>VWZF01000951.1:0-36533 GCA_013396755.1 Sclerurus mexicanus | reverse complement strand
ACCTTTTTTTTTTTTTTTTTTTTTTAAATTCTCTGCTACAAGTCCCTGTCGTCATAGTGCCTTTAAACTCCTACAGACTCTTCTTTTCTTCTTAAGGAAAAATAAGCTCGGTGATGCCATGCAGAACTTACAATAGCTACTAAATATACATGTTCCCTGAAATGTAGCTGCAATGAAAAGATGACAGAGCATAAAGAGAACAAAACCAGAAACCCAAAGCACCACAGTGTACTATCAATAACATTGCAATGGACGGCTGGTGCCCATCCAGAAACTGAAACAGATTTCAAATATATTTCTCTATGTATTATTTCCTATTTACAACTGTTAGATGCACCTAGGTTGGTTCTTGTTTGACTTTTTGGAGAGGGTGGGGAGGCGAAAGTCTTGAATTTAGATCCTCTGTTCTAGTGTCTAGGTCAAGGGGTAATGCATGTCATCTGCCTAGGGAAGAGGGGATCTTTATTTTATATATATATATATATATATATATAGATTCAGCCAGAGAAATACCGTAAACATTTAAGTTTGTTACAACTCTCTTGCTTCTGCATATGGAATGGTAAAAGTGGGTTCCTCCTGTCTGGCATTGAAATGAAAAGTCTGTGGCAGATGCTCGGTCAAATCACCCCCATCTGCATCCGCGCCGCTCCCGACACACGCCCAGCCCCGCTCCCTACCGGGAAAGCCACGGGACGTGGGAAAGTGGGACCCAGGGCTGGTTCTTCTTTGTGCCAATGCTCCATCTCCTGCGGCACCTTGGCAATTTATGGAGGGGAAGAGCTTTCCTGGATGCCACTGCCCGAGAGCCAAGCCCCTGCGGCCTCTGGAACGCGCCCGCGGCTGCTCTGCTCGGGCAGCGCTGGCTCGGGCGGCTCCCACTTAACCCAGAAGCTGCGAGTCCAACAAGTGGCCTTGTCAGATCAAGCGAGTCTTGACTTATGATGCAAATAATGGTGTGGCGGTGGTGTTTCTTTTTTCCTAGTGCTGAATATTTAGGAAGCATCTTCTCATAAAAATTATGGATGTCTCATTCTCACTCTCTGAGGCACAAAACAGTAAATGAACAGGCTTAACTAATGTGCTCGTTACTTTTTTTTCTTTCCCCCTAAGCAATTAAAAAGGCAAAGGAATCAGTGAAATTTTCATCACGTTGACAACATTTTTGGAATCTCTCTCTCTTTCTCTCTCTCTCTCTCTCTCTCTCTCTCTCTCTGCATCTCTCCAGCCATTCAGAAAGAGTAAAACATTCCAGTTATCTGCTGAGAACCCACCTCAGTCCCTTCATTAAATACCCATTCTGTTAAAGGAACAAAATAATATTTGCCAGGTATCCCGTGTTAAAATCTGACCATAAAAATGCAAAGGTACAAAAGAGCATAAAAATAATTTCTGATATAAAATTGGGTTGCCTCCTATTTGGGCTTCCTGGTGTTTGGCTGCTGCCTGTTCCAGAGGGGCCACTCTTCCACTCCAAAACACTCATCTGGCTTTGCTGGTTATTGACAGTTTCTGGATTAGTCAAAAGCATAAGAGAGACTATTTTCTGACTTCAATAAAAATAATGCCACCCTTGCAATATGCCCTGAAGTAAAACAGGCTCCATGGAAATAATGAAATCACACCCTCTGCTCTCCCCATTCACTTGTATTTCTCAGGGGCAAAAAAAACCCCAAAAAAGTGGACCTCTGCACTGGGGTGCTTATGTGGCGTATCAGATTCAAAAGAAAATGACAAACACCGTGATCAATCACTTTATCCCTCATTTTCAAAGCGGTTTGCAGAATAGCTCTGCAAAGGTTTTAAATTCATCTTCTAAATCTGGTTAAACAGTCTCACTTGCCCTAGGAAAAAAAAAAATCCTCCTCTCGCACAATGCTTTGTTTTACAAGCTTAAACATCAGCTTTTGCGTTTGCAAACAAATGTACTTGAGGCTGAAATTGTAGGACGTGTCTTTAAAAACAGAGCTGTGAGTCTCCAGAGGGAGAAAAAAGAGAGAGAAAGAGACCCGGAGAGTTTGGCTAAATCGCTCCAGGCACTGAGACACCTCTGGAGCCCCGGGCGCTGAGCCTGGCCTGGGGCACACGGGCAGGGCTGCCCCTCCAAGGGTGCCCCTCCAAGGGTGCCCCTCCAAGGGTGCCCCTCAAAGGCAGCTCTCACCTGCCTGGGCTTTGCCCTGCCGCGGAATCCCTCACTACCAGGAGCTCAGGGGGAAGGGGAGCCAGGCACTGGCATGGCCAGAGGGGAGCGGGCAGGGAGTGCCCACTTTTGGGACCGCTGCTCCTGCAAATGGCAACCGGGGCCCATTGGCAGAGCGTGGCCGAGGATGGGACCTTAGTTCTGGAAAACTGGCCAGTCGTGGGAGCCTGGCAGCCAATCTTCCTCCAGCTGCAATGGAGGTTTAAGCTTTTATCTTTGCATGGGCAACAAAGATAGGAGTGGGCTTTTCAGAGTCGTGTCTCGGCTTGAAAAGAAAATAACTCAAAGGTAAGCCCACAGAAACAAAGCTAAAGGCAAAAGAAAGAGAAGCCCCTGGTATTCTTTGCTCAGTCTCGCTGCGAGCGTGANCACAGGGAGCACGGGGAGCACATCCACACAGGCACGAGGCACACCAGGGGAGGCAGCACGGGCACAGGGCGATGCTCTGCACCGGCACGGGCACCCAGGGACAGCCAAGGGAGGCACGGACACGCAGGGACAGGGAGCACAGACCTCCCAGCGCTCCAAAGAACAAACAAACACCCCCCCCGCCCCATAAATAAAACCAAAGAAAATATATACACCAATGTGGTCCATGAGGAGCTTCCATGACGGAGTCACACACAAGCGAGAAAGCATTCTGGGATGCCAATGACGACCAGGATGGAAATGAAGAAAAACAGGAAAAAAAAAAGAAAAAAACCAAAAGTCCAACCAATGGAATAAAATAAAATAGGTCACGTGGTTAGAAATCATTGGTGCTTCCTAGTATCTAGTAGCAGATTGCTTCCCAAAAACAGCAAAAAAAGTTTTTGGTCCTTCTATATATATACATATATGTATATATTATTATTTTTAAAATGCGTGTATACATATATATATGTATATATATTTAGTTGCAACAGTGCTTCTCCGAAAAAAGGTCCATCTATAAATATAATTTTATTTATTTTTATTTTTAAATTTTAGTTCTTTTAAGTTAAAATTCTCCATCTCTCTAGGTATTATTTTTTGAATGGTGTTAACCTGCTGAAGTTTTGCCAGAATGGTGCCTGGCTGCGTCTGGGTTCGGTGAACTCGAAGACCTGGGACTGGGATATGCCATCTGTCACCATGTATTGTCCCTGATTTAATGGATCCTGGGGTGGTGGGTAGGCTGGAGGAACCGACTTGGAGTAGCTCACACCTGCATCGATGATTGGGGGGAAAAAGAAACAGATCAGTCAAAGAGCAATCGGGTCAATAGTCTTTCTTCGTCATGCTACGGCTTCTTATCGCTTTTACCAGGGTCCCAAACGCGGGGCGGGCGTGCGATTGCCGGCAACCCTACGGAGGCGCCGAGGCCGCCTGAGCTGCACCAAGGCTCCAAGACTCGGCCAAGATCCATGACTTCTGCACGGGCAGAGCCCTCGTGGAAAAGTCCCGCGTGGCCCACGGAGCGCGGCGCTCGACCCGCTCCGGTTCCACGCTCGCCGCCTCCGAGCTCCTCCTCGCCCACCCTCCCGGCCGCACCTGGACAACTCTCCTGCCCCAGCACGTCCCGGTGACCGGCCCCGAGCAGAGGGAGCTCGCGCCTCTCTCTAGGAAGGTTTTAGGACTTTTCCACAGGGTCGCGTTTGGAATTCACCGGCGTGGTCTCAGCCCAAAACGGCTGCACGCAAAGCAGAAAAGGCTGGTTCTGCTCAAGCCAAACTGGCAGCGATGGATGGACTGGCGAGGCTACGTCGTGGGGGGCTGGACGGGTGATTCCCACGGAGGTGAGACACAGCCCCTGCGCAGGAAGGGGGCCGGGGGATGCTGCCCTTACGGCTTCTCCAAGGAAAAGGGGCGGCTCGGCAAGCGGGAGCCTGGGGCACCTGGCGTAAAGGATGGTGCGGAGAGGGCGGCTCTGGGCGGCTGGAAGTGGAACAGGGGGATTTGTGTCACCACCAAAGCACAGGCTACGGGGCACAGTCTGCGTGTCCTTCCCCACAACACCGCCGAGGAGGGACAGCCCCTCCTTCAGCCCCCGGGCAGCACGACCGGCTGGGAAGCACAACTCCAGAGAAGGGCAGGAAGGAGAGAGGAGCAGGTTGGCCATTTCTGGATCCCCTCTGCCGCGTGCAGAACTGCTCTTCCTTCTGCGGGGCCATCCCGCCTGCCCCGGCTTTACCCGCAGGAGCGAAGCGACTCTACCCAAGCAGCTCGGGCTCCTCATCTGGACAGCGGGATGGCATCACCCACCTACCTCACAGGAGGGTTGTGAAGCTAAATTAATTAATGTTTGTAAAACACTTTGAGATCCTCGGCTGGGAAGGTGCTAGAGAAGGCAAAATACGGTGATTAGCACCCAGGTACCACAGCAAGGTGTGCACAAGAAATGCGGTTCGCGGTCCCTAGGCACACACAGACACAGCGGGGCCGGCGCCGGCGGGCACAGGACGGCTGCACACGGGTGGCACTTACACACAGGGGGACAGCCTGGCGGGGGGCACTCACCCAGCTCACCCCACAGCCCTGGCATGCTGCTGCACTGCCGCTCGCTCGGGGCCTCTCCTGCATACAGACTAAGGCTTTAGTGTGCTTCTGGGGAAGGGAATTCATTTGCTTCCCCTTGCTATAGAATGTGCTAGTCAAGGGTTAAAACCCTCCAAAGGCTCGGACCAAAGGGAGATTATCATCCTGACTGTGTTTAACTCCTTTCTCCTTCCTCACTGTCTCTGTCCACTGCAGGGAGTAACCATGATCCATCCTTACAGCGAACAAAAACTGCTCCGTGATTCATCCTTATTAACCTTTAACAAACCCATCACAGTTAGTATTTCAAACTTATTTGAAAAGATCAGCCCGGAGATGTTCTGCATTTGTATCCACATGCTGGAATAGTTACTCATCAGGGAGTTTTCTACTCTGTCTTCCCAAGCTCCTGTCTCCCAGAGGAGGCCAGCAGAGCAGAGGGCGGCCCCAGAGCCCCTCCTGCCCTGGGGCCACACCTGGGCAGGGGCAGTTCTGGGATACCTGACCCAACTCCTGCGCTGTCCCTGTAGGCAGGTCCCAAACAGCAATTGGAATGTATCACACTGTGTGATCGAAGCCAGTGATGACCCACAGCGGGGGCAGAGCATGAACCTGGGCTCATTTCTGCCCATCCCTGCCATCCCTTCTGCTGCCACTGTCCTGCTCTGAGCTGCCTTGCTCCGGGCAGGTCAATGTGGGGACAGTGTGACGCACTGCAGAGTCTGCTCTGGAGGACAAACTCCACCCCTGAACCCACACAGGAGTGTTGACATTCTCCTGGAGGCCACCAGCCCTTGGTGCCTTGGCCAATTTTCCCAGCAGAGACTGGGGAGGGATTTTAGGATCTGTGGGAAGGTTAGAGCTGGGAAATAAATCTTCTGCTTTGGTCGACCCAATGGACCAGGAATCACTTCAAAGTCCTTGTGCCACCAAAATTAATGTTCTACAACAGAAAAGAGCTGTGAATCTAAAGCTGCTACTAAGGGGGACGCAGCAATTGCTTTTAGCTTTGGTAGACCTTAAACCCACCCTGCTTTAATGACACGGCCCAATGGCTTTGGCACGCAGAGTAGGACTCGGCCTTGTGCTGCAGCCAGGCTCGGCTGAGCTCTTTGCTGTCCCTAAACCAACTTGTGGAGGGCAAACTAATGTATTTTAATGACGATACAGGAATGCTAGGAAATCTGGATCAGCAAAATGTTATGTACTTGGAAGGCTGAGGAAGAAGAGAAAGGACAGTCTGGCTGACGTCCACGGACACTGATGGAGTTACACTGCAAAAAATGGAATCCATAGTCCGTCTTCTCCAAGAGAAAAAGGCAGACTCCCCTGGCCAGATCACTAGCAAACTTTCCCAAAACAGTCCTTTTTGGTCCCAACTCCTGAAAAACGTCTGTTCTTGCTTGGAACACACCCGTGCACACACTGTCACTTCCCTCAGTAAAGCAGCTGAGACCCCTCTTCTCCCAGTTGTACGTGTGGCCCTGCGTGAGGATCTGGGCTACCGGCATTAACATCTGGGCTACCGGCATGAACATCTGGGCTGGAGGAACGCCAGAAGCTGCTGGCTGGTTCTACTTGCATAAGCAGCTGAAGGTTTGCATATTTATCAGTTTTATCGAATGGCCCGTGGATGACTGTGAGATGCATCATCCCTGTGTGTGTGGGCATGCAGGTAAAACCACTGCGCTCTGCCAAGCCAGGCTGGTAATTCCAGACTGCATTTCCGTGTGGAACTGGGGGACAGCACTCTGCAAGAGCTCGAGAGGCCACAAAAAACGGCTTTTAAGGTTTTTTTTGAACATACCCGTGTTCCTGACAACGTGGAACACGGAAACTGGGGGATGGCAGGGGAGATTCACCTAATCTACGTATCCTGAGAGAGAGCAATGGTGGGAAAAAGTAAGGCAGGTTGGTGTTTTTCTCTTCTGCTTTGAAATGGTTTGTTCCTTCAGCAGAACTCGGGGCCGTTGTGCAAAATCATCCCTTGAGGGATATTTTTTTAATATTCAAAGCCATAACTCCACTGCAATTGAACAGAAAGAAATGAGCAAAGCTCTTTTCCAAGGCAATTTTGGCCTGCGCGGCAAAGAGAATTCAAAGCACAAAGGGAAAGAATCGATAGATAAGTAATGATTTCTAGGCACAGCTGTGTCAGAGCTCTACCCCATGACCAGACCTGGAGCTCCTTCTGCTGGCTCATGCATAATTCTGCACTGTGGCTGCAGCTGCACAGCGAGCTCGTGGGGAGCTGCTCCGAATGAGAACAAGAAAACTCCCAGATTTATGATTTGGCCAGAAAAAGCTGGTAAGAGAGATGCTGCTCTGTCAGTTGAAATCACGTCTTTTTTTAGCATTAGGCAGCGTCACTCGGAGTCTTTCGGATCTCTCAGCTCAGAAGGAAACAATTAGAAAGATTTTAAACTGTCTCTTTTTTCCCTTCCGGATTTTTTTTTCCTCCTTTGTTTTTTTTTCAAAGCGTCTCTTCTACTTGAGGTTACAACACGACGTGAGTAGCACCTGAAGACTGAGGAGCACGCTGCCAACTCACAGGCCACCCACAGGGACACGTAGGGCAGGACACAACACGGCGCCTTCCCGGAGCTCGTACGACACGGACACAGAGCACACGCAGGTCTCCGACACACAGCCACGGAAACACCCCTGCAAGCTGCTTAGGCCGCCCTCCATCCGTGGGATTAGAGCCCTTCCTCTGATCGGGAGCTGCTATTCCCTTTTCCCTCTGCCCGGCTGTTTGTGGGTACCACGCTGTGCATCAGGCAGAGCCGAGGGGGCACAGGGATGTGCCACCACCCGGGTGCTGCCCTGGCCGAGGGGAGGCTGCTGGCAGGAACGGGAGCAGAGCTGCGCTGAGGAACCTTCCAGCTCCCTCTGAGCTCCGGGGCAGCTCAGCCAACTCGCACCTTTCAGGTGCCACGCTCAGAAATCCCACGAATTCCACCTCCTCCTGAATCCTGTAACCCCCGCACAACATGGGGCAGCCAGGGACATGCCTCAAGAGCGCTAATTATTGTGTTAATTACTCCTGCGACAGCAACAAGCTTAAGGTGAAGAAACAAGCAGTACTGGCCGAGTGGGTACAGCCCTTTGCCCTTTGCCCTTCTTCAGCACATTTCAACAGAGGATCTCAAAGCACGACTCCTTGGGTCACTGTTCCCTTTCGGGTTTGCACACTAGGATGTGTCTGGGATTGGTTCTCTCCAGATTACAGCTGGAGGGGTGGGTGGCAGCTGTGAACAGGATCTCTCCTGAGCAGCTCTGGAATTCACTGCTGAACCACCCAGCTCACAATCTGACGTATTTGGCCAACTCCAGAGGAATTTAGGTGGTGCCTCAGCCATGGCTCTTTACACAGCTGGGGATTCTACTCAACAGCCTGGCCCAGGCAGGTATTAATGGGCTGGTTCCAGTGAGGAGAACATGCCTCAGCTCCCTTTCCTGGGAGGGAAGCTCACTTCTCTGTTCAGGAGGGAAGAGGGCTGGCTGCAGCTCGAGAAATCTGACAGAGGGAACAGTCATCTCGTGCCCTGGATGTTCCCCAGCCAACCACAGTATCTACCTACACACACACGGAGGTAACTCGACCTTCCAGAGTCTATTTATCCAGTCTGCTCCTGCAGCCTGATGTCATTAGACTACACACTAAGATAATGATTCCTCATGTGATAAGAAAAGCTAATCGAGGCCAGACAAGAATGATATGGGGGCTCTATCAATCAAAGCCATGTGAAAACTAATTTATCCCAGCCTCCCTCTCCTCCAGCACTCTGCAGGCTGACCTCAAAGATCACTCCGTGGGTTTCCCTGACAGGAAGAGATCGGTTCGGCCACAACAACCCTGAAAAGCTGCCTCTTCTAGGGAGCACCACTGCCCCTCACCTAAAACCCTCACCAAACTCAATGTGCAGGACTGTCTGGGCTGCCAAACTTCTTTCACTTGGAGTCTCAACATGGCATTGATGATGGGTTCTTCAAATGAGGGCAATGAACAACCTCACCAAAAATCTGCCCTGCAGCACTTGCTCAGCAGCTGTACCATCCTCAGAGGTGTCCCAGCCAAGAATTTACTCCCGGTTTGCCCTAGCTCATAGATCTGACGTTCTGAGAGGATCCAGCTGACTCCAGCTGGGTTCCTGATGCCTGGAGTGAGCAGCTCCCTCTCTGAACTGCCATGGGATGGTGCTTGTGCACCCAGAGCACGAAGAGCGTGGGCACCGCAGCAGGAGGGGTCTGCATCTTACAAGAGATGGGGTGAGATCTGAGACTTCCCCAAATCCGTGGGGAAATACCACTGAGAACGCGATCAGCTCCGGTCCTTCACCTACTGTGCTGTGAAAAAAGGGAAGTGACCCTGATTATCCGAAAATGCAAATGCCCCTCTTTGTTTTCGGGGTTGCTCTGGGGCTGCTCAGGCTCTCGCAATCCCCCGAGGCTGTGCCTACACGTGTGAACAGGATGGGGAAACACGGCAGGGCCACGTCAATCTTGTCAGCAAGGAAGATGCAATAAAATAGGCTTAAACAGAGAACCGGGGAAGGTACCTCCAGTCCCTGTTCCTGGTCAGCCCTGCCCTTGCCAGCGGGCACAGGAGCACCAGGGTGCATCACCTGCTCTGCTGTGGAGACCTGCTGGGAGAGCTTCAGGTGCACAAGTGGCAGAAGTCAGAGAGAAGCCTTTGCACGTCTGGGTCAGGCTTTTCATGACACAGTGTGCTGTGAGCTCCAGTGATCAGGCAGGAATAAATTAGCAGGAAAATCCAGTGATTCAGAGGGTGTTTTATGACATGCCAAAGCAGTTCATGCTGGCTGACGACTTAACCCCTGCCGGGTGTGCACAGCTGAGTGTTCACGGGCAGGTTTAGGGACAGAATCCTGCTCGGCTCAGGGGCAGGGGTGATGCTGACTGAATCCCTGCTTCCCTCCTTCTAAAGGCTTGTCTGGGCTGAAGGCACCTCCTTTGGGAAGCTGTGCAAAGGGGAATACACAGGGCAAGGGAGACGGGCATGGAGGAGCTGGCTCACAGCGTGGGGCTGAAGAGCTCTCCTGGGGTGAGAAAGCCTCCCAGCTCACACTAAGGTCACTTATCCAAATCTGAACGTGGAAACATAAGTGGGAAACGGTGCTTTAAGAATGGAGTCTCCTTCCTTGGTAGAAGCCCTGATTCCCTGACAGCCCTGGCTGGCAGCTTCTTGGAACATGAGCAAATACCCCTTCCCTGTAGAGGTTGTCCTGCTTGGGGCCAGATGTGGGCAGAGCTGGGAACGGGAAGGTAACTGAATGTTCCCGCAGGCTGCAAACACTAATCCTGCTCGGGGACACTACCAGTGGCCAGGGGAACAGAGGTCACCGACGGGGAGAGGTACTCCAGGAGCTTCCTGTTTCTAGATGCTTAGAAATGGAAAAAGCACCCTGGGTTAACCCGTGGCTAAGGATGGACTGGAGCTCCACAAGGGATCTGTTTTCAAGGGAATTTCGGGCCTGTTTGTACTGCTTTAGTGAGTAACAAGGACAACGCTGAAAGCACAGCCCAGTGCCATCACCCCTCTGCCGTGGCAGCACAGGCAGTGGAAGGTCTCAGTGGGACCTGCCTGTGTGCACAGAACCTGCCCACCTGGGCGGCTGTGGCCTGCAAAGGGCTCGTGGGGTTTTTTGCTGTTTTTGTAAGTCAAGACAAATACATTTCTCTTGTTCCTTTACCATTTCTAGGAGCCACCGCACTGAATTCCATTCCCAGTTCCCACACTGGCACTGAAGGAAGCTAAAGGGCAGCAACCAAGAGGCAAAGCCTGGAACAATCAATGCGAAGAGAAAACAACAGCAACCAGCCCTTTTCTGCCTGTGAATGCAGAGCCAATGGTACCCACTGACTGTCTATCTAATGGACTTCAAGAAGGCCAAAGATTGGTTTCATGCTGCCTTAAGGCACCTGGTCTGATGACATTACATTTTGCCCAATCCAACAAGTAGTGCAGATCCTGAGATATCGCTGAAACCTGGCAGGGAGCCTGGCCCTGCACACTCTGCTGGGCAGACACCAGTGGCAGGAGGGGGCTGCTTCCAGGGGACCCACAGAGAACCCTCAGGTGGGGATCACAAACCTCTCAAAACGCCGAGAGTTGCATTCTCACCAGATCACCCGGCCAAAAAGGCAGAGTTTTAAGGCTGCTGCTGCTGCTCGCAGCTGCTCTCGGTGTCTCTCCCTCTGCTGCTGCAGCCAGCAGTGGTTTAAATGCCTCCTCTCCAAACACAGGGCAGCCAGCTCGAGAGCAATCCTTCTGGGAGGTGTGGTACAACAGCGCATGAAATAAGCAGCAGTTTAGACTATTTGGAAAATGTTTTTCTGCTTCACCTCTAACAAAGTTGATTGCATTTTCCATTTCACCTCCTTCACGGCTTTTCTCTCTTCCTTAAGTGTTCTGTGACAGGGGAATTACCGTGGTTTCCCGTTTAAGAGGTGAAGGGAACAGCTGAGATAATCCAGGAACAAGTCTGTAACAGGCACCCGCTGACACGGGAGCAGAGCTCGCCACACGTCGGGCCGGGCTGGGGAGCTGTCAGACCATCCTGCAAAGGCTGCAGGTGAATGAATTAACGGTTCCATTCAAGTATTCCTCCTCCTGAAGGGCTTCACTGCTTCCCAGGTATAACTCACACTCCCAGACCAACCTAAAGGCCTTTCTGATGCTCCTGTTGTGCTCTGGGAGGGCAGAGGCAGCAACCCCTGGCACGGGCATGCCTCTCTGCCAGCTCCCAGCCCGAGCCCCAACTGCCTGCCGAGGTCTTGGCTAAAAAAAAATGTTGCCAATATCTATAAAATGCATATGGCAAGATTCAAAACACCAGTCACTAAAAGGCAGCTCTGAGGAATTTCCTCCTACCTCCCCCTTGGGAGCAGTGCCAGCAGCTCCCTGCTCCAGCAGCCTCGTGCCTCTCGCCGGGTCTCGGGCACAGGACAAACCACAGAGTAACAAAACTAAGAGTTTTCAGCAAAACCTCCAGTGTCAATACTTAATCTACTCAATCAGAGTGAGACTGGCCTCTGATCACCACATTGCAGGGCAAAGCAAACCAGAGCTACCGTTGCAACAACCCTGTTCGTTGTTTTTCAGATTCCACATCTTAAAAACAACCAGGCTCTGCTTAACTTGGTGCTGGGATGTGGCTGAACTTCTGTCTGACTCGAGGACTTAATCTCACAAGAAGAACTGCCAGCGCTACAGCCTAAGCTCGTTCTTCACTAAAGAAATGCTGACTGGTGTTTTAGGAGCTAATGAGTTTTATAGTCCAAGAAGCCTAAGATAACAACCCCTCCTTTTTCATCTCAGAGAGAAAGAGAGAGAAAGACAAAGAGAGGAGACAGAGAGCAATTGCTGTGTCAGACATAAGTACTGGTGGGCATATTGCATTCGTCAGGAGGCAAGTCCAGTGATTTACGTGGGAATACTGGCTGGCATGCTCAGGCACCTCTGCACTGTGTCACTTAACGGCTGAACAGTACCATTATTAATTAATGCCTTAATTAATTAATAATAGAATTGACCGGACAGCAAGCAATAATTTGAACTGGTTTTGTCATGGCAATCATGCGCATCAGAGTCTCCAATTTCCCAGTTGCCATAACCCCTGTGGTCGGTTCCGTGCTGAGGGACAAACATGCAGGTGGTGAGGGGGACTCTGTGACCCCGAGCTGGTGACAGTGGCCACTCCTGCCCGAAGCACAGGTGCCCTGTGTGAGGGACCTGGGCCTGGTCTTGGGTGTGTGCACACTCTGAGCTTAGAAAATCTGGCCAGGAGAGTTTTTAGAGAACATCTCGGAAGACGACATAGGAAGTTAGGAGAGAGGAGAAGACTAATGACAATGGAGAGACACAGCAAACCAAGGAGGTTACAACTGGCCTGGCAAACCACTACTGGAGCAGCCAAGCCGGTAGGCAACAAACAGGTGAGGCAGAAAGCCAAGAGCTCCTTCAACTTGTGAAAACAAATCCCAGTGTCTGCACAGAGAGGGGACAAACCTGCCTGGGACTGACTCGAGCCAAGCAGGGACGGGTCCTCTCCAAACCCACTTATAGGCCTGGCTGTGCCACGGAACTTTGGTACCGCATCAATACGTCTATGACTTTGTGAAGCTTTGGAGAACTTGAAAGATGACCTCCCTGACCTTCCCTCCGTGTTCAGCACTCCCAGACCCGTAGCTGCAAGAGTTATTGCGAGGGAGAATTGACGCTGGCAGTGGAGACTCTGCCTGACACCTGGCATGGCATTGGTCGGTCGGCTGTGCCCTGCCTGGGTGGGGAAATGAATCTGACATTCAAGAAATCCAACGTGTGTACTGAAATGCTTTATTTCCTAGAGCTGATGCTACTGTGCTGTCCTTAAAAAGCTACAGGTAGCCCCAGGAAACAAGAGCGTCCCCTTTCCAGAAGCAGGAAAGGGGCAGCTCCCTCCCCAGTTCCAGCATTTTAGTCATCCTTCTTTTTTTGCTAAGGGGAGACTTTGGGAATCAGCAGAACCCCTACACACCTCCGCACTCACTCCCGTTGCAGCCTGAGATAAACAACTGAGATAGATTTCTGCCCCCAGGGACAGCTTCTGGACATCAGACTGGAGACACGAGATCAAATTCATCTCTGGTGCAATCCCGCCGGCTTCAAGCACGTCAGACCAGAGATTAATTTGGCCCACAGATACATTAAGAAAGGATACAAAGCACAAACGGTAGTTTATAAAAAAAGAGCAGGGGAGGGGGAGGTTCAAGGGGACGCTGGATCCTAACCCAGCAGGATTCAGCCCAGCCCGCTCCACCCTCACATCACCAGGCACAGAGCGTGTTGCCGGTTACCTTTTTGCTTACTGACTTTCTTTACTGTCATTGCCGCTTGCCGCTTTTGATTTTCAGAAATTTCAAAGCCTGGAAAAGGGAACACGGCAAACACAATTCAGAAGGTTGTTACAAAGCCTCGGGTTCTCTTGGGGCTGGGGGGGATGCCCTGCGCTGCTGGGCAGACACGGAATGCCCGGAGCGGGCAAGGCTGGCCCGGCGAGCCGAGCGTGCCGCGTGTTCTGCTGGAAGGCAGCTCTGCCCCGCGAGGACAGGCCTCTTTAGAACCTCACTGGTGCAGGGGCTCTGGGAAAAGTCAGATTAGACCCATTATTGCTTACACAGAGCCATAAATGTGCCCAGCGCTTTAGAGCTGAGCAACCAACCGAGCCTGAACCGACAGAGGTCACGGTCAGTTTTCGAGCTGATGCGAGGGATGGGCACGGCTGGTAAGTGACTGGCTCTGCTGCCCTCCCATCCTGCATGAGACATGGCCAGAGCAGAATGACGCAGCCACGAGACTCTGAAGTCAGATGGCCAAAGACTTCCTTCTCACATATACCCACGGAGGTCCAGGCTTGAAGCTACGGGCAGGATTTGTTTATTGAGGGCCAAAAATATCAGTAACTGGAGTGGAAAAACACCTGCTTACGGCTAGGAGAGCAACCAAGGATGTTTCAACAAGGTTGAACTGCAATTCTACTCCAAAAAAAAAGTGGGCTTCTCCACCCATTGGGGCTAAACTAAACATTACCAACAATCTCCTTTCAGATTCATTTCCATATTCCTCACCTATCTTTTCATCTTCTTTTACCATCTTCCTTTCTTCTCTGAAAGCTCTAAGCCATCGTAACTTCTCCTCCAGTTTCTTGGCAAAGAATAAGTGCATCTCCTCAGTCTCCTTGTTATGGAGTTTGAAGGCATTCTTCATGCTGACATTGAAGTCATCATCTCTCCCATCTTCTATATCCACCACTTCATATTTATCCATGTCTATGCGCCCTTTGTAATACAGAATATCTCTTCTTATCAGATCCTACAGAGACAAAAGAAGACAGGGTTGACTGTAAGACGCTTACAGAGCCTAAGCCCGGCAGGAAATTCCTGGGAGAGCTGAAGGAAATAAAGAAATAATGGTGCAGCCTGGCCAGATCCTTCCAGCCTCACCTGCTGCGAGCACACTTCTCACTGGCCAAACAAAGGGGGTTAATCACGGGCAGAGAAGAACAGAACACACATCCTCAGGCTGCAGGATTCGGCGTGTGGGCAGAAGAAATGCCTCTGAGTAGGAAACACCCTTCCATCCTTTTCCATCATGGGGGGTTCTGTTCCACGGGATGGGAACCACAAGCCTGACGGGATTCCCGGGCTGCCAAAAGCCACGCTGTGTACAAACACAGCTAGGGAATGTTTGGCAGTGCAGATCTGTTTTCCAAAGGCATTCCCAGAGCCAGGGGAGACACGTCTCTGCCCCTTCTCCTTGGAACCCATCTCCCACCCACACACAGCTCACTGGTGAGAAATCACCCCAGTTCTCAGGCCAAAGCACTCCTTACCTGTCTCTGCCTCATTACAGGCTGGATTTAACCTCTTGCTCCAGCTCAGTATTTTCTTTTCCCCTCTTTGACATCTATAACCTTTTCAACCAAACCTGTTCACGTTCACCTCCTTCCTTAGTTGATTATCTCCTGCGCTGGGAAGGGACAGGTCGATTCACCCTTATTACCAGTTTTTCAGGACTCCTCTGGGAACACCCAAGCTCTGGGTGTGTTGGGTACCATCATCCCCTGCCCAGCCACGGCAGGCGCTCCCAGCAGGAGGGAGGTGCAGGTGGCACCAAGAACTGTGTTTTGAGATCTGTCGTGCCAGCTGCTCAGTCACACACATGGAATTGTGCTGATAAACTCTAGGGAAAACCAGGTAATTTCCTGTTTTGCTCCTTCCCCTCTTCCTACTTGTTTTGGCTTTGCCCATCGAATTTTGTGCTGCCTTTACTAGAACTATTCTTGATTTATTCTGATTTAAGAGGAGCATTGGCCCCACATCTCTGTGTCTTTACAGGAGCAGATAACCAAGGGTGATCCTCAGAAAACAATGCTAATTCTGGTCATCACCACACAAGGTGATTCAAGTTTCAAGGCACACGTATTTAAAACACCAAATTCAGCAATACACAATCAAGATTTCCTTCCTCTAACCACCCTCAAAAGCCAATATTAAATCAATTTAACCTAAATACTTTTGGATTTTTGAGAGTGCCCTAAAGACAAATGCTATGTCAAAGCATTCATTTAAGAAGAAAAACAAAATCAATGTAACAGCATTTATTTCCGCAAATAATATTTAGCAGCAAGGTTTTTTTAAAAGACAAGCAGTAGGTATAATTTGAACCAAATTCATCTCGGAAAATAAACTACACATCATAATTTATTTAGCAAACTTGCTCATGGATCTGTCAGACAGTGTTAATTCTCATGAGACAGGGCACTGGCCAGAAGCTCATAGGGTTTAAATCCTGACTCCTTCCTCCGGAATGCTCCGGGCAGGGGGGAAATTCCATTAACAAATACCTTTCTCTAGCGGAGGCTTTGAGCAGGGCTGCTGTCCAATACATAAAAAAGGGGTATTTCAGGCTGAATAGGCAACAGAAAAACTTTTCTGTTTTGCCCTAACCTGGGAAATTGCTTCTTTCCCCCCGTGCCCGGGAAAGGCTGTAAATGTCACACAGGACCTGATCGATCCAATCGATGCCACACGCTGTGCTGGATGTGAGTGCGGGGCTCGTCTGCAGAAATAACATTTATCTCCAGCACACTCTGAGAAAAACCTGATCCCAAATCTCACAGGAACAAAGCCGTGCTCCTTAAATGAGCTGTGCTCCTTCAACGAGCTGTGCAGCAGCAGCTTTCCTCCTTCCCCCTGCTCCCGAGAACTTCCAAAACACAACGTGCACACACCGTGCTTGCGAGTGGCTCGGGTGAGGAGAATCCACGGGGCTTTTCCAGGCAGTTTTCATGACCATGGCAAGGTTTGTTCATGAAGGTATTACAAGAATAAATAACCACAACCTCCTCACCAGGCTCTGTGTGTTGGCCTTTTCCCTACACACACGTTTTCCCCTCTTACCTCCCCGATTCTGACTTGGCAAAGGTGAACTGCTTTTAGTAGCTAATGCCAAGTGGACGCTTTACCAGCTTTGTGCTGTGATCACACTGGCAGAGGACAATCCCTGGCTTTGGAGGTGCCTGCCGGAGACGCTCCACACATTCCCTCTCCCAGCCTGGGGCTCCCACAGGGCATCTCAGAGGCTCCTGAGCCCCGCAGGCGCTGCCGAGCACTGGATGTGAAGCAACGGTGTTGCCTGGGAGTCACCGAAGGGGCGACGAGGAGATAATGGAATCCCCCAAGTGCTTCTGGAAGTAAAATGGCCCCACAGAGCATTATTGGTGGTTCAGCTCCCGAGTCTGCGGAGAACACGAGGAGGAAACGCCGCGGTTCGTGCCTGAGCGCCGAGCACGCCGGGGGGAAGGAGGGAGAGAGAGGGAGCACGGGGCTCCTGTCTGCCATCCCTGCCGTCGGCAGGACGGAGTTCAACAATGGCTCGGGAACAAATGGATCACCTTTTCTCCCACAGTGCATCTCCTTCAGACCTCCATAACTCAAGGACATCCCTGGCTCGCTGACCACGAACTCCTGAATTCAGAAGAGACCCTGTGCTCTGCTCAGAGCAGTAGAGCACAAAAGCGTCCCTGTGAGGAGCACATGCCTGCACACAGAAGACTCTCCGTACACACCTGGATCCAGAAAGTTCAGTCCACAGAGCAGATTAACAACTGTAACTGGATAATGTCATTTTTAATGGTTGGGTATTTCCTATTATTGCTTCTCCTTTCGTCTTGCCAACACTCAATAAATGGATATTATTTCCCAACTGACTACATTTTAATACCCACAACACAGGATGCATAATAATTATTTGATCCATGGATATTTTATCACTTATGCTCCTACAGCTCTTAAAGAATAACAGATATTACTTGGCTCCTTAGTGAACCATGAGCCTCTTCAAATGGCTTACACTCTAATTGAGTTCAATAAAATTTAGGTATTCATTTGGGCTACAGGAGAGACAGCAAACAAGGCCAAAGACTTGTTTTAAGGAGCTTTTCATGCACGGGAACAAGAGAACAGAAATGGAGGGGGCACACAGGCCATGAAGAGATGCTGCTTGTGTGACGTGAGCCTGGAGCTGAGAAATGGCCCTGCTGCTCCCCACAGCATTTCGTCCAGCACAGGACTATCCTCCCTCAAGCGAAGACAAGGTAAGAGAAGCAGCTGAGGGGCCAAAAGGGTCGTTCAACCAGCCCCGTGTAGGTGCTGCGTGTCGGGAGGACAAGGCAGCCACTGCACCCAGAATGGACATTTATCAGCTGCAGAAGCAGCCACGCTGTGGAAAAGGAGCTCTGGCTTTGTGGGGCACAGAAACGGCAGCTGGGCAGGCTGCTCCCGCTCCTGACTATCCCAGGGATAACATATGAAGAGCAAAGGATTCAGCTCTAGAATGGATACACTGGCTGTGCTAGCAGGGCAATGCCCACGGTTCAGGCAGGGTGACGACCGGCTGCTTTACACTGCCCACTTCCCAATGTCACACGGAATTATTGCTTGTAGTTAAATCAGGCAGGAGCGAGAAAATAGAAAAAGGCAAAACAAGACCGAAAAAAGACTCTCAAAACCTCATCAGCGGGGAAAGGCCAAAGCAACGGAGCTGTTTAAGCTAGAAAGATAATAACCAATAACTAAAAAGGAATTGCTGTTGGTATTCCAGTGTGTGAAAGCTGCTGCTCTTCCAAGGAGGCCGGTGATCAATTCTTCTCCATTTTCATTGTGCTTTGGCTCAATTTACCACAAGGGAGAACAGGATTAGAAGCTTGGAAAAAAACCCCTCTTTCTAGCTATAAGAGCAGCTAAACTCTAGAGCAGACAGAAGCTGGAAGCCTTGGGAAGGCATTCCTCGGGGATTTTCAAAAGAAGGTTAGACAAACATCCATCAGAGATGATCGGAGCACACTCGATCCCGCACAGGGAATAGCTGATGTCCTGGGGTCCCGCCCAGCTCCGCGTCCTGGTGGCGTCTGCGAGGAGGGGGCAGCTGGAGCAGAGGAGGGGGCGAGGGCAGGTGGGGCTGGCACGGACCGAGGGGCGGCGTGGGAGAGCCCCGGGGCAGCAGGAGCCGCAGCACCACAGACCCGCAGTCTCCGCAGAGCATCCACACTGCCTCGCCTGGCTCCGAAGGAAATTGATGCATCTGGGTCATTTGCACTTATTTGTCTAAATATGATCTTTTTTTACCCTACAGCTTCTATGGCTTCCTTTTCTTTCCCTCGCTGAGGTTAATTAAGCTCCTCTGAATAATGCTCTGCAGTCTGTTCACGTAATCTGTACTAAGGATTCGCAAAGAAAAGATGAAGCCAAAAAACGTGGTGTTTGATGGGAGCACAAAACAAAGTTCTGACACATTACGTAAGCCCCCCCAGCTCTGCTCCCCGAGGGCTCTGCCGGTGTTTGCAGCTCGAGCAGCTTGTGCTGAGCTCGGGGCTGGACCTGCCTGGGCCGTTCCCTCCTGCTCCCACACCCTGCGCCCTCTCTGAGGGGGGAAGGTCACTTCAGAACCAAAAATCTCCTTTGGGACCATCATAAGGAAACCAAGGCTGAGCTTTCTCGGATAACCTGGAGAGCTGAATGTGGGATGTGGCTTCCACGATGAATGACACACCTACTGAAGTGGGCATGGATACCTGCAGGAAGGATTGCACCCGTAAATCAGACTGTTCACTAGCTCCATTACACTGACTTCTACCTCTCTTCAGTTCTGCCTCCTCCTGCTCTCCGGCTTTAGTCAATCCCTTTGTTGTGCCCCAAGTGCCCAGCCCACAGCAGCACGTGCCAGGCACTGCCTTTGCACACTGTGGGTGTGCAAGACCCCGCACGAGTCAACCCTCCCCTGACCCTCCAGGGGAAAGAACCTTAATTGCAAGGACAGCAACCTGCAGCCACCAGTGCAACGGGACATCAGATCTAAAAGCTGTTCAAGGGTTTCAGAGAAAACTCCCCTCCCCTGCCAGGGCACAGGTGAGGTGGCACCTGAGCTGGTGCCAGTCATTTGTTCCCATCAGCTGTGTGTGCAGCATCTCCAGGCACTTCACATTCCTCCTGTTTACTGCTTGGGTGCAGGGGTGGCTGGGGAGGCCTCAAGCAAAGGCTGTGATTTGAGGACGGTGCATTTTTTCAAGTGCTGTGGTTTACCCTGTGCTGGGTCACACTCGACTTCTCATGCGTGAAGCAAATGATCCGTGAAACACAAATGGAGAAAGAGCCATTTGCAGCCGTGAGTCATTAGATCCCTCTTCTGAGCCGACAGGACACGAGATGCCAACCACAGAATACTCCATTCCAAGTCTCCCGCTGCATATGTAGGTTATTGGTCCTCCTGGTTACCAAATTCCAAAGGCGAAGGACTTCCAAAGGGACCTGGGAAGGGATGATGTGCTGGGAGTGCAGCCCCTGGGGCTGGCTGTGGCTCGGGGTGAGGTGACATTTCTCCCTCAGCCCTTCTCCAGCTCTACCGGGGCATGATGACATTTCCTTATTGTAGAGGGCAACGGGGAGCTGGAAGTACCTGGTGAGTGACACACTGGAAGCCTCTGGTGGTGGATCTCTAACAGCTCAAAGCCATGCAAGAACAGCTCAGCCTCACCCATGCCTCGGGATTGGCAGAGCCAAGGGAGGCAGAGATACCAAGGGAGAATGGGCACCCAAGGGTGAGGCTGGAGGGACACCCACCTACAGGCCAGTCGGGATCCTGACATTGAAAGAGCTGATGAAGAGTTGATGAAGAGTGAAGGGCTGATGCTGCAGTTGGGGAAAAGCCAAGTCGGGATCCATGAAAACTGCACCCAAACACCAAGCCACGACTTGGGAAAGGCAGAAGTCTGGAAATGGCCAAGCTGGCTCCTGCACTGAGCTGTGGGGCTCGAACCCCGCTCTGATGGTTTCCTGCCGGCCTGGGCAGTGCCTGCAGAGCAGAGGGAGCGAGCAGAGTCCTTCAATGTACTCCTGACATTTGTCCTGATTTTCCTGCCTGCCTGCTCCCCATCTTCACTGTGCCCAGCCTGCCGTGAGCAACGAGAGCGTGGCACGCTGCCACCTCGCCATGTCTTTGGGTATCTTGAGTCATAGGGGCTTTCAACGTTCTTTGGCTTTTTAAAAAAAGATTCGGAGCCTACATTTTTAAAGTCCAATTTACCCTAAAGAGACCCTCTGACGAAAGCAGCCCAGCCTGCTCTTCATGAACACCAAGGGGACAGTTTTCTGTAGCATTTGACTTAACCCTACTGTGGGCTGAGTTCTAGATGGGACAGTGACACACGGACCTCATCGACTGGCCCCGGAGCTGGGAGTGCATCACCAAACCAGGCCAAATGAGACCCTAAAACTCAGTGAACCCTTTTGAATGTTTTTGCCCTGAATATTCTCAATAGCAGAAAATAAATCTAAGCCCTGCTGAGTGTTTGGATGGCAGAGACTGTGAGCTCTGGTATCAGCCTTGTTGGCCGCAGCAGCTGGGGCTGAGCCAGCCTTTGGGAGCAGGGGAGCGGGGCCTGCTCAGCACAGCCCCAAATGTGGTGAGGGATGGATCACCCCAGGACCAGGGGATGTCACACCACCTCCCCAGCACCACCCTGGCCACTCGCTTCCCCCCACAACCCCCCTGGGATGGGCCGAGGAGCCTCCCAGGGGAGCCGAAACCTCTCTGAGCTTATGTAACCGCTCCTGCCCAAGGACAGCTGTGCTGGGGAGGTCGGCAGATTCCTGCCAAATTATTCAGCACTGTCTGTCTCCTGAGCTTGGGAAGAGACGCTCGATTCATCCTCGCCAGCTCCGTGGAGCTGCGGTGTGGGATCCGAGAGGGGGAGGACTGGAGCTGCGAGCATTTCTGTGGAAATGCTATTTTCGTTCCATGTGTTTAGTGGAACGTCAGTGGCATTTTGATGCCTCGTTCCACCCCGAGCCCCATCGCTTTGGCTGCGAAGCAGCGAGGCGAGGGCGAGCGCCTTTCCCAAGAACTAATGACAGGAAGGGATGGGAAACCCTCCTGCAGCCACGTCACTCGGCTCTTCTGGTCTCTCCAACTTGCTCCCAGGGGCTTGAAATTGTGCTGATGAAAAGCCACGGCAGGAGGAGGGGTAGATTTTCAGCTCTGGAGGTTTTGTTTATGGGCCAGATTTACACCCCCTGCAATTACGGGAGCAATAAATTAGGCAGAGAGTGTATTCCACAGCATCCTGCAAATCCGTATGGCCGCGGGAGGAGGGACACCTGATCCCTGTCCAGACAGTGAAGGACTTGAAGTTCAGCCCCTTCTGGATTTTAACACCGAATTAGCAACTGAAAACCGAAAGCCTTCCCCTGCCCTCCTCCAGCTGGCTCCCCTGGCTCCCTCTCTGCTCCCCCTGAGCCAGGGGAGCCCCAACAGGTTTGGCCGGTCCTGGCTCGGGGCAGTGCAGCCTGTGAGCACATGGCCTGCTGTGAAACTGTGCTCAGGGCACGTGGCTGGCACCCGCACAGCCCTGCACACGGGTCATCGAGCACTCCAGGCTGCCAAAAGGAAGGTTCTCTTTCCTTGAGCACACCTGGCTGAAAGCTCAAGGACTGTTTCGTAACTGGTTTTAATCTGCATCCTGTCGATTGCTGGACTCGCCTTCATGTGCAGCTTTGTGCTGGCCAAGGGGACTGGCAGCAGCATCCAACTTCCCCGGTGTGCTCTAAGGACCCTCAAAAACCTCTTGCCTGCAGATGGCACTGACTGAACAGCTGGGCAAGAGCACAGGGGTCTGACAGTGGGGCTGTGGAAACACTGGTCTCTAAATTCTTCATTTCACACTTTGCTCTGGGGCTGTGACCAAGCCAGCGTGTTCCCTTTGGTCACTTCTGTGCCCATCTCACAGAACCACAGTATATCCTGAGTTGGAAGGGAACCATAGGATCATCAAGGTCCAGCTCCTGGCCCTGCACAGCCCCCAGAATCACCAGCAATCTCAGCAGGTCCAGCAGCAGCTGAGTCACTCTTGAGCTGCTGAAACCCAGCCTGACCCACTTGCCCACCCTGCTGCGGGCTGGGCTCAGGCCTGACCCAAAACGTGGCATTTCGTGGAGATCTGTGTTACTGGGAGAAAAAGAGAAGGGTGGGAGGTGCTGCAGAAGTCAAAGAGTGTTCTTTATGGGTTGAAAAACCACTTAGAGTAGTAAGAATTGTCCCAGGGCTGCTCTGTGTTTGCAAACAGGATTTGGGGCTGGTCCTGTGAGACACAGTTAGCCCGTAATAAAAGCAGGGCTGTTGTTTTGGTGCAGAAATTACCTCGGTGCTTCCAACAGAAGCAATATGGGAACTAGACCTTCTTACACTAAAAGGGCTCAGAAACGTCTCTTTTATCTTGCCATTTGGAAACCTGAACTGCAATGGAGTCTGACAGGATAATTTTATTTACTCCATCTCCTGTAGCACAGCTATTTCTGGCTGGCTGTCTGGCTACTGCTATTAAACTGGTCTCATTTTGCCTCTCATCCAACCTGCTTTGCTCAGGGAGCTCAAGGGAAGACAGCAATAGCAATAAACCACAAGCTGGAGCTTGCATTGGCTCTTGATTACAAGAGACACATAAAAAGCACAAATGAAAACTAAATGTGTTTCATGCAGTCACTGATCTTCCTGCGCTGTCAGAAAACACTAAACACGGAGCCCCATCAAGGACTGCTCGGCTGCTGGGGACGGAAAAGCAGAATTTGGTGCAGGAACTCTGTTAACCCTTCACACTTGGTGCTGTCACCGCCAGCCCGGTGCCACAGCGCCCTGGAGCCCCTTGGGGGAATCCAAACTATGACCCAGAACAGACAAAAGAAGCTCCTCCTCTGCTGAGCACCTCGAGCACCCCCAACCCAACAGGCTGTGGCCATAATTAATGCCGTGTGTCACAGACCTGGATGGTAACTACCATGATTTGCAGATCTAAAGCATCTCTCTGTCAAACTCTCTCAACTTCAGGGCGATAAGGAAAGTGGACCCTGTGCCTTTAAGGCAACATCTTTTCACGCTGCCATCAGCGAGGATTGCCTTCATTTCTCGGTAATTATGGTCAGCACACTGCAATATGCATTCCTCTCCTGTTACACACATATGGCAAGGCACACCGAGGCCAGTGCTTGCTTCCTGCCCAGTCTGTTCCCAGCCACCTTCCCGAAAGGCACTTCTGCATCAGGGCATGCCACCAACAGGCTCTTTGGAGAAGGCACTGCTTAGTCCTCATGCACATGGCAATGTCCCACCCTCTGGTTCGGGGAACACGGACAGCAAATTCATGGGGAGAGTCTGACATTAATCCAAGAGCTGGAAGTTCCCCGGCTTTGCAGAGGAAAGCTGAATGCTGAGCTCTCCCAGGTGCTCTGGATCAGGAACCGTAACATCCAAACTGGTATTTCAGCTTCAGTTTATTGAAGCCTGAAGTGTTTGACATGGCCATTTCATGTAATTAAACTCCTCACTTCCTGGCACCAGGAAATAATCCAGTGGTGATGTCAGGAAGTGACCGGTGCTGCCTCTGATGGCAAAAGATAAGCCGAACAGATTTATCTCTAAAGCTCAGAAACAATTTTTGTGAAAATTACCCCACACCAGTTGCTTTGCGAGATGTTTGCCAGCAGTGAGAGCTGCCTGCCGTGGTGCAGCTTCTCCACCTGCTGCACGGAGCCCTTGGAAACGCTGGTGCAGGTTTCCTGCTTGGAAGAAAGACTTCAATATACCCACACTGGTGGAAACAACATCTGCCAAGCACAGCCAAATGCAGCCCTTGCTAATTACTCATTTTCACAACCCAGGTTTCTGAAGGTGTGGTGGTCCTGGAAATGCATTTGGGAATTCTGTCTGAGGCGGCGGATCTTACACAGGGTCCCACCGGTGCCACTGCTCCTCTCCTGACAGCTGAACTGTATTAATGACCAGTTTATTACAGCCCCATTAACACAGTCAGAGAGTTCAACACAGTCACATTAATGACCACACTCATATCTGGTTCTTCACACACACAAACCAGCACCAAAAGCTTTGAAAGGACAGACCCTCAGTGAGCCTCAGCTCACACTGCAAAAGCCCTTGGAAAAACCCTTGGACACACAGCAAGGAAGACCTCAAGGAAATTCCGGTTGAAGGAGCTGCTCCCACCAGCCCAGCCCACCCACCTGTATGTGCCCAGAGAGCAGTGGGGTACAAGGGTGGTCCCAGCCTGCAGGGATCTGTGGACACCCACAATTTCCAAAGGCCAGGCAGGTGCTAAAGCCTTGCTTGAAATATTTGGGAACCACTAATAAATACCGTGAATGCTGATCAGCGAGCTCCTGGCTGTCAGAGGGCTGAGCGGGCACTGCCGATGGTCCTGCAGGTGTATCAGGTGCTAATGTCAGGAAGAATCACCCCGAGAATTATTCTCCCTCACAGAAAATGTTTTGGCCAGGTGTCCAACAAAAAAAGGCCCCATAACCTTGAAACATTTTTCAGATCCCAACAGAAAGGGATGGCAAAGCCTCTGGAAAGCAGGACATGAGCAAAGCAGGTGGGGTCACTTGGAAATGTTACCTGCTGCTGCAAGCAGGTAGCTGGACACCAGAAATACCTCCAAGCCAACAGACCTCGCCCCTCAGACACAGGATGGATCAGTGGGAAAAGGAAACATGGTAAATCTTGGTAACACACGACAGGAGGTGAAACTTTCCCAGACCAGCTGCCTGTAGAGGAGATGGACAAACCCCAGCCAGGAGGAGAATGGCAAAACCAAGATGGTTTTTGAGAATGTGAACCCTGCCCTGTCCATGGACAGGGGACACCAGGAGGTTGAACCAGAGCAATCCGTGCTGCTCACTGCTGTGAAGAAACCCAAACTTACACGGGGGTGGGGGACACGTCACTTTGCACACAGCACCCACCTGAAATAAGGGGCACAGAATGAGTTGTCAGCTTGGCCAGAGAGAATCTGTTACCCCTGTGCCTGGCTGCAGAATCCAGAAATGCAGCAAAGCAGCATTGCAGACACCCAGGGATCAGCAGCAGGACAGACACGACGAGGGCTGCAGCCACTTGGGGCTCTCCTGGGACTGACACCCCACACGCTGAGGGCTGGGACCAGAACTCTGCTCAGATTTCTGCAGCTAAAGAAAAACTGCCTTTCACTGGCTGTTTTCCAGGGAGTGCAGGAATTCATGTTCCATCCTCCTGGACTAGTGGGATCAGCAAACACCAACACCTGCCCCTGGCCTGCAGGAGGGAACCTGATTCCAGCCAGGTTTGCCACAGAGAAAGCTGTGAACAGCAACCTGCCAGCCCTGTGCAGGGTGAGCCCACTGGGGAACAAGGTTTGGAGACAATGGGGTTCCAAGGGAAGGACAGACAATACCAGCATTCCAAAGGGACACAGAGTTGTGTTCCATCAGAAACTGGTGCATCACTCTCTTTCCAACCACAGGATCCCTGTGCACTACGAGGGGGTGGAAGGGCGCAGAGAACAACTGCAAACAAGAAGGTGAGGATGATGTGCTGGGAACTGCAGTGAAGATCTGGAGGAGTGGGGGATCTTGTTTGAAATATGTGCTTGTCTTCTGGAGCCTCTCAGGATCTCTAGCAAGCCTTCATCAAGCTGAAGCATCTGTGGCATATTTAAATAAGCAATTAGTCTTAGTTCCTTATTTCTATTCAAAATCTCTTTTGACTGATAAAGAGATAAAATTCGACTATTATAATTAAAAAAAAAAAAACTATTCTCATATGGATTGTGTCATGATGAAGGATGCATCATACCTACTGATTTATTAGACCTGAAGAAAACCCACAAAGCAGAAGATTTTCTGAAGAGGAAGATTCACTGAGATGTGCCACCACAAGCGGTGCCAAAGTTGCTCTGGGGGAGGTGTGGGTCACATCTCATACCCCTCAGAGGACAATTTTAAAGCAGCGGGTAGCAAAGCCTGGCTCCAGCTTCCCATGAGGTAAAGGGTGCCCCACTGAGAAAGCCCCAGGACAGCCCAGGCTCTGAAGCAGAGCTGATCCTGCCTGCTGGGATCTGTGCAGCAAAGCCTGACGTGGGGCTCAAGGCAACACAGGCTACAAATCATTCAGATTTATTTTATATGGCGTGTGAGATCCCAAAAATGGGAGCTGACACTCCTGAATTCCACACTGGGGCAATCAATAAGGGTTAAGGAAAGCGTTACCATGGGAGAGTCCAGCTGTAACCTCATCTCCCCTCCTATCCCAACGCTGAAAAGCAACAACTGCAGTTTGCTGCTGGAGGAAGAGATGCGGAAGGAGAACCTACAGGGAAGTCTGAGCCCTGTGCCTGTGACACCGGGGCCACCACAGGAGTTCCCACCCTCTGCCCTGTCACCCCAAAGCTCAGCGGGCACACTCTGTCCCAAAGACCTGCCAGGTCCTGGTGTGGTCTCCCTGCCAGGAAGGCCCAGACCCCACCTTACAATCTGCAGGGTGTTTTCATGTGCAGCATCACACCCCTCCAAAGGGCCTTCTGCATGCAGGAGGGAGGAGGAGAGCGTCCCACTACTGCTGTTTCCACACTGATGGAACCTCCCAGGCCCCCACAGCCCACTGCGAGCTCCTGAACACTCTCCACTCATGCCGGTGGCCGTGGAAATCCCAGCCACGGTTTTTCTGGAGTTACAGGAATGCTCCACACCCCTCCGGACCAGCCCCAGCGCGAGCCAAACTGGATGCCTCTTTATGAATCGGAAATTCAAGGTCACAACCAAAGTGTGGGAGGTCAAGATTAAAGCTGGAAGCAGCCGTGCACCTCCACGCTCGTCGTGCCAGCTCTGACCGTCCCACTCTCTCTCCACGCTCTGTGGTTATTCCTGTGCAGAGCCGGGCAAGGATGGAAAAGGACCGAGGAGGGGGAAAACAGGCACAAGCATTCCAGAAGGCAGAATTTCAGTCAACCATGACTCAGGAGAAGAAAAGTGCCACCCACTGCACTGCACAGGCCGCCGAGCGGGCAGTGATGCCGCGGTGAGTCAGGAGCCTCCCACGCCTCCTCCCACGCCGCTTCCTGCGGTGCCAGGGCCCTCCACGGAGAGCTGGCACAGGCACTGGGGCTCCATCAGCCTGCCCCGAGCCCTGGGGCCGTGACAGCCACACAGACCCTGCCTCCCCCTGCACAGGTCTCTGCGGCTGCACCGAATGTCACCGAGTCCTGGGCTGTCACACACGGGGCTGGGGAGCTCTGTCCCTTCACGTGGCACAGCTGGGGTGGCAACGAGCTGGGGTCACCTCAGCGGGACACGGGGACACAGCTGTGACGCTGCTGCGCACGTCGCTCTGATCGCAGCTCACCTGCTGCTATCGACACCTCAGCACATCGCTGCCCTCCTGCCTCCTCGGTGGGTTTTCGGGGCAGGGAGGTGCCCTGTAAAACCCAGCGCGGCAGAGACACGAGGGTGAGGCTTAAAACGCCTCTCCCCGAGAGGCAGCACAGACACCGTGCACAGCCCGGCCGCTGCTGGTCGTCTTCTCGGTGCAGCAACGGGGCTGTCGGCCCAAGTGCCAGGCTCTGGAGTTCATGCAGGGATTCTGGGGCTATCTAATCCCGGATCATAACGCTGCAGCCAAAACCTAAAAGTAGAAGTGAGGCAACGAGCCAAACAAGGGGCACATGAGAAAAAGGCATGAAGTGAGCAAGTGGAGGCTGGTTCTGCTACGAGCACAAAAATCCCTCTGTCCCAGATTGCTCACCATCATGTAAATCTGTATTCCCAGCACGTGGATGGCCCCCCCTCAGTGCCATCCACACCCTCTTCTGCACGTGTAGCAAAGAGCCACCTTGCCCTAAAAACCACTTTGGACTGGCCAGCCTGTCCGCAGCACGTCCTTAGCCATGACCTTACCTTCTTGCAGAGAACCATCTGGTGATCAAAGAGGAAGAAAACTCGCTGCTGGTTCCGTCCATAAGGCTGGTAAATCCAGGACATCTCCCCCGTGTAGATGAGCTCCGAGCTGCGGTCCAAGATATCGTCCCCCTGCAGGCACAGAGAGCGAGGCCGAGTGAAGCACTGCCCCCAGCCAGGGCAGTGCACACCCGTGTCTTCGGACGATGGGGAGAAGCAAGAATTTAGTAAGGTTTGGGTGCTTCTGCAGCTCCCAGAGCCACCCCATGCGACTTCGAACCAGAAACTGGTGTTAGGGGGTAATTCTGGAGGAAGGGGAATGAATGAAGTGAGTGTGGACACTCAAAGCACAGTCCCTGCAGCTCACAGGGCAGTGGGGAAGGAGCTGCCCTGGACACCGTCCCCTCTGCCCTCTCCAGGTACCCCAGACCCCGATCTTACTGCAGGTGCTGGTGTTGGGCGAGCAAAGCCCCTTCCTCCTGCCCAGGACAGCCCCTTGGTACTCAGGGTAACAAATTCCCTGCCCCTTCCCCCTTTCAAACAGCATCCCAAGGCATTTTTCATCCTGAAATCTCAAAGCCATCCACACTGGGATAGCAGCTCCCCAGCCATGAGGCTGCCAGAACTCACCCCTCTGGAGTGTTGCTTCTCTTCCCACTCATCCAGGCAGTGACAATCCCTTCTCCCATTGCTCATCAGAGCTCCCCCTCTCCAAAAGCCTGTCAGGACCACCCCAGCTCCTCTGGCCCCCCCTGGCTGGCCAGGCCTCCTAGGCTGGCTGCTGGAGTGCCCTCACTCTTCTCTGCCTCCGGCTTGTTTTCCTCTCCGGTTTTTTTTTAAGGATTCATGAGCAGATGGTCTTGAAAACACAGCACTCTCTCTCCCACTCTCCGAGAGAACAAATGCAGTCACCCTCCACTAATTGGAATGAGCTGGACTTTTTAAAAAGTTAATTAAAATCTATTTATTAAAAATGGGTGAATTCACCACCACCTGCCCTGTGGGCATCTCGGTGGAACACCACAGAAGGAAGTGGGATGACTCCAGCTGAAAGGTAAGGAGCTGGATTCAGGAGCAAGTAAAAGAAGAGCTTTTTTTTCCTCCTTTTTGGCTCTGAAGCTGCTGCAGTTCTGGCTTTGATGCCAGACTGGAACCGATTTCTGGGACAAGACCATCCCAAAATCTCAGCAAACAGCTTGTCAAGGTTCAGCCAGCTATGGGGGGGATGCAGACAGACACACTCACACTTGCAGGTGCCAAAGCAGCCAGGAGTCACTCCCACTCCTCATTTCCTGGGGAGGATTTCACACTGCTGTTCAGGTAAATGTGTAATTAACCTCTCGGCATTGATTAGAAGCGACCGCCTGTGTCCTGTGCCCTGTGTCCCTGGGCCCTGTGACAACAGCAACTTCATGAAGTTACTGCATCGCCATCCTGCAGCACAGACTCCCAAATCTCCTCAGCCAGGGGTTTATCCGCCTCTCACTTCTGTGGCTGTGGTATCCGAAGGGCTAAGGAGGGGTAACTTCCCAGGGACACGGAGGGTCCCTCCCTGGAGGGATGGGCTGTGCATCACACAGTGCCTCAGCAGGGTGGAGACAGGGGCTGTGGCACCTCCCGGCCACAACACAGGGACAAGCCCTCGCACACGAGCCCTCGAACAAGAAGCCTCTGAAGGAAACCCACTGGCTCCAGAAATTATGGGCTTTCCTGGCTAAACATGAGCTAATATGGATAAGATTCCCACAAGCCCGTGGATGGGAGCTTTAGGAGAGGGGGCGAGCTTAGGAGAGGCTGGCTGCTAAAAATAGAAAGGCAGTTTTGTCTTTTACTCCTGTGGTAGCATCTGAAGCCTGAGGACACACAGAGGACTCTGTAAACACTTCTACTTGATTAGCTGAATCCAAACTGTGGAGTCCCTGCGAGCAACATAAGGCAAAAACATTCCGATCCGAAATGATGGGATTTGTATTGCATTTCTTATGTTGGGAAAGCAATTTATATATACTCTCTACAGGCTAGAAACAGCTGATCTCCCATGCTGGCTTAGCAAATTGGGAAATACATATTGCAGATAGTTTGGGACTAGCACGTGGCTGGCCAGGAGCAGCACGTCCAGAGCCCTGCCTGCTCCTCCAGCCTCGGCTGCTGTGCCAATTCACCAGCCGGAGCCTCCCAGCGGGACCACTGTGTTCTTTTCCTCCCAGCTATGCACCTCTGAACGGCACCAGCTGCGGGTGGGGTGTCCCTTCTGGGGGCTCAGGGGGCAGTTGCAGGGTGGGAGCAAGAAGGGACATGTTGGTTTTTCAGCTCCACAGCCACCGTGCTCCCCCAGCACGCCTCAATCCACCGTCCTCACTCCAGGCAGGCTTTCCCAGGCCTGGATCCCTCCAAGCCTGTACAGAACTAGGAAAAAAATTTCCTTTTCCATTTTTTTCCCAACTCCTACAGAGGCCGGATCATCCTGTATCCTTCTGCAAGTCAAGAGAAACCCTGCTAAAAAAGGAAGAGGCTGAACTTTTAGTTCCACTGAACAGGCAATTTCTACTGACTTCAGCAGAGCAGCAGAATGGCCAAGGGGAGACTCACTGACCTCCCGAGGCCTTTTCCAACCGCAGTTATGTCCCATAATCCGCTGACAAAACCCCTCAGCCCTCCCCAGCTGCACACCGAGGGTTTTGGGTGCCCATCCCGACACACCCTCCCTGCACATCCTGCTGCATCCAAAGGGCAGCCGCAGAGAGCTGACTCCTCTCTTCTGCACGCAGTCCCAGCAGAGCTCCTTGGTGAGCAGTAACGGGAGCAGAAGGTCACCCAGATCTGGGCTGGATGTGTTTTTCATGCTCCCTCGAGCCTGCCAGCGCTGCAGTGACACACAGAGTCCCGGGGCTGCTCCGGACTGTGACAGCACAGGGTCAGCCCTGCTGTTGCTGCTGCCTCGGGAAGATGTGGCTGCCCAGCTCTGCGGCTGGGCTGGAGTGACCACCACGCTCTGGGAGGAACCAGAGGGGTGTGAACAGTCTCACGGACCAAACAGTGCTGGGAGAGCCAACATATTGAGGAAGGCAGGTCCAGCCCCAAGCAGACACCTCCCTGGGATTGGGAATGCTCAGGAATGCTCAGGAGCCCACCAGCCCCACTGCCCAGTGCCCGAGCCCACCCTTACAGGGCCCTTTGCTGTCACTGCCGGGCACTGGGAGGAGATTTTGTGCCCTTTCCCAGCTCCCAGTCGGTGAGCGGGGCTCTCCTCTGCCTGACACTGGTGTTCTGCAATTAGAGACTGACAGGCTGATTAGCACCCGGGGCTACACAGAGATCACAAAAAGGAACACGAGTGAAATGTTGTCCTTTTCAACAGGCTCAGTTTTGATACCTTCTGTTGCTGCGGGGAAAAAAAAGGAAGAAGAAGAAGAAGAAGGAGAAAAAAGAAGGCTGTGTTTCAGTCCCTGACGTGGCTTTGCTCCCAGGAGGATTTCTCATCAGGCTGTCCTCGCTCTGCAAACAGCATGTTGGTTACATGCAGCTCTCTTTCATGTCACTCTTGGATTCACTAACGTAATATTAGGCTGAGACCAACGATTATAGATTACATAATTAAGGGCAGCAAGTCTTGATTTAAAGGACCCGGAAATAACAAGAATGAGAAGACATTTAAAAGGACAGTGCTCATTATATTTCTCAATTATATGGTTTTTTCCCTTCATGTGAATTTAATACTCTTGAAACCTGCCATAGTGGCAACCCATGGGAATCTTTGGTAGAAACATCCAGATACCTACACAAAGCAAAGTAATCTGGTCAAATAGCAAGTTAAAACCAATCCAGGCTGATGAGCAAGGCTCTGTCCTGTGCCAAACATTCCACCACTGGCTCGGGGACCTCCACAGATCCCCTTCCCAGGGAATGGGGCCACATCACCTTCCTCCCCTGGGAGGAAAGCCTTACTGGAAGCTGCCACGAGGGCAGGGACTGCTGCGCTTCAAGAGCTGTGTGAGAAGGCGTGAAACGAAGCCAACGTGAGGCGTGTTGAACACGGACCTGTTTCCATCCCCACATCACCCCTACGGGCACTCAGCGAGGCTGTGGTGGGCACGGGGTCCTGCCCATGGACATGGCAAATCCTGCCCAGCAGCAGAGCCATGGGGCACAGCGGCACACGTGTCACCACGGCCCCACGGGCTCACAGGATGCACGGGGAGGGCTGGGCACAGGTGAACACACTCCTGCCGTGGCACAGGGATGCGCCCCTGCCTCAGTTGTGCGGTGGAAACACAGCCCTGCTCAAACTGGGGCTGCCAAGGGCTTGGAAGAGACGATGGGCTTTGTGGAGACCCCTTTGCAGGACGGCTCTGTGTGGGTATTTCCCACTAACCTCGGAGACGTGCAGCTCCCTCAGAGGGCAGGAGCAGCAGAAGGGACCAGGCAGAAAAGGCTGCCCAGGACGGGCCCTGTTTGAAGCCTGCTCTGACCCCGTGTGCTGGTTTACCTCCCTGCCTTCAAACGCCGCTGTTTTGATCTGAGGGTGTGTAACTACAAGCAAGGGCTTAGCGCTGAGTGAAGGGAAACAGAGGCTGAGCATCAGGAAACCCTTCACAACACAGAGAGCTCTCGGGCAGCAGGAGGTGGTGGAAGCCCCACATTCTGCACCATTAACAGCTCAAAGCACAAAAGGCACTGCAGGGTGGGTGTAGGCAGGGGCAGCACCTCTCTGGGTCTGTTTATATCCTGGAAATCCAGGTTACAAAATAAAGAAGTGAGTCATGCATGGCAACAGACCAAGCCAGGCTTTTCGGTCAAGCCCACGTTCCCACAAATTATAGAGGAACGCATTTCAAAGTGATTGGGATTACTTCTAATTTACAGCAGTCAGTGAGATCAGAATCTTCCCTTAAGATTTTGCTCAGTCATTACTTGTCTAAAGCTGCCAAAGCTGCCAATAATTCCTTAAGACGTCAGGCTCTGCCTGCCACAGCTTATCAGCTGCCCCTCACATCAGGCCACCCCTTCCTGATCCTAAATGGCAATTTAAACCATCCAATCCCGCTTGCATGATTTCTTGGGAAAAACCTCTGGCCTTGGTTAACTCAAGGATATTCACAGTTTTCAAATGCTCATCCTGAAATTCACCTTCCCAGGACAAGGAAGAAGTCTTGAGGGATGAAAGTGATTCCCGAAACACACGGGCACAACTCCGTGGGAATCAGTAACACCCTCTGCTTAAACCAGTTTGGACATGCCCCTACTCTTCCCATTTGTTTTAGGATCAGCAACGTGTATGCATTCCCAAAAACACCCTCTCCTTGCAAGAACACATGTACACGCACTTTGTATAAAAGAACATTTGAAGTATTCATTTGCCAAACACTTTGGTTTGGATTTTCTCTTCTTTTTAAAAAAATCCTTTTCCATCTCTTCACAAAACATGGGGAGATTTAGACAAGGAAAAGCAATTTCAAGTCAGAGAATCAACCTCATTAGCCTCGAGATGTTGAGGAAAACCAGACATTTCTCCAAGTGGAAGATTTCAGTGTGCTGGGACATTCAGCCACTGAAACAATTCACCACGTGCCACGTGCAGCAGGAATTTGGGATTAGCTCTACCTTTGCCCTGGCTGGCAGGGGCTGGGGACACCCACCAGGAGACCCCTGAAGTGGCCAAGCACAGAGGATGAGGGTCTGAACCCTCACAGACTGAGTAAGGATCCAACCCCCACGTCCTGGGGGACGTGTCCCACACCTGAGTGGGGTTTGGGGTTTGCAGTGGGGTCTGCAGTGCCCGGGAAGACCATCAGAACAAATGCAGGGCAGATCCAAGCACCTGGCACTGCTTTTGGTTTCTCCCACTCTCTTCCTGCATCGCACAATGGTTCACTTCTGGGTATTTTGGGTTTCTGTGCATCCTTCTGGCCATTCCACGGACAGCTGGGAAGTGGGGGCTGGATCTGATGACTCAGAATTACTTTAGAGGGAAGAATCAAGTAGAGAAACCCTCTGCTGGGTCCAGCTCTTATCCTCTAATGCTCTCATCCAAACTCTACAGCTCCTCTTCATCCAAAGAATGAAGAAGGCCAGAAGGGCTTTGAGCAGGGGCAGCACTGCATTGCCACCGGGTCTCTGAGCAGCACCAACAGCAGGCCTTGCTGCATTAGGGGAAGCTGAAGGATGTTGCTGCAATAATGTGCTCAAAACACCGACTGGTCGAAAAAAGCCTGGAAGAACAAGTTGGCAAATTCCTGAGAAGAGGCTGGAGATAAAGAATGGTTACTGCTAAGGAGGGATGAATTATCAAGGATATGGCGAAATAAAAATGAATTATCAACTGAGCTAATGGAAGAGAAAAAGAAACTGCTATTCCATAGATCCTCTGTGGAGGTCACCTTGGCTTTCCACTCACACATGAATATTCAGTGACTTGGAATTCATCTGCCCTTAATCGAGATTTATTTACAGAGAGGGGCTCAACATTTCTTACAAATGACCCCCATCAGCTCATGCCGTGGCACACTGTGAAGGCTGAAGATGGAGCTGAGGGTCCTGTGCCTCCTTGAGAGCAGCTTCCTCATTCTCAGAATGAGCCTGTGAGCCAGTGAGGGATGGGAGAGGTGTAAACAACAGTAAAACAATCAAACACATCATCTGCGTCCTCTGCTCTCCCAGCCAGGCAGAATTCCACAGCCAGCTCTGACTGCTGCATTTGTGTGTTTTACCACGAGGTCCAGGCTTGAACCCAGCCTTCATTACAGCAATTAAAACTCACTCAGCCAAGCGGGACACGCAGTCGGAAGGTGAGGCACCTGCATTTCTCTCCCTCTCCTCCCAGCCCTCGCAGATCTTTTCCAGGAAAAAAAAATAATTAAAGGTTTAACACCTCTTCCCATGCACTGATTTACACAGCATGGTCCCAGTGACTGCAATGGGGAGCTGTTTCGGATCTTCAGTACTGTGAGGAAGAAGAAAGGCTGCTCCCTCCCTCTGACTATCTACTTGCTGAACACATGGACCGATGACAACAGCGAGAGGATTTACAGAAACATTTGCCCTCAATCTGCTTCCAAACCCTATTTACAGATTACTTGCATACAATGATTTTAAAAAAAAATCAGGGACAAAAGGAAAAGGAGAACATAATTTTAGTATGGCTTTTTTTTTCAAACACATGGCACAAATGTAGAGACTGAAGGCCTGCTGGTGAGGAATCCTTCTGCTGACTCTGCCTTCCCTGCGCCTCTCAGCTCCCTAATTACACCATCACCACACACAGGGCTGGTTCAGAAATATCTTTAAGTGCAAAGTCATTTATAAAATGCAAATAGCATCTCTAACTGCATCTTAACAGTTTGGCTTCCAATCACAAAGCAACCACTAGAAGGATTTCTTCCACCTTCTTAACCTGTCACCGTTTGCAGGGCTCTTTCCCACCTCTTTCCCTACCTCCTCCCCCGTGACACAGCACAGAGCCAGAATGCAGAGTTTGATGCAGATCTCACCTACTCCCCGCACTGCAATCAGGGCAGTTACTGCAGGTCTCCACTGAGGGAACTGCAACTGGACCCCAGATTTTCTCCAGGGCACCATTAATGTTCAAGTACCACTCAAAAATTTGGGGATGTGTCTTCCTTGTCCTGGGAATCCCAAGACCAGGCTGTGTGATATGAGCTATCCGGTGTTAGAGCACGCAACAACGGCCTGGAATGTGCCTTCCCAGTTCCCAGCCCCAGGGCACTGTACCTCCCAGTCCAGGACAGAGGCCTGCCACTGAGCTATCTTGTCGATGTTCTCCAGCCTCCGCTTCCGCTCGTTGATCTGGAGGGTGACGTTCCTCATGACGGCGAGGGCAGCGGCCACATACCTGTAGTCACTGTGGAGGACACACATGGGAAGGCCATGAAACATGCACAGGAGTCCATCAGTGTGCGGCTGCCACCCCAACTGTGTGTTCTGCACCCCCTGTGCCATTTCCGATGGGCTGTCCATAGTGGATGGTTGGCAGCAGCTGCCC
>VWZF01000948.1:0-10671 GCA_013396755.1 Sclerurus mexicanus | reverse complement strand
GCCTTCAATCACACCACAGGTTATCATACACAAACATAAACACAAACATACACAACATAAAACTCCAATACACTTACAACCAATACAAATAACTCTAGTAATAAAACACACAAGGCACAAAACATTTACAACAAAAACAAATAACTATAACAACAATAATCACTACTACACAGACAGCTCCTACAGGTGTTATCCAGGAGATCCTTACCTAGGCCACGTTTTAAATGAATTACCTTATTCCCTTCTCCTGCTTCTTTAGCAGGTCTGTCGGGATCCCTGTGACCACTTTACCCTGTTCCCTTCTCCTGCTTCTTATACAATCATTAGCAGGTCCACCGGGGTTCCATGATCGCCCTGTTACTACCGGGTACCCTTCCTTCACCTCTTGAGGACTGTCACACGTCAGACGTCTCTGCGTGGTCCCTGACAGTCCGGACCCGGCGCGGGCGTCCCCTGCGACTTACAAGGTCCCCCCTTACACCGACCGGCTTTTACCCTTAAGATTTAAACATACCTTATCCGCAGTTTATAGATGGATCTTGTCCACCCCTGCAGTGAGCGGCTGGGAGAGGAGGACCTCCGAGAAGATCTCGGGGGCGCCCAGGTCGTCCGTTCCTCAGTCGATCCTGCAGCCGGGTGGACAGTGTCCCATCTCCGGTTGCCAAAATGACATGCGGAAAAACCCCACAACTAGGTAGTTGTAGAGAAGGGACGTTTACTCAGCAATGCTGGGTGCGTGGGGGATTTGTCCACCAAAAACATGCACACCCCTCTGTGCTTACAGGTTTGTTTAAAAACAGTTAAAACATGCATATTCATTATTTCTTTATACATATTCATTATTTTCTTAGAAAAGGCAGGGTTATTCTAATTAGTTCCAAGAAGTAATTTCCATTTTCTCCGCCCTGCGCTCCTCCCATCCGAGTCTGCACAGTGGTTTCCATTTTTCTTGGGCCGGGGTCTTGGGGATGAAGATCGTGGGTCTTCCTCGCTGTGTCCTTTTGAACTTGGCTCAAAAAGTAACTCAAACCGGTTCTGTTGGCAACTCAAATTAGTCTAATGAGCAAACTTCTACAATTGTCTTACTCCCTTGACATATTTCCTGATTTATCTCAGTTTCTTGAAGCTTCAAGGCCAGGTATGATGGCAGCCATAACATACCCCCTGTTAATTATGGCCTCAACTATACAGTCTATCTTTGTGGCTTCAGCAAAAGCCCCTACAATTATTTCTATTAACCCTCTCCTGTTAGTTCCTTATCCTTCTTAGTGTTAGTTCTTTATCGATAAGTTCCCTATGATACATAATATTAGTTATTGATTCCCTATATCATTGGGACAAGGCTGTCCTGCCCGAGGACTGATCCTGGTGAGCAGCGCTGCTCCAGGATGGCAGTGCCAGCTCCTGCCCTGCACCCTGTCCCATGCCAGACCCCAGGGAGGGGAGCAGGGACTCTGCTGGGGCTGCAGCCCCTCTGGCTCTGCAGAGCAGGGAAGAGGAGCCCTGATTCCCAAGGCCTGTGCAGGGGCTCCCTGGGAACAGCATTTCAGTTCTGCATTCCATGGCTTCTCCTGGTTCACTGAGGCATGGGATAATCCAGGCTCTTGTCTCCTCCTTATTCCTCAGACACTCACAGAGCCAGGTCCTGCTCTTCCTGCCAGGGGGACTTGCCCACTTTCCAGCAGACCAAGGGTCATTTTCCCAGGTCCCCCCAAAAGTTCTGGAGTCTACTCATGACTGAGCTCAGGACAAGGGAAGAACTAATGTTTTAGCACCTACTACGTGAAATTCTCTTTTTCCATAGCAACACACTGCTGCTCCTCCCATCTCTGAAGGTTCCTCACCCTTGTTCTGCCCTCAGAGGGGTCTGTGAGGAGACTTCACACACAAATCCACATCCCACACCCAGAGGTTGTGCACAGGAGTGAAGCAGTGTCGGCCGCTCCCGTGGGTTTCCTCCCTGTGACCAACATAAAAATAATTGCATCACTTCACAATCACCTCGAACTGTTAATGTAACATTGGAAAGCTGATTTTCCAGGTCCAGAGGAATGAGATTGTCCCGGTCAGGATGCCAGACCTTAAACTGCCTCTTTGTCTGTGGGGCTGTGACTGGGATTCCAGCAGGGAATGAGGCTTCTGTGCTTGGAAACCCGCTGTGGGACTGGGCAGGTTTTCACTTGGGAAGACTCCTTTTACTGCTTTGCAGATTTTCTCTAGTATATTAAAGGAAGAGAGGCCTTGCCCTTATCAAATTACCTCGATGAAGCAGATTACTGGTATTTATCATAGTGTCATATTTAGGGATTGCATGATTTCTTCCCTTTTCTTAGGTCATTTCTGTTTCTGTCCTCTGTGCCCCTCTGCCTTATTTCTCACTGCCTGCTTTAGCTGGCAAGGAGCTTGGGAAAACACAAGGCACTGGTTTAATTTCTCCTTGCAGCTCATCCTCCTCTCTGTCAGCTTTGGTAGAATAAAAATCTGTGTCTCTTCTCCATTTCCTGAGAGCTGTGGTGTTTGGACAGCAACCTCCCTGTGTCTGCTACAGCAGTGCTAATGAGGTTTTTGGCCGGGATCAGGCTCCATAAGACACAGACACAGCCCCAGTCCTGCCTCGAGGCTGTTTGCAACTCCTTGTTTACCCGTTGGGAACAAAAATTATTCCAGGGATCACTACTGCAAAGGTTGGAAGCTGCTGCTTCACAACACAGCATTAAAAAAAGAGAAAACAAAGTATTTATCCAGAGAGAAGGAATCAATCCTCCTGCTTTTAGAGCAATAAGGGATAACTCCATCCTGGAATGACAAAACTTCTCCCTCAGACCACCAGAGATCCCTTGAAAACCCCAACTGCAGCAGGTAAGAAGGGAAAGGCACCTCTGCCTCACCTGGTGGGGACAGCAGAGATCCTGCTGGGCACAGGAACCAGGAACATGGCAGGATCCAAAAGCATCTTCCTAAAGCAGCACCTCTGGAAAGCAAAGGATTGCAGAAGAAAATCGGTGGTCATTTGCAACAACAACAACAACACTTGGGCAGAGCAGCAGAGGGAGAATCAATGAGTGCAGTTCTGTGCCACGAGGGATGCTGAGCTTTAAACAGCACCTCTGAGCAAGGCAGCACCTCCTGGGATTTCTAAAGCACAGCTCTGGGCCTGGGATTACAGGAACAGGGCAAACTCCTGCTGTAAGTGATCTGTATTCGCATTCTGCCCGTGCTGCCCGTCCTGGGCACCTCTGGCTGCGAGGGCACCGGTGCTGCTGCCCCGAGGGATGAGCAAAGCTGGCACTAAACCACTTCCCACAGCAGCTGGCTCTGAGCTCCAGCTGGGGAAAGCAGTGGGCACAGCTCACAGTCCAACACAAGGAGTTTGGCTAAGTTTGAAAACATGTTGAATAAAGAACAACCAAGATAAGCCTTTCTCCATAAGGACTGCCCCAGGGAATATAGAACTATTCCCACACTTGTTCAAGCACACAAGCAGGCAGTTTTAGGGAGAGAGTGCAGATTCCTGTCTCCCTCCCTGGCTGTGCAGGCATTTCGTGAATATGTAAAGCAGACCCATGAACAGCCTGCACTGCTGCTGACTCCTAAACAGGCATGAGAGACCAGAACATGGTGGGTTCCCACTGCCCTGCTGCTTCCAAACCTGAGGCACAGCAGAATAAGGTGATTTTTACTGCACCTGCCTCCTGAAAGAGAAACACTTGTAGAAGCTTTGATGCTCATACAAGCCCATCAGGATTTGGGCACCTGTGCCTTAATTTAAATGCCATGTGTACTACGAAATTTGAAGTGTGCTAAAGGCACCTGCACTCCTATTTGAATTTCATGCCTTCTGACACTGATTGATTTTGCTGTTCTTTTGCTTCCAAGTCACCCAGCAGGAAACAACTGCAGCTCTGCTGTACCTCATCATGTTCCCAGCACAGCCTGGTCCTTGGTGACTGCAGACTCTGAGCTACAGAGATTGTGAGCAGGGAACTAAAATCAACCCTGGCCTAACACCAACTGTGCAGAAAACCATCTCCTGTTCCAGCAAACGGGATTGCATTTGGAAACGTGCACGCAGAAGGTTTGTGCCGCTTCAGAAAGCTTTAATCCCTGTTTTTCACTCAATAAATCAGTGGTTTTTCAGTGATTGTTGCCCAGCAACCTCACCATTGCCGGATCACTCCAGGTGTTGAGTAAATGGGTTTCTCAGGAATTCTGATTGCAGTTTTTCTCCTCAAAATCAACTGTGCAGGTTGTTGGTGCCTTTAGTTGACACAATGCCATAGGCTGGTTCATATCCTGCCGGGCTTTTGCCTCCTGTGGGAAAGGAAGGGTTTCAAGTCCAGAGCCTGCAGAGGAAGGAAAACCTTCAGTAGGAGGAAAACCTTCAGCAGCCACTTTTGCCAGCCTGTGTGGTAAAATTTAGGAACTGTATTTGTTGTGTTCCCTTTCTGGGGAGGCTCAGGACATGAAATCTTAAAACAAACCACAGAAGGATGAGCACACAAGAGCTTTGCACATGTTTCAGCACACAGAACACTCAAAGCTGATAATTATAATAATAGTAAAAATAAATCCATGAAGACCAACTGCAAGCAAACTAAAACAATCTTTTTACAAGTATCTTTTAGGGCACGTTAAAACACAAGTCAGACAATGGGCTCCAACTCCTCACTGGATTGGCCCCACACACTGCATTATAAAGGGACATACACGTACCTCTTTATTCATTGGAAAAATAAACACTGAAAGACTTTTATCAGAGCTCTTTAATCAGCACAGGACCTGCAGCAGGAGACACAAGGCATGACTTAAGAGCAAGAAATACTGCAGCAATAAAGAAATATTGCACCAATAACATTGAAACCAAAACCAACAATTATTACTCACTAATTAGAATTAATTAACTAAAGATCATTACTCACCCAGACCAACAACCACAGGCAAACCCCTCTCAGCCCCAGAAATGGACCCTGAGGATTTTCTGCCACCATAAAAGCTTTGCCAAATATTCTTCACTACACTGATAACTACTTAACTGGAAAACATACACTACAAATACTTTATTTATACTGGGGTATTTACCAAAACTTGTGTCTTTACAGAAGCCCTCACGACTGTACCACCTGCACAAGAAGCCCTAGTTAAGGCCACATATTAACACAGAACAAGCAAACAACACTAATAGAGCATGGGAAAGAACCGGTTAATAAAAACATGTTAATGCAGCCTCAGCCCTACAATGGTCCAGGACACCAAGGCCAACCCAAGCAGCACCAATCCCCCTGCCCTTCCATGACCTCACTTACAGCCACCTACCAGACAAAACACCAGGGACTAAAACACCACCTCAAATCCTCTGTTTTATAACAAAACCCCCAGATAAACTCTCCCTCCCCATAACGAGCAGGACCCGACACGACCCGAGACCCGCATGGACACAAATGAACCCCCTCCACCCCTACCGCCCTTTATATACGCCCGCCCGGCCCGCGATTGGCCGCNGCGGGCCGGGCGGGGGTATAAAAGGGCTGGCGGCGCAGGGGGGAATTTCTGCTGCGTTTGAGCCGTGTGGGTTTTGTGGTTATGTTCGCTCCTGCTCGCTTTTGTACGGTAAGAATGTGCTTTGTTTTGTGTGTTTCTGGGGTGTGTAAGTGGGAGCACCGTTAAATTGTGTAATGCGCTGGAGTGTGGGTGCCGCGTGGCCTCAGGTGGAGCCGTGGTGGGCCCTGAGGGGCCGCTGGTCTTGTGGTTCTTGGGGTTTGCCTTGGAATCTCAGGGCAGGGTTCTGAGGTAAAAATTTCTGTAATTTGTTTTTTTGTTCGTTTCTTGATGGTTAATAAGCGCTATTTTTTTGTTTTGTGTGAGTTTTTAGGCTCGTTGCGGGTCTCTTGTGGTGCCAGGAGGCTGCAAGGAGGTGCCTTTATAGCAAGGGAAGGGTCATTTCTTTGGGATGCTGCTTTGCACACCCTAAACATCTCACACCGAGTGTCTGCAGGTAAGAGAGGAGGGGATTGCACTCCTGGGTGTGTTGGGCAAGGACTGGGAGGCACAGAGGGTTTCCTGCTGTATTTTCTCTGACCATTGATCAGTTTGTTTACAGCCGTAACTTTGTGAAGTGATTAATGAAGTGGTCACAGTTGGTTAACTCATGATGTGCCAATGCTTCTTTAGGGCTGGGAGTGCAGCAGGGAGCAGAACTTGGGTTAAACTGTGCTAAGAAAATATAAATGCTTGAGAAAATAGCGTTTTTAGCAGAGCATTATGAATGTTTCTGTTTGAGTCAAGTGTTTGTTGCTATAGTGGTGAGTGTTTTGTAGGGGCACTGAGAGCAGAAACCTCTTAGTATCACCCTTTGAGGCTGAGAAAGATATTTACTCATGGTCATTGTTCTGTGAGAATAGTCATTTCTATTTAATAATTGGTTTGCTGGTTTTAATTTTATTGCTGCAATATTTCTTGTACTAGGGATTAGTGAATAATTCAGATTCAAGTCTTTTAGTTGTCTGTATCAATTCAAATAAATAATTTTCTCTGTTTAAAATTGTCTTTCTCCTGTAAAAACCCAACTGAACATAGTAAGAATGCAGAGATGATGCAGTGGAACTGTTCAGTGCTGTCTGGGTGAGTGTGAGTGGGTTACACTGCACTGAATCCCTGCTGGGAAACTGGGTCCCTGGAACACAACCAGCTGTGCTGGCAGACCTGGTGGCCTTGGGGTGGCCCTGAGTGTCCCTGGCCAGCCCCTGCTGAGCTGCTGGTGCTGCCTGTTGGAGCAGTGAGGATGGGCAGCTCCAAAAAGCTGGAGTTCAGCCCCATGGAGGAGTTGGGAGCAGATGGGCAGTGCCAGGGCAGAGCTGCTGGGGGATGGCAGGTGAAAACTGAAGCCTTTGCAGGTCCGGGTGTGTGATCCTCATAACCCTGTTTGTTTTGGTTGTCAGCAGCTGTGCTTGGGCTGTGTTGCTGCTGGCAGGTAGCAAAGATCCCCGTGGGCATTTGGTTCTGGGAAGAGCCATCAGTTTCCTGCTGGGAGTCCTTGAACCAGACCTGGGGCTGTGTGAGAAATGAGGATTCTACAGAAGAGGTGATGGCATGGAGAGTCCATAGTGGATGTTGTCTGGTGAGTGTTCTGATGTCCCTGACCTATGAAGCCCAAGAAGGCCGAATAAAACTGTTTAGAGACAGAGTTTTGAGCCTTTAAACAGCAAAGGTATTTATTGCAATGTTGGGGAACCCCCAGCTCACACTGGACAAAGAGTTCTGAGTTGTTAGTACAAAGCTCGGTGACTTATACAATTTTCAGGAGAGGCTACAACATCTTTACATACATATTCATATGATTGCAATGTGTAGTTATAATATTCATAATAGGTGGAGTCGTCTTTTGGGGAGATGTCTCGGGGTCTCCTGGGGGTCTCTGGATGAAGTAAGAAGTCTTCCTCAGGCCTGAACTTTTCACCTTTCTTCATGTTGCTGACTCCACGATGGTGTTACAAGATGATGTTGGACTGAAGCCCTTACTTTTGCCTCTTATTTACTAATCTGCTTTATGTTCTTTTAGGTGCATTCTGTGTGTTTCTTATCTGCTAGTTCTCTACTTTCTGTCCTTTTATGTTGCTGTGTGTGCATTATTTGGATTAAGAGCAGGATGTTCATTCTGAGTTAACTCAAACAGGAGTTAACCTCTTCAGGGCCTTGCTCTGTTTCATTCCCCCCTTTTCCTAGAACTTAGGAACTCTTTTGTCAAGTTCCAAGGAAGGGTTTTGATAGGTATGGATCATTGCCCACATTATTTGGGTCCTCTTTACTGTGGTATTTAGCTTGTAGTGTAGCCATATGTTTAACAAGGATAGTATGAATATGACTGCTACTATGATTAATATGGGGTGTATTAAGTAATTGAATGCTTGTGTTGCTGAAGGTGAGTATCTCGTAAAGACATCCCACCAGTGGTGCTTTCCTACTTGTTCTATTTCTGTCAATACATTCTTTATACTTGTTGAATCGTGTTCTACCTGCCAAAGCATGCGTTGAGTGGTTCTATTTACTTCCTAAACAAACTTTTCTATATCAGGGTGCAGAAGCAGTGTTTTAAAAAGATTAGTGTCCATGCCTATCTGCAAATTTGGTGTATCGTGATACAGAGTATGTTCAGCTTCAATCAGTTGTTTAGTGCTTATAGGAACAGTATAATCAAAATCACAGCCTACAATGCTAGTAAAATTACATGCACAAAAATTAGTGCCATTTGCTGTCTCATGACAGTGATCAATAAAAACACTAACACAAAGTGTCCTAACACATGCGCATCTATTTCCTACGTAGTAAACTTGTGATTGGTTCTTTTCGTGGGGAAGCATCTCAAAGGTACACACGCTCTCTTCAGTATCTAAGCACAGATCTGCATTTTCTACAGTTGCATTTTCATAAATCCATTCTAATTGTCCCTTAGGAATACAGGCTTCTGTACTGACAGATTGCCACTTACTCCTGGAGTGATCAAAACTTGCCCAAATGTCATGGCCTGTGGGTCGAGTCATAACATTCTGGTGCATAATTCCCAAGGTCAGCACAGGGAAAATGATTCTTTCTTTGGCAGCACTAATAGTGAGCACATAGGCTTCAATTGGTTCACTTTGTGAATTATAAGTAAAATTTACAAGCTGCCACTTAGCTTGATGATCTTTCTCAAGTTGGGTCGTAGAACTATTCCTTGCTATTATTTCTGTTATTTTTTGGGGTAATATTCCTGATGTTCCTTCTGTCAGAATTCCTGCAGCTACTGATTGTCCCCATTGCTGTGTCTGAGTGCACTGGATGGTGAGTGTGATCTCTGTTTTCATGTTACTGGTGTAATCAGCAGTTTTAAGAACATCTTCAGTGGTGTGATTGGCCACTAAGGTTAACAGTTTAACCTCTAGTGATTGTGTTTCTGCCAGGGTAAGTATGGATGAGCTCAAAGGTACTTTGAGCTTTCCCAAATGAGAGGTGACAGCACTGAGTTTGTTCACTAGCACTTCTTGGTCTGTCGTGTTCAGTACTCCTAGTCCAGTGCCAAACCATCCAGTTACATCTTGTGGTGAACACCTAGGGTGTGATCTGGCAGCTAGCCATGCCTTCCAGCCCTTGAGGCTTTGTTGTATATAGGGCTGACAGTCTTTTTGTAGCTGTGTTATAGTTGTTTGGATATTGACTTGAATTTTCTTCAGTGAATATGTGGGATCTAATAGTAATTTTAGTTCATTTGATGGTCTTATCACCTGGGGTCCTATGTAGGTTAAATTATGTGCTCCTTTGCAGTTTGGAAAAGGAGTTGTTACTCCAGTGGGTGTTTCTGCAGCCATTTCACCAGGTGCTTCAGTGGGTGCCTTAGTGGGGGGACTTCCAGTGGGTCTAACAAGAAAATATTCGGAGGCAGCTCTTCTTTTGCTACTCCATAGACATGTAACTGTGACTAAATGTTCTAATATGATATCTAATTTGCACTGAGCTTGCTCAGCTTTGTCTCTGTCCTTTTCCCAGGTGCAAGAAACTGGTCCCCTCCTTCTGAGCGAGATTCTGGGCATTACGCTGTATGTGAGTGATAAGTTTTTTATAGATGTCACAGTTAATTTGATTGGTTTGTTCTCTTGTCCTTCTGTGTTAATACTTTTGCACCCTATCTGGGTCTCGTCTTGTTTTTCTCCTGTCAAGGTCTGGATCTCGTCTCTTTTTTTCTGCTGTCAAGGTATCTCATAGACCCTGGCCCTGGCTCCAGTCCTCTTGTGTGTATGGCTGGTTGTTATGTAAGACATGGATGGCCAGGCTTGGTTCAGGATCTGATCTGTGAGTGGTGTATCAACCCATGGCTGTGACTTAACTATTCGTGCACTAGGCCATGGCCATTCTAGGCTCGGGCTTTGTGATAAGGTTATACTTATCGAGAGTCCAAGTATCAGCACCGGGAGTCACCAGTCCATGATGTTGAGCTTCTTCAGGAGCTTTCTTGGCAATCTTCTGGAGCTTTCTTAACTCGGGAGCGGTGGATCCAGGTAGGTCTCTCTCTAATTCGGATTGCAGTAAAGGTAGCCAGCAACACTTGGAATGGTCCTTCCCACTTCTCCTGCAGCGGTTTTCCTAGAACATTCTAAATGTATACCCAGTCCCCAGGATTAAAAGGATGCAATTTACAATCAGGTTGTTTAGGTTGGTGATCCCTCACCACTGTTGCATTTTTATCAAAGTGCTTCCCCACAGCTATAACATAATCGTGTATATATTGATTACCTATTTGGTCTACAGCTTTGCTATTTACAACTTGCATCGTGTAAGGTCTCCTGTGTAGGATTTCAAACGGACTTGGTTTTTCTTTTGACTTGGGCTTCACTCTTAGTCTTATTAGAGCAATAGGTAAGGCCTGATACCACTGAAGGTTGGTTTCTTGGCATATTTTTCCAATCTGCTGTTGAATAAGATGATTCATCTTTTCTACTTGCCCACTAGCTTGGGGCCTATAAGGGGTGTGCAGTTGCCATTTAATTTGCAATGCCTTACTTATTGCTCTTACAACTTTAGCACAAGAGTGCGAGCCTGTGTCTGAGGAGATGCTCTTGGGTACTCCAAACCTTGGTATGATTTCATTCAACAAAACTTTGGTTACTTCCTTTTCTTTTTATTCTGCATGGGAATGCTTCAGGC
>VWZF01000946.1:6321-16336 GCA_013396755.1 Sclerurus mexicanus | reverse complement strand
AGGTCTCTGCCAGCCCTGGTGACTCTGGGAATTCAGGCAACTGGCAGTCCAAGTCCTGTTCCAGAAAGACACAAACCAGCAGAGAGAAGTCAGTGATCAGAAATATGAAGTTGCATCTATTTTTTTTTGTTTTTATGATCTACTCAGAATCCCAGACTGGTTTGGGTTGGAAGGGACCTAAAGGCCCACCCAGTGCCACCCCTGCCATGGCAGGGACACCTTCCACCAGCCCAGGGTGCTCCAAGCCCCGTCCAACCTGACCTTGGACACTGCCAGGGATCCAGGGGCAGCCACAGCTTCTCTGGGCAATTACTTCATGGAATCATCTTTTTGTCCCTCTTTTGGAAGTCCTCAAACCCCAGGAGCACCCAGCATTGCACAGGTGCCATTTCTCAGGGCAGATCTCTGAGGTCCTCAGCCTTGTTTTAGGGAAGTGTCTCCCAAGGTTCCTGGACCCTTTCCTGCTTTTCGTCCCTCTCAGCTCTGCCTCAGGAAAGCTCTCACCGTGGGTTTTGCTTTAAGCACAGGCTTAAAGTCACGTGCAGTTTAAGCCCTTCATTAAACAGGGAGCCCTTTCTGCCCCAGTTCCAGGGCACAGCTTGGATTTCCTGCTGGCTGGAACCAGCAGAGACGGCCGAGGAGATCAGCCTGGACCCAAATTCCAGTCCTCCTGTGGCTTTGTCTTCTCCAAAAGGCTGCTCTTCCCTGGGGTCAGCCCGGAGCAGGGGCAGGGATGGAGGTTTTCCTTGGCTACTCCCTGTCTTTGCTCCCTCCTTGTCTGAAATGGACCTTCAGTTCCTAAATCCCGTGGGAGAGATTCAGATTCTTCAGAAGCTTCGGTGGGAGTGTCCCAGAGGTGTCTGGATATGGCCCTTGGGGACATGGATTGGGGTGATCCTGGTGGTGGCACTGGATGGTCCTGAAGGTCTCTGCCAGCCTTAGTGACTCTGGGAATTCTGGGATGAGGTGATTTCCATGCTGTCTGCTGAATTTGAGGCTGGATTGATGTTTTTGTGCAGATGAATCACAAACCAACACACAGAACTCTGGAACTCAGGAATATAAAACACCCGAGTGTGGCTGGTGATTTTCTGGGGGAGGGAAGGAAAGGGATTTGAGCAATTAGTTCAAGCTCTAACTGTACTAAAATTATGAATAAATCCAGGGGAAACTTGGCCAACAGCCTTCCTTAAATACAAATCTAATGGAAGGTTCCCTGCCCATGGCAGGGCATGGAATGAGGTGATGTTTGAAGTCCCTTCCAACCCAAACCAGTCCATAATTCCATGATTCCATGTCTTCTTCCATTTCAAATCCGTTCCCTCCAGCTCTTCGCTGCCCCGTGCACAGGAAGGGGATTAAACAGCCTTGTGATTGCTCCGATCCCACAAACAATCCCTCCTTTCTGGGCTCCTCCTCTTGGCGGGTTCTCCCAGGTTTAGCCCCCACCAGGGACTCTCTCCGGCCTTTCTTCCAGGCTCCCGTGGATCCATGGAAAACCACATTTATGGCTCTTTGTCAGCACGGAGTTTCAAAGCTGTTGGGCTGCATGATCCTTGTGCATCCCTCCCCACTCACGATATTCCACGATCCTTGTAAAAAGTAGGGAATTGCCTGCTCCTCAGGCTCTGCCCGGGTCCATAAATGCCACGTGAAGGTGACAGGCTTGTTTTCTCGCTCGGGTAGTGAAGTGTCACCCTGTGCTAAGGACTTGTGTGCGTTTCCATTTCCACTCTGCTTCTTTGCTGATGAATTATCTGCTGATAAAAGCTCAGCGAGTGGAGCGACCCCTTCCCAGGTGCCCTCGGTGCCACCCCCTTTGCCAGCACTCCCAGTGTTTGAACCCCTTCCTAAATCTCCTGAGCTCTCCAAGCAAACAGCTCGGACAGCCCCATCCTTCTGGAGGCACGAGGACAAAGGAGGAATTCCCCTTTTTTGTTTGATGAAATCCTGGCACATTTATGAGTATTCCAACTAGACTAGAAATAAGATTGTTACAGGGTGAAGTCTGCCCCAGCAGGAGCAGAGTCACCCTTCTCTCAAATGGGGCAGTTAGAAAGTTAAACATTTACTCGGGTTTCAAAAAACCCTCATTTGCGTCTTGGCAAATCATTGACATTGACCCGGTGGCCCTTTGGGACGCGATTTTTAAATCTGGGGGTTTCTTACAGAACATTTCTATGAAAAAAAATTCCAGTTTCTCTTCGTGATGTGGCAGAGGAAACTCGAAACAGGAGCCAAATCCAGCCCGAAGAGTTAAACATCCTGGAGCTTGTGCTGCCTGTGGGAACAGAAATGCCACCAAGCCCTCTGGAAAACCATCAGGTCCCTCTTTTCCCATTCCCCAGGATCCAGGACCACAGGGACAGTCCTGGTGTTGAGGAGCGTTAGAGCTGGTGGGTTTGCAGTGCCATTCCCGCAGTGTCTTTAATTAAAAACTCTATTTTAATTACAAATACTCTCTTTCTCCCCGTTTCCCAAAGGGGAGAGCAGGATGAGGAAGAGCCCTGGAGTGGAATTTACACCAGGAGGGAAAGGTCCTTACATCCAATTTTTAACTGCTCTTTCAGGACAAGCTCCCAGTGGAGCTGATTCTTCTCTTTTATTATGGCCATTCGAATTATTCTACATGGACCAAAATATCCCAAATTATTAGAGGTGAAACCCCCCCCCCCCCATACTCTTAAACTTTCACTTTTCTCTCTTGATTTAATTTGGGAACATCCCTGGCAGCTTATTTTCTTTACTCCCTGAAGCTGCACGAAATCCCTTATTTATTTGAGCATTTCTTACTTGTTTCCAGCACAAATCACAGGTATTTGATATATGGAGGTTTTTTTATATGTGTAACTATAAAGATATAGTTTTTCTATAGTTATAACTATATATATAGCTTTTATATAGATATAATTTTTGTACAGATATGACTCCCTATAGTTTTTATATAGATATAGCTCTCTTTATATCGTTTTTATGTATAGTTTTGGCATGTAAATTGAAATTAGCTCATCTGTGTGTGGCAGGGTGAGTAGAAGTGAGTGTAAACCAGGATGTAGCCCCGAAACACCAGTTGGTCTGTTTTTCCCAGCCCTGTAAGATGGTTGGGAATACAATACCCTTTTGTTGCACTAATTCCCTGTAAGAATCCAGAAGGGATGTAGGAATTTTTGCCTCCACGCAGGACGTTCAGCCACGTTATTAAAGGGGGATTAGGAATAGCAGGGAGGTATTTAAGCATAATTCTTGTAACAGGATAAATAGTTAATAGCATTTGGGTTGTGCTTGTGACCTGGGAACGTTCCCATGAAGGGACAGACGGCAGGAACTCCCTGGAATTCACAGTACAGGGAAGTCTGGGGTTGGAATTGGTTGTGGAGGATCCAAGCCAGTGATCTGGAACTGGGTGTTGCCTCCAGGCTCTGATTTCACCCCGTTCGCTCCAAGGGCTCTTGGGTTCCTACAGCTCCTGGCAGGTTTTGAAAAATAATCTTGGAAATTAAAATTACTGACTCGGCAGGATTAGAGGGAGGTTGTTCCAACCCGGCCTTGGGCACTGCCAGGGATGGGGCAGCCAGAGGGCAGCCTGTGCCCTCTGGATAAGGAATTCCTCCTAAAAAAAGATGCTAATTCCTTGCCATCGCCTCAAAGAGTAACCAAGCGGTGACGCCTCGAAGCAGAGCTATTTTCAGTGAGACGCAAACCAAGCCTAACTCGTGCAACGTGGCAATTGCTGTGTAGGAGAACCTTCCTGAACTGGGCAAGACCAGTTTAAACCCTGCCCAGGTGCAGCTGCAGTTCTGCAGTCTCTCAATCCACAGGCTAATTTCCCTATTTCTTCTTACATTTACTTTTCCTTGCCAGGCAGAGCCCCATGTTCTGCTAAACCCTGCAGCTTCTATTTGCAGACCTGGTGTAGGGAGATAAATTTGAGAAAAGACACCTGCAATTTGCATTTTTCCTTTGCAATTTCATTGGGTTTTAGGGATTTTTTTTGAGAGCACCTGTAGCTGGAAATGCCTGTGACACTGCGAGGGGCCTGGCCCAAGGCAACAGAAATGTTGTAAAATCACAGCATTTGTTTATTTTTTCTGTTTTTTGGGAGTACCTTCACACATAAATTGAATTTGTAATCTCTTCAATGTCAATAAGATGGGTATTAGTTCACCAAGAGCCTCTATGAATGTATTGCGAGACATCTCCCATTTTATTTCTTACCTGTGCTCTCTTGTGTCTTGTTCACTTCACAGAATTATCATTTAATGGTTCATTAATTTATGATCTTTCTCAGGGCTGGAAGGGCAGGGACAGACCCCCACAGCTCTGCCCCAAACACTGGGCACGCTGTGACACCAAACCCCAATTTAAATGGATATTTCACGGAATTAGCAGGACCGAGTTTGGGCCTTTTGCTTCTCGTTATTCCTAAGGCAAAGGTGAAAGGTTTATGGCCACAAAGCTGCTTCTTGCTGCAGGAGAGGTTCTTCCCGTGCACCGCAAGCATTTGGTGACTGCCTGGGATGGTCTCCAGGGTCCCTTTCCAACCCCAACCGTTCCAGGATTCCAGGAGACGGCAGGCTCAGACTTGTTTTCCTCCCTGTTACCTGCAGAGGGTTGGAATTCCCAGCTGGATGTGACCCCCTTTGGGCTGCGCCTGCTGCTCAGCACATCAAAACATGCTCAGGGAGAGATATCCCAAAAATAGCCAACCCCAAACACGGCCTGAGCACCGGCAGCATTCAAAGAACCATTCCTAGCCAAGAGCCCTCTGGAACGTGGGAATTACGGAACCTAATAAAATGAAAGAGTCATAGTCAGGGGAGTCAAACACTCCATGAAAACAAGAATTTCAGAAGCCTGACAGAATGGGAAAGGCCTTAATAATGAAATTACTGTAAGCAGGCTGGAAAACAGAAACTTCCCAAGACGTTTAAGTGTGAGGGAACGAGAGTTTCCTTATTTCTGCAGGTGGGAGCTCAGCCTGAACTCCCACCCAGTGGCAGAAGACTCGGAATTAGATGAAGTTGTCTCACTTGATGCCCTGTTTGTAGATAAACTCAACCTTTAGCCTAATACTCCTAATCCCGGATCACACAACAACCAGCTTAGAGGTGTCCTGTGCCCAGGTGAAGCCTCACAGGTGAAAAGGCAATTCCTTTTCTCACCTTCACCTACTTGATCCCTTTCATTCTCTTCCCCTTGGCATCTCTTTTGGGCCCAGCTTTGGCCCAAAATGTTTTATCAGAAAAGACTTCAGAAGTTCCCTTGGCATTCCCACATCCCTGCTGATGGTTTCTGTGTTTTCTGAGTTAGGAGCAGTGTTTTCATTCTGCATTTGTTCTGTACTCAATTCACGGTGCTTGGATGCTGCTCGGAAGGTTTGTTTCCCTGTGTCCATAAGGAAAGAGGAAAACTTGTTTTCCCTCTTCCCTGGGAGGGTGGGCAGGCCCTGGCACAGGGTGCCCAGAGAAGCTGTGGCTGCCCCTGGATCCCTGGAAGTGTCCCAGGCCAGGCTGGATGGGGCTTGGAGCAGCCTGGGCTGGTGGAAGGTGTCCCTGCCCATGGCAGGGGGTGGCACTGGGTGGGCTTTAATCCCCCTTCCAACCCAAATTATTCTGGGATTCTGTGAAATGGTTTTCTTTCAGCATCACCCCCAAAAATGAGGGAAAAAAAAATGACACTTGTGCTGAGAAATCACATCTCCCCTCAGTTCCTGCTTTCCAGATTTAAACAGGAACAGATTTCCCTGCCCTCTGTTGCAAAAGATACTCCTCATTTTCATTGACATTTTAGTAGCACCTCACTGGGTTTGATTTAATAAAATCACAGTGTGGTTTGGGTTGGAAGGGACATTAAAGATCATCCCATCCCACCCCCTGCCATGGGCAGGGACACCTTCCACCAGCCCAGGCTGCTCCAAGCCCCATCCAGCCTGGCCTGGGACACTTCCAGGGATCCAGGGGCAGCCACAGCTTCTCTGGGCAACAGTTCCATCTCCCATGGCAGTGGAGCACCAGGTTTTTGCAGGGAACTCTCCAGGACCACATTCCCTGGCTTGTGCCATGGCTGGAATGCTGCCCTGCCCCATGGAAGTGCCAGCTTTGATGCGACCAAAGGCAGCATCCTCTTTTCCCTACAGCTCCGTCAGGTCAGACACACTGGGAATAATCCCTTCTGCTCTTTTGTTCTTCCCCAGCAGTTCTCTCTAGCTGATAAATCATCTCCAAGGGTGGGATTCAGCAAATTTAAGTCAGATTGGATACCTAAATTCCAGCATGCTCAGAGAAAGCAGCACTGCCAGACAGCACATCAGCCCAGGGCTGGGTGGGTGGGTGAGACAGGCGGGATGAGGAATCCTCAAGGAATGGTGCTCTCTCCCCTCCTCCCTCTCTCTCCCCCCTCTCAGAGACCTGGAGGTTTGATTTCCTTCCTGGCTGAACCTACTGTAATCATTTTTATCACTTTTCCCTTATCCCAGCATTCCAGGCTATCAGTTTGTGGGATGTTCCCTCTGTTCCAAGTGGCACTGCTGGTGCTGCTGCTGTTCCTGCCCTCTGGGGAGGTCTGGGTGTTATCAGGAGATAATTGCCCAGCATTTATCTGCCTGGAACTTGTCCTTGTTCTGCTGAAATGCCAGATGGGACGTCCAAGGCTCCATCCTGGGCCAGGGTGTGAATTTAATCTTGGGAGGGGGATGCAGGGATTTGAACCATTCCAGCTGCCCTGGTGCTCTGGATGTGCTTTTTGGCTAATCTCAGACTGGTTTGGGTTGGAAGGGACCTTAAAAGCCATCCATCCCACCCCCTGCCATGGGCAGGGACACCTCCCACCAGCCCAGGTTGCTCCAAGCCCCGTCCAACCTGGCCTTGGACACTCCCAGGGATCCAGGGGCAGCCACAGCTTCTCTGCCCAACCTGTGCCAGGGTCTGCCCACCCTCCCAGCCAGCAATTCCTTCCCAATATCCCATCTATCCCTGCCCTCTGGCAGTGGGAAGCCATTCCCTCTTGTGCTGTCCCTCCATGCCTTGTCCCAAGTCCCTCTCCAGCTCTCCTGGAGCCCCTTTAGGCACTAGAGATCTCCCTGGAGCCTTCCCTTCTCCAGGTTGAACAATCCCAAATGACATCCCAGTCTGTGCAGTGGGACTGTGCCTTCCTGCCCTTCCCGTGACGTGTGACACCCACTGGGCTGGATGGGCAGGACTCCACGTTCCTGTAACCAACCCCAGCTGTCCCCTGTGGGGCTGCAGCTGGTCAGGGTCAGGCCAGGGGTGCACACCTGGAGCTGCTGGTGCCTCCTCCAGCTTTGCTCCCTGCCCCAGCATTTGTGCAGTTTGTTAATCTGAGCTCCTGCCTTTTATCACTCCTCCTTCCCAAAGCACTTCCATCTGCAAATGGGACCGTGGAGATGTGCATTGTCCTTTCTCCTCCCCTACTGAGTGCACAGGAATTAGAGGATGGAGCAGCTCTGCTGGGAGTAAAGGCTGGGACAGCTGGGATTGTCCAGCCTGGAGAGGAGAAACTTTGGGGGGACCTCACTGTGGCCTTGCAGGACCTGAAGGAGCTCCAAGAAAGATGGAGAGAGACTATTTCCAAGGGATGGAGGGACAGGACAAGGGGAATGGCTTCCCACTGCCAGAGGGCAGGGATAGATGGGATATTGGGAAGGAATTGCTGGCTGGGAGGGTGGGCAGGCCCTGGCACAGGTTGGGCAGAGAAGCTGTGGCTGCCCCTGGATTCCTGGAAGTGTCCAAGGCCAGGTTGGACGGGGCTTGGAGCAGCCTGGGCTGGTGGAAGGTGTGTTGGAATGGAATGAGCTCTAAGGGCTCTTCCAACCCAACCCATTCTGGGATTCTATGATTCCACAATCCTTCACAAAATCAACAGCAGGAGACTCTGCCTGACTTCCCTGGAGCTGGGATTTTACCCTGCACCATCACTAAGCACCACAGTGAGGAAGTGTAAGTGATTCTGCCCGTGCTCCAAGCCCAGCTCAAAGCTGCACATCCCTGAGCACGGTGTGGAGGAAGATGTGGGAAGGTTTGCCCTGGGGTTGCAGTGCCCCTCCCTGCCCTGTCTTCCTTGGGGGAATAATACGGGACAGGCAGGTCTCTTCTGGTCCTCTCACTGCTGTGTCATCTCCCTGCAGGGTCTGGTGTCAACACGCAGTCTCACTCCTGTAGAAAGGCCACCCTCGCTTTCACAGAATCCCACAATCATCAAGGCTGGCAGAGACCTTCAGGACCATCCAGTCCCACTGTCACCAGCACCTCCACAATCACCCCAAACCCATGTCCCCAAGGGCCGCCTCTGGGACACTTCCAGAGACAGTGACTCCACCACCTCCCTGGGGTGCTTATCCCAAGGCCTGACCACTCCAGCAGAGAAAACACTTCTCCCAGTCTCTGTGTTGGAGGTCCTCACACGATGCTGGCTCGCTTCAGCTCTTGTTGTGTTGCACAGCTGTAAAGCTCTTTCGGTGTCCCAGCTCATGATTTGGGACAGTCTGGTGTCATCATGGCAGAGCCCATGTTTAGGAACCTCACCAAACCCCTTTGGCATGTGCCACTGATGCTTCTATTCCAGTAGGAGTTGTAGCTCCCTGGATTAGATGAGCCAAGTTCAGAGAACAGAGTTGTCCCCTGTAAGCCATGTGAGTTGGTGTATCTGAAGGCATTTTAGGTGCCTGTGTTCACCCTGGTTTCTGCCAGTGGAGCTCTGAGCAACCTGGCACAGTGGAAGGTGCCCTTGCCCATGGCAGGGCGTTGGAACTGGGTGACCTTTAAGGTCCCTTCCAACCCAGATCATTCTGTGGTTCTGTGAAATCCAGCAAGATACGTGGGAAACCGTACCATCTTTGAGCTGCCTGGTCAAGCTGTGCCAAGGCGTGAGTGAGGTTTGGTGTTCTCGCAGGAACTCCAGACTAGTGGTCACCCTTAGGGCAGGGAGGGTTTAATCACTGCTTGTGGGATTGTGTGGGGACTGTAACCTGCCTGCAGCTCTGCAGAGCTGAAGGAAACCTGAAGGGATCCACCACCAGCCCCTGGCATGGTAAGTGTAGATAGACTTGTTCCCTCTCACCCAGAGCTCCTGGAGACTAAATGTCCTTCAGTTTCCTAAAGCATGAGAGGAAATGGCCTCAAGCTGCACCAAGGGAGGTTCAGATTGGATATTGGAAAAAAGTTTCCCAGTTGGACTGGTCAGGCCTTGGAATGAGTGTCCCAGGGAGGTGGTGGAGTCACTGTCTCTGGGAGTGTCTCAGAGGTGTCTGGATGTGGCCCTTGGGGACATGGATTAGGGGAATTGTGGTGGTGCTGGTGGAAGGTGACCCTGCCCATGGCAGGGGGTGGGAATGGGGTGATCTTTAGAGTCCCTTCCAAGGCAGGCCACGCTGTCATGCAGTGAAAATACACAGCAGTTCTCTGTCTCCTGGTCATTGTAGGAGCTGCAGAGCCCTGCAGGGCACTGCTCTGAGGAGGAGGAGCAGCAGAAGCACAATGGCAGCTTTTGACCAGCTCTCGGTGTTGCCACCCACGAAACAAGACTTCTCTAACTGAAACAAGACTTTCTTCTTTCTCACCCAGCAGTCCAGCTGTTTTTGCATTTCTAGAAGTTCCCTTTCTCTGGCGATGCTTAAAGCAATTGTGGATCTGCCCACCACAAAACCCAGTGGTTGTTGCGGTGCCAGAGGCAGAAGGCACAGGGAGGTGTCCGAGGAGATTCCTCTGGGTTTACAGGGAGAACCAGGAGGTTTCTCAGGTCCCTTCCATGCATCCCTCAAGCTCCTTGCTGCTCCAGCACAGGCACTTGCTCCCAGCCATCGAGCTCTTTGTGAAGGTGAGCCCTGCACAGCTCAAGGTTTGTTATAGAGGAATTTTTACTATATTTGAGATTTGATAGTGCTGAGGGAGGTGAAAGGACAAGCAGAACTGGGTTGGTTCATGTGTCTTGTTGGGTTATAAGGGCTGCAAACCTCAAGGGATTAACCTGTTAACTGAGGAAATTATACACTTGGGGTTTT
>VWZF01000944.1:0-12000 GCA_013396755.1 Sclerurus mexicanus | reverse complement strand
TTTTTGTTTACTTTGGAACTGAAACTAGCTAAGACAACCTTTGACAAAAACAAACTCTTCTTTTGGCCAGCCCAAGGGATGACTACTCCCTTATTTTAATCATTTGATAATATTACAATAGAAGCACACAGAACACTATGCCACCTTAGAAAAATTGTTCCTAAGAGAAATCCAAATTACTTGTTTGGGTTTTTTGTGTTTTGTTTTTTGTTTGTTTGTTTGTTTGTTTTTTTATGGGCCTAAATACCTTGAAGACACTTTTTATATAAATGCTGTAAGTTTTACTTGTTAGAAGCCCTGTGTCCTTTCTTGGTTTTACTTTCAGTAGTGATCATTGCTGTATTTCACAGCTCATTTCTTTTTTATAAAGAATGTCTGAAATATTTTCCTTTTATGTATCTTTTCCTTCCATCTTTCCACTGCAAAATGGTTATTCACTTTATATAATGTTTAGTTATCAGTGCAAAGTAATGATTTGAGTACAGATTAATATAAAATTGGATTTTATTGTGACTTGGTAAACAAAATGATTTTCTTCAAACATAATCTTGTCTCAAAGGCATGTCTTTTGGATTAATTTATTCTTCATATAGACAATGAATATAGAAATAAATACCTTACTGAGAATGTTGCCAACATTTATTTCAGTTTTAAAGTGGCAGTAAGTATCAGCATATCTAATGTGGCTACTGTTATCAATAGTATTACATTGGTATTTCTCTTCTAAATAATTTAATTGCTTTATATTCTGATTATAAATATAAATATAAAATAAAAAAAAAAAAAAGGAAATCCATGGAACACAAGCAAGAAGACAATACTCATCTCCCTTTGGGGGACAAATAGGGCTAGATAATGGGAGCTATGTTAAAACGAGCCAAGTATTGAAAAAGAAAAGAAGTGAAAAGCAATTGAGTCTTAAGTAAAATCAGGTATATCTCTTGATAATCACAGCATACAATGTCTAGGTGGATAGCTCTGCAAAATATAACTCAAATACAAATGGAAGAAGAAGTCTGAAGGCTAAAATTTAAACAGATTCAGGGTGAAATATGGGGATGATAATATTGTGCCTATGAGGAGGTTTAAAATGGCTTTTAAATGGTTGAAAATTGTTTTGTTTTGGGCTTTTGTTCCTTAAACTGTAAATTGCCTGAGAAAAGAGGCAAAAAGATGGTTCAAAAAGTGTTTAACAAGTCCTGAAACATTGAATGCTTGGTCCAGTTTTATGTCTTTGTATCTGTATAGCAGAACTCAAGTTTTCATTTAAAAAAGAACATTCTTAATGAATTTGTCTTCTCTAAGTTAGAACCAATTAGAATTGATGTAATGTCACCTTTATTAATCTTTTTATACCTGGAGTTAATGACTCTGAAACAAACTTCTTTTCTTTCCATAAATTTATTTAAAATCTTAATCTTGAAATTTACAGACAGTAGCTAATTGTCAATGTAAACATATAAATAAAAACTATTCTGAAATGCTTCAGTCAGAACAGCTAGAAATGTGTAATTCTTGCTGAACTTGTAACCAAAATAATTATTTCAACAGAAACATGTTTGTGGTAGGACTTACGATGCTGTGAGTGATCCATGTTGAAGCAGTCTACTCCTGAAGGACTGGTTCCTATTGAAGGGACCCATACTGGAGCAGTTCATGAAGAAATAGACTGTGGGAAGGAAGAGTTTTCAAAACTGCATTGGAGAATCTTGTGAAGGACTGTCTTACACGGGTGGGCCCTCACACTGAAATAGGGTAGGTGTGTGAGGAAAAAGGAGTGCTAAGATAAAGCACTCCCCAATAGCATTCCCCATCCACTTGCACTGTTCAAGGGATTGAGATAGAAAAGTCAGAGTAAAATTGAATCTGGGAAGATGGAGGAGTAGAAACAAGGAGTTTTCAGATTTGTCCTTACTTCTCTGTCTATTGTTTTTCTCTCTTAAGAACTTGTAATAAATTAGGTGAGTTTGAGTTGAGTCTATTTTGCAGTGACAGTATTTGGTGAGTGATCTCCCTGCCCTTGTCTCAACCCATGAGCTTCTTGTCATACTTTTTCTTCCCTGTCCTTTTGATGAGGAGGATTGACAGGGTGGTTTGTTGGGCACCTGGCCATCAGTCAGGGACAATCCACTGCAAAAATGAATATCATTTAGGTTGGTAACTCAAATGTTTGAGGGCAACTTTTCTTTTTTTTGTTTTGGGGGGGTTGTTTTTGTGTGTGTTTGGTTGGTTTTGTTTTGTTTTCCTACAAGCATATTTGCTTTCATCTTGTGATGAATGTTTAAAGTCAAAATATACATCTAAATCCTTTATTGTTATCAGGGAGACTACATCAGTAACTGAGATGTGTGTTTCTTCAAAGAAATAGTCCCATAGACCATGAAAATTTACAAAATAGTTCACTGTACTATGCACTAACCTTTAGAAATAAAGACTTCAATATTAATCCACATGTAATAACATGTAGATTTCAGAAATGGTTCTGGGAATCTCTAGTTACTTACCAAAACCTTTCCTCTGTAAACCATCACAGTAGCAGGGCTACAAGTCACTCTAAAGCCTCACTGAACAAGGACTATTTTAGTCTTAGCTACTTTTCTTCTGTCTTGGAGGAATTAATGTTCCTACTTTTTACTTTTGGTATAAGATTCAACAGAGAAAATTCTTGTGGTTTAAGCCCAGCTGGAAATTAAGCACCACACAGCTATTCATTAAATCCATCTCTTCCCTCCTCAGGCAGAATGGGGAGACAAATCAAAGTAAAACTTTTAAGTTGAGGTAAGGACAGTTTAATAATCAAAAATAAGGTAAAAATACAGTAACAATGGTAAGTAATAATAATCATAATAATAATAATGGAAAAAACAAGTGATGCACAATGCAGTTGCTCACCACTGACAGATGTCAGATCTCTGTTCCTAATCTCAAATTGGCCCCTTTTTTGGGAGGTAACTCTCCCCTGTTTATATACTGGGCATGATGTTTTATAGTGTGGAATATCCCTTTGGTCATCTTGGGTCACCTGTCCCAGCTATGCTCCCTCCCAGTTTCTTTTGCTACCTCCTCACTCAAAGAACATGAGACAAGAAAAAACATCTTTGACGTAAGATAAACATGACTAAGCAAAAAAACCCAAATCATCAGTGTGCTTTCAACATCATTCTCATTCTAAATCCAAAACACAACACTGTAACAGCTACTGAGAAGAAATTAACATTATCCTAACTGAAACCAGGACACAGATAAACTTTAATCACAGTAAATCAAACAGTGTGAAATGCAAAATAAATTATTTTTCTCTAAATCATAAAATAATATTACCTATCATTACACTGACTGAGAAGACAAAGAATTTGAAAACTAGTTTTAATAAAGTCAATGGGAATTCTAAGTGTGTGAATCTAGAGCTACACCTTATTTTCCTGATAACAAAGCTTATAATTAATGTTACATAATCCTACTGCCTTAGTTAGAAATCTTTCAAAGCTGACAAAAAAAAAAAAATGTAGGACTGTTGCTACTCTTTAGGATGAGAAATTACATACAAACCTGTCAGCTTTCCCTGAGCTACTCCAGTTCATACAGAAAACATTCAAATAACACAGTGTAAGGGTAAACATTTTTCACTACACCTGCACCAGAATTGTTTACACTTGTATCCCTGTATAACATAATGCTTCAGAATATTCTTTGATACATTACTGGTCTCTTTACACTCACCATGGTCAATGGGAAGGAACACATGGATGAAGGGCAGCTACTACACTTTTCGGCTCTTTGTGGTGACTTTTGACCTTTGAATAGCAAAATGTTGGGCTGAGCACATATGCACTTCCCATTTGGTCTGTAGTTAGCCAGGCACTGCAAAGCTACTACTTTTCTAGTAATGGAACAAACTTTTAGGGTTGTTACTTTGCACATGAAATTAGTTTATCTAGCAGATAGGAGGGAGGTCTCCATCTCCCTGAAACTACTTGAAAAAAAAAAAGGAGTTTGTGGCTTTTCACACAACTGTTGCTGTTCAGGAGAATATAACTTACTTCCTATGGGCTCAGTGTGTGGGAGGTCATGCAACAGTCTCAAACTATGATCAACCTGTTTTTACAAAAGGATATTCATGCTTCAATCAGAACCCTTAAACTAGTTAAAGTCATTTCTACCATGGATATAGAAACTTACCTTATTTTTTTTTTTTTTTTTACATGTTTGTAGGATCTTGTTTGGTTTTGGTTTTGGTGTTTTTTTTTTTTTTTTTTAGGAAAGTAAATTAGCATTTTTATATAAAATTAAACCAAAAGAAGCCTTACCCAGTATCTTCTTCCAAAAAGCCTCAAGGGAGGCTTACATGGACTATGAGGGTTGCCTTTTTCATTTCTGTTTTGAAGGTGGTAAAAAAGAAAAACTATGCTGTTTTTGTTCATAAGATTTTATGACTGAGGAACATTGTTCAAAACACTTAATTGATTATGAAGGTGAGCTTAATAACTTCACAAATGCCAAGTTTGAAAGTATATAATGTCATATACTACTACACGGTAAACTCTGTTAGAGAAGAATAGCTTAGTGCATAATATTAATATTACATATATAGAATATATCAGCTGTTTAGTTGTCATCTTTTGTAAGCCTTAAAATATAATGTGAAGTGGGTTGTATCTTTGAACAGATAAAGCAATACTTATTTTGTAAAAAAAAAAAAAAATTCTCTTTCCTACCAGAAAATAACAAAAAAGTGTTGTTGCATCATAATCCAGTTGCTCAAGCTTTATTTCTTCAAAGTGAAGTATAGCATTTCTTCAGTGGTGTGATCAAGCATGAAGAAATTTAATTATCAAGCCCATAGAAATAGCAGTTCCTCAGCTATATGCAATAAGATGATATTCAGTAGTTTATATTATTTCTTTAAGGGATGTTCATTTTTCTTCACCACTTTCTTTTTTTTTTTTTTCTCTGTAAAATTGAACCTGAAGTGCAAAGATAGATATATACACAATCAAGAGAATTTCCTCCTCTGAAGTTGGGCCTTTATTTCTTAATATTGTATTTTCTGCTTTTTGTTGCTTCCATAATACATTTTCTGAAGGGAGAAAAAGTAAAACATAGGTGTCTCAAAGCAGGACCTTTAAAATGACAACATGAGCCTGTTGAAAAATTGAGAAGGGTGAAAAATTCTACAGTATTTTGGCTAGCATTTACAAATACATACATTGTATCTAGACTTCATTTCTCAAACTATCATTTATCAACTCCATCCTCATCTTTATTTACTGGGTATTTTTTCAGTTATTTTTAATGGATTTTTGTCTGGATTAATCAATCCTTTATTATACGAAGTATAGTATTTCATATTCTCATGCTTTGAAATAATACTTTTGAAATAACAGCTCAGGAGTGATTCAGAAGAACTATACAAACAGTTTTTAATGAAGTTTTAGCATCTCATATTTTCTGTATTTGCTGAAAGATATTTTAATTCTTGATAACTAAAATTTATAATAACTATTAAGTCAAGATGTTCCACAAATTTTATTATTGAACAAAACTTTAATATTGCTAATTCTCCTTCAGTCATTCCAAGTCAGATTTTCTTCTGTTTTGAGTAGTCAGATTTTTTTATGACTAGCTAGAACTTGCACTGCTCATGAAACAAGTCATGATCAAAATTAGATTCTGTAATATTTTAGGACACTTAAAGCCTATAGTTTAAACTCTACACCATGGCAGTCTTATGAAACATGTCTTTCCCTTTCCTGTTCTGTGCCCATCATTTCTTTTTTTGCAGCTGTTATCATCACTTTAAATATGCAGCAGGTAACTCTGTCTCTTCCCATTTCCACCTAGTTGGAGATATAAGGGAAAATAAGGTCTGAGAAAAGACAGCACTTTGCTAATCTTCAGTTTCGGGTTGAAGATCAAACTTTCTCATCCTTACTAAATGGCACCTTATAGTTGTAGGGGACTGTGATGGGTTGATCTTGGCAGGATACCAGGTGCCCAGCAAGCCACTCTGTCACACCTGCTTATCAACAAAATGAGGGAGAAAAATTATAATGAAAGGCTCTTGGGTAAGGGTATGGATAAGGGCAGGGAGGAATCACTCACCAATTACTAGTGTGGACAAACCAGACCTGATTCAGAAATTCAGAAGAGAATAGAATAAAGAGAAATAAAGACAAATGTAAAAACTCCTTTTTCCCACCCTCCATCTTCTCAGGTTCAATCTGACTGATTTTTCTACCTCCTCCTCTTGAACAACATAGGGGGACAGGAAATGGGCTGTGTCATCACTCCATAATACTTTGCCTCTGACACTCCTTCCTCCTTATGCTCTTCCCCTGCTCCAGCATGGGATCCCACCCATGGGAGACAGCTCTCTACAGACTCCTCAAATGCGGGTCCTTCTCACAGGCTGTATTTCTTCCTGAACTGCTCCAGCATGTGTCCCTTCCATGGGATGCATTTCTTCAGGAACAGATTGCACTGACATGGGTACACTGTAGTTATTTGCTTCTCTGTAGACCTCCATAGACCACAGGGGGACTGCCTACCTCACCATGATCTTTACCAGGGACTGCAGGGGAAAACTCTGCTCCAGGACCTGGAGCCTGGTCTGTCTTGGAGTCAGCTGAAACTGGCTGCATCAGACACAGTGGAAGCTTTTGGCAGCTTCTCATAGAATCCACCCTGGTAGTATCCTTCCCACTAAAACCTTGCCACACAAACTCAACATAGAGAAACAAGGCAAAGAAGTAAAGGTGCTGAGAATAGTCTCTGATGGACATAATATTGTGTGTTGAGTAGATGGGGTAGGTGCTTCATCATGTAGGGAACAGCCACTGCCTTTGTCAAGCTCAACAAATTTTATGGAACATCCACTTTAGAACACAGAAACTCACTTCTTATCCTGTATAATGGTGGCAAAGGCTGCATAAAAAATATATGTCTGTGGCCAACTAAGTTTTGTAGTTTGCCCCAACTTGGTGCATTTATTTCTTTCTTACACATATGACCATAAAACTCACATAAAATAAACTAATAAAATGTATATAATTATAAAACCACTATAAAGCTTGTAGATTATTTATAAGATGACTTACTGAAATTTTTTCATCTCTATTTTTTCTATGATTGTATGACTCATTGGCCTTTAAGCATTTAATTAACTTTCTAAGGGCTTTAATATTTGAATAATCTCTTTCATTAAATATTTAACACAGCAGTGTTTGCCTTTTTGTACTTTGTCTCATTACTGTATTTTCTTAATTGTTTTAACTGTAAGGTTAAAATAAAGCTAAAATATCTACATACTAACAAATTTTAGATCTAAAGAAATGTTTTGTTTTTCCTGAAGATATTCTTCATGGATTTTGAATGATAGCTGTCCTGTACTTTACTAATTTTTGCACTAGCTATGCAGTGAATAGCTAGTAAAATAACAGAATTATAAGCTAAAGCAGAACATAGCTTTTAGATGATCATCTTCAATGGTGTCATAATGTTTCATAAATTCAATTAGAACTGATAGTTCTATAACTAAAATTGTGACAGATAAATTAAACAAGAACATTCAAATGTAAATACAATTTCCAAGGTGTTTAACTAATACAGCTTATTACAAGATTCTTCTTTGCTGATAAGCCCTTCACTTGTACGCAGAGGCAGGTTGCAGTCCAATTACATGAAGCAGTTACAGATAGAGCTTAAAATCCAAATTATTTGTAGATGTTAAAACAGGTTCTTTCAATGCAAAAATTAAATCAATGGTCTTTGTCCACACACAGCTATGTAACAAGAAATGTGACAAGGAACAGTTTGCATTCTCAGCACAGAGAAACTAAAACCAGAATGCAAATTCTATCTTGCCTGATTGCTCAGAACCAGTGTTGAATACAACAATGTGGAGCAAACAAGGTTGTGGAGCAAACAAGGTTGTGGAGCATCTGACTATGCTGTATCAATACTCTGGATATAGTACATCAAGCTCCAGAACTGTCATTCTCACTTTTTTTCATCTCAAGAACTAAAAAGAAGAGAAAATGCCTTTTTCCTAAAACAGCTATGGTGCAGTGTTGTTCCTAATCACATTGTAGAGAAGCTGGAGATATAACAAACCTCCTCTGCTCCTGACAAAAGTTTACTTTTGAAAAGAGTGCATTCCAGTGAAATGGAAACTAATAATTCAAATAAATAAATAAACTCAGTAAAATATGCAAAACATAAAAAGAGACAATTGACTTGAATCACTGAAATTACTTTTAAAGGGAAATATTTCAGGTCTGAAAGCTCCACTTAGACATTTAAAAAAAATTGTTTTCCATTCCCGTGGAGTAGGTAATTTCAGTGTCAGTTATGATTTTCCAAAACTCTATCACTACTCAATTTTTATCTAAAAGTCATATCAGCAAGAGATAAAAATGATTTGTGTGATGATCCTGAGCAGAAAATCATTTTATATGGAGAAGCTAAGGATCCACAGTACACTTAACACAAATAGCCCCAGGCTAATACTGTACTGCATGCGGCTATGCATCTGGTGTGGCCCTCTGGCTGTGTTGTGCTGCACAGCTCCCTTGGCTCCAGGATAACCTCAGATACCTTACAGCAAGAGAGCAACCTGCAGGCAGGTCTCACTGTGCACCACTGGTAATCCTGCCACCAGTGTGGCCTTGCCTTTATCTAAGAGTGCAGTAAGAAGTTATTGTAACATTTCTCTTTAACTGTAGAAATGAATAGAGTTTTCACTTTGTAAAGAAAGTCTTACAGCAGTGTGAATGAGAGGAAAAGCTGCTATGGACAGGCTCTGCATGGCATGCTGCACACAGATCACAGTCTGTTTGATGTTATGCTGCTCAGGGCTCCTAGCATCTAAAGGTATGTAATATTATCAGTACTATTCTTTTACAGTTTTAGCAGGAATGAATAGCATTGTAAATGATAATTTATGACACTGAGTGCCTTTCTTACTGGGATCATAATGAACCCCCTAGATCAAGGAATATATTTCTTATCAATACATTTAATTTTTAAATCCTATGTCATTCTGTGATTAGAAGTCTTATAAATTTGTATCTAAAAATTTATTCTCAGTTTCATTTGTCCTTACAGGCATCATTTTCATCTTATTGTGATCACATTTACCCTACATTTATTGTTCTCCTCCTAGTGAGGTGTCAGTTATGGCATGTCATTCCCATCCCTTTGTTTTGTGACTGTTTGGGGTGGAAAATTACAAGAAACCTAATATGTAAGGTTACTTCACAAGAGCGTGTGATATAAAAAAAACCTACTAACTTTATTTTTGCTTAGAAACTGAAATTGCTTGACCTTTTTGTTCCAACTTCTATTTGGTTCATGAATCCCTTATTGTTAAAGTCTATGAAGGTCTTCAGCATACTCTATCAGCCAGAGTATGTGTTTTATAGGGGAACTAAAGAGTGTTTTACTTTCCATTGCAATAATGACATTTCATGTATCTATTACTCCCCTCACAGGTACTGTTTAAATTCTGGAACACATGAGACTGTTCTGTCTGGAGTCACATGATCTTCTAACATACGTTTTCAGTCTTCTTTCTTTTCCCTAATGATGATCAACCATCAAGTCCATTCATTTTTCTTTCCAGAACAGAGATCAATTATATATTGATTATAATATATGTATATACATATATATAATACAATGCACATAATTGTTCAATACTGGTAGGTTAGTGCTCAGGCAGTTTATGGATTAGTACATTATAAGCAGTAAGAAAGGAAACTGAGTAGTCATGAATTACTATTATATTAGGCAGCAATTTACCCAACTCTTTTAATATTGCTTGATGTATTGTACTATGTCTTGCTAGAGGAAATAATTTTCATTTCAGATAAGATCTCATATATACTTTAAGTCAGCAATGTATTAACATAATGAATATAATATTATAAAAAGGAATACATTTTTGGCATGTGCTGCTTAAAGTGTTTTATTCAATAAATTTATAAAAAGCAATTCATGATCTTAAAAGGGTCATCATAATTCAGATTTAAGCAGTAGGGTTGCTTTTAACCTTTCCAGTCTGCATTCACTTTCTGAAATTCCTGACCAGATTTCTAGATTTTTCAGAAGTTCCTGTATACTATGATTCCATCCAAATAAGATCTTTAGGTGGTGACACATTTATTTTAAGGTTTAGAAATCATTTTTACTTTAAAAATAATTTCAGAAAAAATTATATTGCATATGAACCTTTATAAAGATATATGTTCTCCATTATGTATATATATATATATATATATATATGCTAGAGAAAGTGAAACTTCAGATCACTCATTATTTTTTGCAAAGGCTTTTAATGGTTGTAATTATAAGAGAGGCAATCTTTCTAGAATTTGGGAGGTTTTAAACATTAAAGTTGGAAAAGAGCTCCAAGGTCATTGAGTCCAACCCTTGACTGGATAACATCACAGCACTAATTACCATGTCCAGTTGTTTCTTGAACACTTCCAGGGATAGTGACTACACCATCTCCCTGGGCAGCCCATTTCAATGCCTGAATACACTTTCAGTGAAGAAATTCTTTCTGATGTCCAACCTGACTCTGTCCAGGTGCAACTTGAAGCCACTTCCCTTTGTCCTGTCACTAGTTGCCTGGGAGAAGACACAACCTGGCTACACGCTCCTTTCAGGTAATTGTAGAGAATTATAAGAAACCCCCTTGAGTCTCCTCTCCTCCAGGCTAAACAACCCCAGCTTCCTCAGCGACTCTCATATGAGTTACTCTTTTCTCTTGTATGCAGAACGTAATTAGGGTGTGTGAAAGGACTTAATCAGGTATGCTGGAATCAATCTCTCCACTACATGAGAGACCTATTAACATGTTATCTATTATTTGAGTGTTACAACAGGATGCAGTATAGAAGAAATATTCACTGACTGAAAGAACTCGCTTTTCCTGCCTCAGGTGAGGTAGATGTGGTAAGATGATGACTTTCTGAACATTGAGAATGGAGGGCCAATGCACTGGTGCACTGCAGATGAAGGTGCTGCAGTCTGCCTACACAGATTGAAGAGACACTGCCACTTCTCAGCTACTCTTTGTTGAATTGAAAGAAGCAGAGTTACCCTAGAAAGCACCAACAACTTTCCTAAAGGCATCTTTAACTGAGACAAATATATTCCTTTTAATTGTTAGCCACAGACGGCCACTGAACAACAAAAGGAGTAATAACACAGGCCTGTTTGAAGCATGTTAGGAAAACAGTGTAATATTGATCTTCATCAATATTTCAAATGGTGAGACCTCCTTTCATGCTTGTAGGCCAATGATACTATGTAAACATATGCTGAACTTCAGACACTTGCCACCACAACAGAGTCATCCTTGACTACTTATGACAGCTACAAAAATTCTAATTGCAGTAAGTTGACTCAGAGAGATGCTAAGCACCCATCCCGTTGCTTCACTCTTTTTCCAGCAGAGCTGAGGAGAGAGCTGAAAAAATAAAAACTTACAGGTTGCAACAAAGACAATATGTATAGAAAAAAAAAGGGGGAAATGTCCCCAAAACAAATGAGTGAGGCAATCATTCAGTACATTGTACCAGCAGACGGCTACCCACTGTCTGTCTGCATGCACAAAGTATTGGAAAAACTTACCCTCAGTTGTTACTGCTAATTGTAACATTATGACACAGAATATCACTTTGGCTTGGCTATCCCAGCTCAGCCTCTCACAAGCTTTTGCCTACGCCCAGCTTACTCATAGAGGGCAGTGTGAGAAATCCAGGAGGATTCAGTACTGTGTGAACACTGTACAGCAATAGCTGAAATACTGGTATGTTATCAATACTGGTTTAATCATAAATAGCCAGATAACTCTATAGGGATGAACAGAAGGAAAATTAACTCCGTCTCATCCAGGCAGTACACTGATTTAAACTCTTGTAATATAGTTCACTTACATTACTTTTACACAAGATCTAGGGACATGTCAGTGTGATGAGCTGTCAATAGGAA
>VWZF01000940.1:18564-71522 GCA_013396755.1 Sclerurus mexicanus | reverse complement strand
AGGTGGGGGTCAGCATCTTCTCCTAGGCAAGCAACAATGGAACAAGAAGACATACCCTTAAGATGTACCAGGGGAGGTTCAGATTGAGCAACATTAAGAATTTCTTCACAGAGCAGGTTTTTAAACATTGGAACCAGCTGCCAAGGGAGGTGGTGGAGTCACCACCCCTGGAGGTGTTCAAGAAACAACTGGACACGGCACTCAGTGCTCTGGTGTAGCTGACCAGTCAAAGGTTGAACTCAATGAGCTCAGAGCGCTTTTCCAACCTAAATGATTCTGCGATTCTTTGATCTCTCTTATAAGCCCCCTTTAAATATTGCAGAGAAGCAATGAAGTCTCCTTATGGAATTCTTTTCTACAGACTGAGCAATCCCAGCTCTCAGCTTTTCTTGATAGGAGAGGTGTTCCACACCTTTGATCATTTTTGTAGTTCTTCTCTGGACTTGATCCAACAGGTCCATTTCTGTGCTGGGACCCCATAGCTGGATGCAGCACTGCAGGTGGGTCTCATCAGAGCAGAGCAGAGGGGCAGAATCCTTTCCCTTAACCTGCTGCTCCCACTGCTTTGGATGCAGCCCAGGATGTGATTAGCTTTGTGGGCTGTGAGTGCACATTTTCAGCTCACATCCATCATACCCATACTCCCAATTCTTCTCCACAGGATTGCTCTCAAGACCTACATCCCCCAGTCTGCACTGAAACCACCAGTTTCCTCAATCTCTTGCACTTGGCCTTGTTGAACCTCATCAGATTGACATGAATCCAGTCCTTGAGCTTGTCCAGATTCCTTTGGATGGCATTCCATCCTTCAGTTGTGTGAACCTCACTGCTCAGCTTGGTGCCAACTCTAGATTTTCTGAGGCTGCACTCAATCCCACTGTCTGTGGCATTAATGAACTTATTAAACAGTCCTGGTACTAAGACAGACTCATGAGGAACACCATTAATCAGTGATCTTTATCCAGTCACTGAGCTGTTTACAATTAGTCTCTGGATGTGACCATCCAAAGAATTCCTTATCCACCGAACAGTCACATCAAACCCATGTCTTCCTAATTATGTCATAATTAGGTCTTAGAGATGGCCAGATAGATGACATACACTGCCTTTCCCTTGTCCATTGATGTACTCACTCAATCACAGAAGGCCACTAAGTTGATCAAGCAGGACTTGTTCTTTTTGAAGCTGTGCTGGCTGCCTTGAATCACCTCCCTGCTCTCCACATGCCATAGCACAGATTTTAGGAGGAGCTATTCCATGAACTTCCCAGGCACAGAGGAAAGGTTGACAGGTCAGTAATTTCCATGATCCTCTTTTCTACCCTTTTTAAAAATGAAAGCAACCGTTGCACCCATTTCTAGGAAAAGAGATATCTAACCATTTCTATTTTAATATGTACCTACTTTTCACATACCTGTTAACATTTCAGAGAACGAGAGAAATCATGCCAAACAATTTATTTGGTTTTAACACACTTTACATAGTTAGTCTATTTTTTTAATAAATTATTCAAAAGAATTTAAAACAACCTGTCTATAACAGTGAGAGAAAATGCTCTAGTCTTTAGTTTTTATTAATCTACATATAAAATATGGAAAAAACAAATAATAGCAAACATAATTTCCTGTGTTTTAAGATTTTATTTCTTCTAGCTCTGAAATATGTTCCAGGTTTATTTATGGTTTGTATTAATAGAGAACATTCAAGCATAATACAGAGTCCTCAGGCAAAAGATGCCAAAACTCAGGGGTGGTTGCTATTGCTCTTTATTAATAACTCAGGTTTAAGCAGGTTCCTTCCAACAAGGCATTATTATAAAAGCATGAAATTACAATGTCATCCAAAATACTGGAGATTTCTTTGTGTGTGTGTAACTGATTTTTTATTTGACGAACCAGTTAATGTACTGATCTGAATCTCAAATCATCCCAGTATTATTCTCTTGTTGTTCTCTATGTACATATTACATGCAAATCTATACTATTTGCAATAGCATTAACTTACACTTCAGGCTCTGCAGTTCCAACTGCGGTAGCTGCAATTACACCCTGTACACAGAAATCCACTGATTCATATCAGAGTGAAATGATTATACAAGCTTTATGGCCACTCTTTTACATGACATGAACCAGGTAGGAAATGAGACTCTATGTAAAACTTGCACTCCACTGTATTGCTTATTTCAGTTCCATATATCTTAATTGGAAAAAAAGACAAAGTAAATAACAGTCTCCTGTCTGAATTGAAAGATAGATCTGTATGTAGGTCTAAGAAAGTCTAAAGATTATATTAGAACTAAAAAGCAGTAGTTTTGGCAATTTAAAACTTGCTGATAATGTTGTCATAGATGTTTCCATAATTCTACCAGAAAATATAAAAATTGCCTAGAACCACTAGAAAACACTGACAATGTGTTCTTTATCCTGCATTCATATGTCCTAACCAGTCTGCTTTATCTTTCATGTTTGGAAGAAAGAGAAGGGGAAAATTGAAAGTTATAATTTATTTCCAGTACTGATTTTTACTCCTAGTTTTAAGACTGTCACAGACTACACTGTTACTGCTGTTACAGCCATTTCACAGACTGATGAAGTTTCTAAAGTCATGCCAACAACAGAAACAAAAACAAAAACTTGATTTTCTGGAAAACCTGTGCATCTTCATAATTGTGAAAGAGCATATACATGTTATTTTTGTAACATCATTAATGATAAAAATATCTATTTGTTACCAACATATCTATTCTATGGTTTAGCTCCCTTGGATTTTTCAAAGGAGTTAGAGAGAAGAGATACCCATCCATGCTGGTTTATGCAATGAAGCTCTGAAGAAAGATCTGAAGAGAACAGAACATGGTTCCTATTTCCTGAGTGAGGCATACACAGGTCTGAACACGCACTATATTTTGAAATTAAATTATCCAAATATGTTTATGATTAGACTAGTGCTGTTAGGGACTGTTAGGAAGTGACTGTGATAGTTACTAAAAAATACATAAAGTACCAAGTAGTCTTCTAATGTCCCTAAATGTCAGAAGATATTTAATTTTTTTTAATGGATCTGCAGATCCTGATCTGAACCATGAAAGCATGTGAAGCCTATTCACACACAAAGTTAGAATAATACTTCTCTTAAACAGTGAAACTTTGAGATTGAACAATACTAAAAACCCCCTTAATTTCACATTTTGACAGCATCTTAAAGGTGTCTTAGACTGACATTATATATATATATATATATAATTAAACTAATTTTTAGACCTTTGTTTTTATTACAACTTCAGTGATACTTTACTGACTAGATTCATTTGGATATTCTTGAGTAATTTCTGAACTCAGGCCAGGCCTGGGGAAACTAAACTTGTCTACTATAAGATATATGTGAATGGAGTCAGAGAGAATAAAATATTGATTCCCATGGCATCAGGTAAAACACTAACCAAAAATAACCCCTTCCTTCACCTCACTTACATTTTTATTCATAGAGTAAACGGAAGGGTCGAAAATAAAGACTACAAAAGAAATACAGGTCTAATGTCTATATATATCTGTGTGCACAACTTAATATTCGAACAGCCACACAGGAATTAAATATTGATATTAGAATGAATTAATTTCTAATAGCTCAGTCTTTAAAGCCCATGGTTTAGAAGACTTAACTTGCATTTATCAATAAGCATAACATTTCTTACATAACAAAAAGGCAGATCTTCACAACATGTTTTAATAGTTGGCTGAAGTATTGAGAACCAAATGTAATACCTATAATCCAAAGGCAGGAAAAAAAAGTGCCATCTATATCTTCAAAACAATGGAAAAAGATGTTTCTTGTGTGTTTCTATTGTAATACTTAGACTCTCTCTCTATATATATGCCTTTGTCAGCCTACAAATTGAGAAAAAAAATCTTTTGTGAGATTAATATTTTTTGTGTAATTACTATAGTGTGGTTATTAAACATAATGAAGATTCATAGAAAGTAGATTTGGACTTGCTCTTACAAAATACATTCTTAAAGCAATACATATTAAGAATACTTTAAGCATTTTTTTTCTCATTTTAGGGAGATGATTACATAGACAAAATTATATCCTGAGTTTATTTCATCCATGTCGTGCATGATTGCATTTAAGAGTTAATTTTCATAAAACATTTGAAATCTGTGAGGTAAAATTTGGTCTACAGTAATGAAGAATGTGACCTGGTAGGAGCACATCTGAAAGTGAGAATTCATGCTAATTGTTCACACTCTATGCCTAAGTGTGGAACTTTTGTCTGTGTGGTTTTTTTGTAACTTCTTGCTTAGATGTTCTCCACCAAATGCTTGTTAGTCATGAGGGAGCACCAGATCTTGCAATTTATTTGCTTACAGGATCAGACCAGGTCCTGCCCTTCCAGCTCCACCTGGAATGTGAAACAGAAGTACGACAGTGCATGTAATCAGGAGAATTATGGCAAAAACACACTCCTGGGCCAAGATGAAATGTTTACATAGAAGCACTATTAGTATGCCATCTCATCTATATTGTGATATGGAAATGGATTTGCTTGAATGCCCACAGAAAGGGCAAAATAGATTCACATTTTCATAATGCATTAGATGCTCCAAACACCAGGACATCTGCCAACGCTTGGGCTTTCAGTGGTTACGTTTTTATCTCTGGGTACCAATGATTTCAAGCATTTTAGAGAGGCATAAATTGTTACTTGAATGTCAGCTGATTAGTATAGACAGGTCTCAGAATGCATTTGTCAGCCAGCTTCTTTTACTCCCCCTGTTAAAGCTGCCAAAACCAGTAGACACTTGAATGTAAATGTCTGAAGTACTGTAGCTTTAGTCACAATCCCAAAGAAATGTGTTACTGAATTCACACTACTTTCACTTTCAGTAACTCTCCTCAGCACTTTGATTTTCCAAACAAATAAAAATGAAGGTTTGGGCCCCTATATGGTTACTTTAAATGCTTTCATTGCTATACTTTTTGACTATTACTTTTGGGTTTAGCTGTAGTAATTCAACACGAATGGAATACTTACCATTTTTCACTTCCTGTATCCACAATATCACAGTTCTATCTGTGAGCACAGTGTGAGCTGAGTGTCATGGTATTACTTTTCCTTTACTCTGACAGAAATATACATCACCATCTTCATAATATGAAATATGACTCTCTGGAACTGTCTTATCTTGAACCATATCTGTTGCATGCTAGTGAAGTTTTTATTAAAAGAAGTCTAAAAATCTGGACTGTTTCATTTTTGTGAAGAAAGAATCACTTCATGACAGCTCTGTTTCTTTTCTGAACACTCCCACATTATATTAGATATTATTGCAATGTTTGTAGCTTTATATCTGCAGAGATGAACTTAAGTGACTATTGATGAAGAGTGCAGACAGAACGAGAAATAAAAAAGGGGACAACACATATAAGATACTAAAAAATTCCTAGAATAATCCATTCATGCTCTATGTAGAATAGAAGTGGTCCTATTCTATTCTGGTCTTTTCACTAGTCTGCCAAATCCCAAATGGAGAGACACTTGCAAAAGAACAAAGATCATTTATTTTCCTCAAGATTTTTCTTTTCACTGCTAGGACTCAAATAAAATAAAATAATAAAAAAAAAACCCACAAAAGTTGGACTCGTACAGGCAATTCCTTTGCTTCTTTGCTTTAGCTAGGAAAGCCTATTTCTTTAAACAGTACTTTTAGAATTGTTTGCAATAAACCCTTTTATTGCTAGGAAGACATATTTGTTTTCAGAAACTTTGGTTTGTCTGTTGCATTAAACCTATCAAAATGTTGCCTGTCTACTCTTATATCTGTAGGTACTGAGTCTTGAAAAGAACTTTCCTGAATGTATGCACATCAAATAGCCTTGTGCTGACAGTAAAATAAAATCAGAGGAAACCACATACCTATTGCATAATTGCATAATTGTTTATGTTGCACATCCTTATGTAATAAGTGTCACTGTGCCTTTCTAGGCCTCTTTGGAGGTCTCTGGTGGTCACCAGTCGTTGTTTGGGGAGCTACCCCCTACTTAGTTTTAAGCAGGTTGAGTGCCAAAGAGGATGTGATCTGTAACTTGGCATCACATCTTCTCAGACAATTGTCAAGCAGGTTGTAAAATACAAAAGCTTTTCATAAACTTCAGGCAACATCTGCTTAACACGTTCGATAGCATCTTTCTGCATTCAGAAGAGGGGTTAAAGGTGAGAATAATTCTGTCAGGTTTCATCTGCAACAGAGGTGAGAGCAAGGGACAGGGGCAGAGTATTCTGATTAAAGACTCAGAGCTTAAAGATATAGATAATTCTATTTAAAATACAGAGAATTCTGCTTCAAGACAAGAGGACAAGAGGAAATGACCTCAAGATATAACAGGGGAGGTTCAGGCTGGACATCATGAAGAATTTCTTCGTGGAATGGATTGTCAAGAGTTGAAACAGACCGCACAGTGAGATGGTGGAGTCACCATCGCTGGAGGTGTTCAAGAAACAAATAGATGTGGCACTTGGGGGTATGGCCCAGTTGCTGTGGTGCTGTTTGGTCAAAGGTTGGACTTGACAGTCCAGTCTAAATGATTCTGCGATTCTATGATTATTTTTCAGTATTGTAATTTCTTTTCTCCTTATTTTCTAAATTGTAGCGCTCATGATTGATATTGAAGACATTGTGTCTTCACTCTTCCTTAAAAAAAAGGGACCTTTTTTGCTATTGGCTGAAGTTTTCATACCTTCTATGCAGGTTTCCACTGGTTGAAAGTGGGTTTAGATAGCTAGACCCACGCATTTCAGTCAGTTACTGGCTTTTAACCTGCTGTTGTCATAAAAGGCCATTTCTTTCTTAAAATGGTCAATTAAGTTCATGGAAATAAATGGAGAAGAGTGTACAATTTCTTAACAATACTGTCAGGATTATCATGGCACTGAAGAAAAAACTATCATAGACTTTCTCAATGAATAGCAGTAGTTTTCATCAAAGTAGATGTTGTTTTTCCGTTTTCTTTTTTCTTTCCTTTGGTCACAATTCAGAGTTAACTACACAGCAAATGAGTGCTTGAAAGCTCTTAAAATATCCACAATGTACTTAAACTAGTGCTCTGTGTTTTTACTTATCTGTTCCATTTGTTTCAGTTTTTACAAAGCACATTATAAAATCAATTGAAGCAGTCATTTTCAGCTGAAAAGAAGCAGACTACAGGTTCATTTTTTTTATCAGGAGATAATGTGATAGAAGGAACAAGCAGATGGAGTAAATCAATCAAAGGAAAATTATTCCAAAGCACAGAGGAAAGTTAAAGCAATGAATATGAGAATTAAAGGGATATTAAAGTGGCAGAAGGTACTATAAGGAGTAGAGAAATCCCATTCAATTCACTTAGGAGGCCTGGAAACTACAAAAAGGTTCTTTGAAATAGCAGAAAGTAATGACTGGACCCACTTCTTAGGAAAGTCTGCTGCCTCCCTGGAGCCCAGTTGAAAGACATGACAAAAAAGCTTCCTAACCTTATACAGCCCTTGGATTATTATCCATTATTGATTTCTCATGTAGGCAGAGATGAAGTTGTAATAAGAAATCCAAGGGCAATCAAGAGAGACTTCAGGGCTTGGAACAACTGGCTAAGGGATCAGGAGCACAATACTGTTCTCTAAACTGTCAGTTGCAGCGAATGATGTTGGAAGAAACGTTGAGACCAAGCAGATCAATACCCAGCTCCATGACTGGTGTCACAGGCAAAAGTTTGAGTTTTTTGATCATGGGCCAGTCTACACAACAACGAGGGTTGCTGGTGACAGAGGGGGTACACCTGTCTAAAAGGGATAAAGGATCTTTTTGTAGGAGGTATCAGAGCTCAGTGAAGGAATTTTAAACTATATTTGAAGGGGAAAGGGATAAAATCAGTCTTCTTAAAGATAAGACAGAGGGTGGCACATCAGTGTTTGAGGTCTGCTATGGTCCCTTCGTCTGCCCCACAATGTGCTGAGCACACTGGAGCGCATTTGTAATGTCCCCTTACTAATACACACAGCAGCCTGGCCACCTCAGGGGAGGTAGGGGATAGAGATACACACGGCAGCAAAGACACAAACATTGTTGATGTGTTAGAAACCATGGAAGCACCTGAGAATAGTTACATACAAATTATTTTTCTCTCCTGAAAAAGGTGGCAGGATGAATAGCTGAGCTGAAGTGCATCTACAGCCATGCACACAGAACGGACAACAAACAGCAGAAGTTGGAAGCCATTGTGAAGCTGTAAAACAATGATGCAATTACAATCATAAAACATGGTGGAATAACTCAACACAACTGGAGAGCTTAATGGATGGCTACAAACTCTTCAGAAGAGATAGGCAAAGGATAGCAGGGGTGGGTGTGTAACCCTGTATGTTAGGGAGGTTTTTAATTGTCTAGAGGTTGACAATGGCAGTGGAAATATCAAGGGTTATGGATAAGAGTCAGAATAATGGTCAACAAGGCAAATATAGACCTCTCAGCTAGGGTAAAGAGACAGATGAAACATTCCATCAGCAGTTGGAAGAGACAGAATTTACTTCAGTCTATTTACTTCAGTCTATATTGAAATAATGTAATAGAAAAACAGTAGTTTTCAATTTGTATCAAAATGCATATAATGAGAAATAATTAGGAAATGTTACTAAAGCTGTTCAAAGATAAGTCATATTAGGTCTGTAATGTTTCAAAGAATGATGTTACTCTAGAAAATAATCTTAATATTTTTTGAATAAAAAAGACCTTTTGCTTTGCAAATGTAGGGCTTTAAAAATTACTTTGTTTCCAATATATTCCTTCAACGCAAAAGCTTTTCATCTTTTTGGTAGCTCTGAGAATTATCAATATATTTAATTAAATTTTTGTGTTACCTTCTAGATATGAAAAATCTTTGATGGGACAAATTCTAACATTTTTTAATGGATTTGAGTTTTCTTGTTTTTCTTCCTTAAAATTTGAATTTATGAAATACTGCTATTTTAACAGAAGAAACTCAAAAGTAATACATATTATACTATAGTTTATGCATTTCATATTAATACAATACATATGGAAGGTGCTTAATGTCCAACTCACAGGAGTGCACAACTCTCTGCTTCCACTATGGCAAATGATATCTGGACATAAGATAAGTGGAGTGGCAGAATTGTAGGACAGAACAACAAAATAATTCAGAGGTATCTTAAATCCATTCAGGCATGCTACTGCTCCTGTGGCCAGAGAACTGTGGTTTGGATTTAAGAATAACTAAAATGAAAAATATTGCACAGCCATAAAATTTGTTCAAACACCTTTAAAAAATCTCTAGAATATAAGAGAAAAATTGTAGTACCTCTAATTGAGCAAACACATTTTAAAAAAGGATTTTTTCTTTAAATACACATGTGTACTAGAAAGCACCAAAATCAGATTGTCAGTTTTATAGATAATAATCAGAAAATAACATTATTTGGAAGTGCTGGAAAGACATAAAGAAAGGATATCAGCAAACATTTGACACTGAAAAGCTTTCATGTGGTCCTTGGTAATAGTTTGACTTTAAGCATAGTTAATATATGTTTTAGAAATTTTGTTTTTCATACGCTGTTTGAAAAAGTAGACTGTTTTCAGTACCCTTGGTGACAGTAAATAATATGTATGTTAGCACTTCTGGAATGTCATGACAAAATTTTTTCCAACATTTTCTAACACTTCATAAATGTCAATAATCCCATTTAGGGTCAGCTAAAATTTTATTTGAATTGGAAGTGTGAGTATTATTCACAAGTCATGGAGTAATTCACTTGACTCTTTTTGGCCCTTTATTCAATTCCATAACGAAAATAACTTGTGGGAAACTTTGCATCATTTTTATATATTATCACAGCTCAGACCTTCACTGTTGCAAGCTGATGGAGGAAGAAGGCATTAGGTTCTGCAATAAGAGGTTAATCTCCATGTGCACGGAGAGCCCAGAGCCATGAGGGGGTGAGTGCCAGCAAACAGAGAGAGACACCACGGAGGTGTGTGTGTGTCTGTCGTGGCAGCAGCTAGGGAGACCTGAGTGTATGTATTTTCTATGGGTATGCACCTTAGTGTGAATTTGCTCATGAACATGAGGTGGCGGGTTGGATGAGAGGCTGAGAGGCCAGTGTCAAGGTGGCTGTAAATCTGGGGTGGGTACTGGGGGCACCAGGGGGTCTGAGAGGTGGGGCTGTTGAAAAGATCAGGGACCCAATCTAGCAGCTGGAGCAATCACACAGTCTTGTGGTAGGTTGCTGTCAGAGAGATTCCTCTTGCATGTATATCTTTGTGCATGAAGCCACTGGAAGATCAGGTCCAAGGGCCAGCTACTGCTTAGGCTGAGTGTACAAAGCCAGCTACCAGTGAGATCCACAGTGTGTGTGTATGTGTTATGTCCTGACTGTGAAATAAAATGCCAAATCTAAACATTATAGATCATAATACATAATCATTACATTTAAATAATATAATTAATTGCTTATCAAAGGCCTGAATATCTGGAGGTTTTGGTAATATAAACTACACTGCCTTAAATATTAGGTCTATTGTTCTCAGAGAGCTGGAACATTTCAATTTTCTTTTTTTTTTTTTTTTTTTTTTTTTTTTTTTTTTTAATTCTTTATTTTTTTCCTGAAGCCAGTTTAGAAGCCCTTTACTATTGCCCAGTAAAGAGACAGTTTCATGGAGGAAAAAGTATCAAAGTCTCTGACAGGTTAATTTAGTTAGGAATAATCTTCACACATACCTTCACACTACCCAGCTCAGTTGTAAAAGTTGTCTCCCATAGGTATACCAGATAACAGACACAGGCTCTCCTCTGCTTGCGACCTGTAGGTTGTGTAAAACTCTTATTGATCCAGCTGGGGAGTATTAGCTCAAATGGAGCTAATACTTGCCTCCTTGCCAGTGTAGTCTCATAAGTGATAGTTGAAATAGTGAAATAGCAGTGGAACACATCACTTCCGAGTTTAAGGCTTGGGTCTGGAGAGAGCCACAGAAACAAGGTGTAAAGACTCGCACTACTGCACTGGAACTCATATGGGATTGTGACAGACCAAGACCTGTACAAGTCCCTAAACAGCTCCTGTGGAGGGGAGCACTGCAACAAATATATTGTGCTACATGCCTGGCTTTTTAAGCTGTGAACATAGACTCTAATACGTTTTAATACTTGCCTACACCACAGAAAATGTTAGGTAGTTAGGGTTTTCCTCTAGGTACTTTTGTTGTTCTAAATTTTTTGATAATAATATAGGATTGCTGATAAAGATGCTAATAAATGAACTGAGCCTAGAATGTCCATAAAATATTTTCTGGTATAATGAATTTTATCACAAGCCCTATGTCAACATGCAGACATTAAGAGATGTTCATTCAACCTTTAAATAAGAGGATAGAATAAGGAAAGTCTAATTATTACACTGATGTTATAAAATATAATGATCTCTAGAGGAAATGAGTATCTTAATTTAACATACAACAGTGTGTCATATTAAATGAAGTAATTGAAAGTCACTCACAGCTTCCTCAACTCTTTATAAAGACAATTTACATATTCTACTCCTGGACGAACACTAGTGCTTACAAAAAAAAAAGGGTTTTTGGGTTTTATCATTTGCTTTTTAATCATTGTCAGAAATAAGCTTTTATATAAACTTTAGGTCACTAAAATAGCATTACCATGTATTACATCCCTGTCTTCTTAGTCAATATTTAAAAACAGAGAGGTGCAAGGGTATTGTCTCCCCAAATTAAGGGCTATTACAGAAAAAGGCTACCGTAGTTTTGAATATTTCAGTCTACTTTTCTTTATATATAACATTTGTCTCAGAAAAAAGATAAATTATTAAAGAAATCATAGTCTTCTATAACTTATTCCCAAATCCAAATTCTCTATTAGCCACAGTTTTCTAGAAATGGAAATAATTTCCATAGCAACCAGCTGTGACATCACCAAATAGTAGCTTGTAGGGAACAAAATAGGAACCAAAGAGTAGCTCGTAGCTGTCACAGCAAAGTACAGGGAGTACCATGACAACATCTAGTGCAGTAACCTCTTCCCACTGCTGTTCTGAGATGGAAAATGAAAGCAGAAGAATTCTACCTTAGTTTTCAGTCCTGATTAATTATATTCTACCTACGTGTTGCTTGCAAGCCTGTGGCCCGTGTTTTTTGAAAATACATGGTCCAGCCACTTCCTGCACTAAAGGAATTCTCCTGCCTTTTTGTGATATGTGCAATGCTGTTCTCTACAGACTTTTCCCTGAGGGAAGCAGGGAAGAAGTTTAACTAGCAACCAAAATTTACTCTTCAGGACTAGCAATCAAAATTTACTCTTCAGGGGTAGATATCTGCCTTTTATTTAACTTAAATTCATACTTAGTCAGTTTTGTATTTAATGAAGTCAAAGCTGACAGTCTGTGATTGCCATTTTTCTTTTAAGAAATCTGTCTGAATGCCAAACAAAACCAAAATCCTTTATTTGGGCACTTTTACTTCATTAAGCAGGGTAAAGAAGGAGAGAAGTAAGACAAGGAAAAAAAACCCTTCTGTCACCATCATTCAGACTTTATTTATTCTTTTTTTATTCTTTTATTCTTTTTTTCAGCACTAACTAGAAATAGTCATCAGCTATTGTGATGTCTTAACATTGCATTCTCTTTTCTTCAATTGCTAAAACAGGATAGGATAGTGATCAGGACTTTTACGCATTTAGAGATTGAAAACAGAATATTTGATTGACACACAGACAATTTACATATTTTGCACCTTTCTTTGCTGCACCATGCTACCAAAATCACTAATAATATTGTTACCTGAGTGACTAAGCTTCAAATTAAATTTATGTTTAATTCCTAACAAACAGAAAATGTACTTGTATTAATATGCCATGTGAATTTGTCACAGAATGAATATGTGGATTGCAAGGACCATAGAAACAGATGCTTTCCCTCCAAATGGCAAACAATGGCTTTGAATAAACAAGATAGATTTTTATTAGTGATTTTTACTGTTCTTCCATTTGAAAATGCGTAGACAAATTTGCGCTTCATGCCACAAAAATAGACAGCCTGTAATTCTGTGTACAGCTCTCTCCAAGAAATCATGCCATGCCAAAACCAAAGAGCCTTGAAACTTAATATTTACATGTGCCATGTTTTCACATATAAATGTCTTGCCATTTGTACTTAAATTATGCCACATGTTGGCCACAGTTAGTTCAGCCTCCTCCAGAAGGCTATTTACAAGGAAAGGTAGGGAGGTTTGTGGTGCAAAGAGAGCAAGAACATGTTGCAAAAGCAAAACAGATTCACATTTTTGGAACTTACATATAATTCTGTTTACAATTTTTATATCACTGCATCTAATAAAATATGAGCGTTCAATGTGCAACTGTGCACAAGACTTCTCTTTTTCAATGTAGGCACCTGTCAGTGAGCCAGACTCTTTCTTATGTAGGGACTAAACACATTAGCAAGCAGGAAGCTTTACTAAGCAAGAAGCTGCCCCTACCATCAAAAATACATTTTTAAGATAACTTCAGCACAGAGGTAAATAACAAATTTTTGGACATCTTATTTTTTTATTGGGTCAAAAATTTACCTTTAAGTCATATAATCACTTCAAGCAAGAAAGATTAGTTCATTTCTCAGACACTTTAAAAATGTAACTCAGATGCTTTTGGAAAGAGTGCAAATGGTATAATTATGTGTTTATGGCTTTTTGAAGCTATCCACTGGCTGCTAAGAAACAGAGAAACCCACTTCTGTCCTTTCATTCAGGTTCTGACCTTCCATTTAAAAAATGTGTCTAACATTTATGATTGTGAAGAAAACCCTAGCAAATCACAAATGAGGCATCTGCTTACACTTGCAGGGAGGCATGAAAAGTATTTATGAAAACCTAGCTATGAAATGTGTGAAATTTTCTATTTGTTTCATCTAAAAGAATTCATACATATTCCCACTAGATGATAATTGAAATGTCAACACTGTTAATTTCATTTGAGAAAAGTCAGTGAAGGTCTCTCTCACACAGTTCTGAGGTTTTGTCTTGTTTTTCTTCTACAAATGGATTTGAGTTTAGACATACTTGTGTATATTCTTGTCAATGAGCATACTGAAGTTCATCAATCAACAATTTTGACAGGGAAATGTGACAGAGATATTCAGATATTTAGTGTGGGTATCCTTTTTCCTCTTCCTTTTTTTTTTTTAATGTTTGAATGAAGATTTCCTGGTTTAATTATGTTGCTTTGTAAGTTTCAAATATTCCATTTAATGTATTGTTACTTGTCATTGTACCAGAAAGATGCAAAGAAGTTTAGCGTTTTATATGATCTTTATAATTTGTGTTTGTAAATACCCAAGCTTCAACAGTGTTACAGAGGGCTTGATTTTTGGGGTTTTCTTTTTTCCTTGATTCAAAAGCTTTTCTTCTTTCTCATGGATTGATTAAAAACCAGTGATTTCACCTAAGTTTAAATGCTCATGACCTAATTTGATACTAGAGTAAGTTTTGTAAATTATAGGTCTACAAAATGTTTTGCCAAATTACAACGGTGGTATGGATTACCAACTTGCCAAGGAATTTGGAAACTCATGAATTTGTGTGGTTCTGCATCATCTCTTTCTCTGGTACTAATTTTATTGACAGTTCCCTTTCAAATTGCTGTAAAGTTATTACTTTATTTTATTTTCTATTTGCCTAAAATACCTCTAAATACCAATTTCAATACTTTGTTTCTATTTTCCCCAAAACTATTAGGCAGAAGAGATTTTCAATTGTTTTAAACTATGCAAAGCAATGTAGGCTAGCACTTTATTAATTTCTTCTTAAGAGAAGCAGGAGGCGAGGCAAGCACAGACAAGATTTTTCAGTCATACTTTTCCTGACCCTGGCATTCTCAAATAAATGAAGTCTTCTGGGCCACTGGTTGTTATGCAGAAACAGATTTATTCCTTCCCTTGTTAATGATTTTCACACAGCTTTTATTTATAAAGTCAAAATGCTGATTATTTGTGCTTGTTCAAGTAGCTTTTGAACAAACCTTGACAGACACATACATATAATACTGGATACTTTTAGCAATTGTAAAAAGAAATGAAAAGTATAAACAATCAGGATTGACACTTCTAATATATGATATAACTTATTAGAATTTTAGCTTAGACTTTGCATTTGCTTAGTTTCTTCAGTGGACTACAATACATCAAGCACAGAAACAGGAATCACCATAAATTTGGATTAATTGAATATTTTCACTGCATTTTCAAAATGTCACACAGTATTCACTAAGCTCACTTCCTTTCCTAGCGATTTATTTCCTGTGCTACTGTCCTACCAAACGTTGTGTTTATATATATATATATATGTGTGTGTGTGTGTGTGTGTGTGTGTGTATGTGTATATATATATATATACATATGACAAGAAAAAGTATTTATGTTCTGAAGGAAAAAAACCCCTATGTATAATAACTTTCAAAAACAAAATGAGAGAATATAGTGATATTTCCAGTTGGGTTTTTCTGCCATCTTTCTTCTTTCATTGCTTTTATTTTTAAGGAAAGAACGACAATAATTTAAAATAAATGAGTCATATTATGTCGAGTTATCTGTTTTGCAAATGCATTAGCATCAAAGGTGAAACATATGTGTATAAAACCAGATCCATTGGTTCTGCTACTACTTTCCATAGGAGAAGTTAGTTGCTCAGAATATATATACCGAATAACTACTTTCGGTAATTAACCTCCACCATCAACACTATCATTTAGCATATGCTTCACTTTAAACATTTGAAATAACACTAGTCATATAGCAAAAGCTGAGCTCATGCCAAGAAGTTTTATAGAGTGGGGCCATAAAGAAGCCTTACAGAAATGGTAGAAAAAGTAGTTTAAAGAATCACTTGCATTTGAAACCTAGATTGTTAAATAGTCAAGACTGACAGATAAATCACCTGCCACTATGTATTTAGCACAAATGCACATATGGAAGATTGCCTTACTGTTTTTGCCAACTCCTTCTACTCCTCTGCTCTCGAGTTAGCCTTTGTTTTGTGCTCATCTTTCCTAACAATCTTTGACCATTTGTCAGAGCTTCCAAAGCTTAATGAAAATTGTCCCTGCACTGCTTTAAACATCACACTGCTGACACCACACATCTGCTCTCTTACCCTCCTGTCCTTCAGAAGTTGTTTTTTTGGTAGGTTGGTTGGTTGGTTTGGTTTGGGGGGTTTTGCTGCTTTTTTGGTTTTTTATTGTTTGTTGTTTTTTTTCTGGTTTTTGATGTCTTATATACACTTTCTGATTAGCCACTTGCCACAGCTGTGCTTCCAGTTGGGCAGCCAGTCTTTGGGTCTCGTATCTTCCGAATGATGAAAATTGTAAGGATATGTAAAGGCGCTGACAAACAGACACACATAACAGGGAAAAACTCCCAGAAAATGCTGCATAAAAAGTAGAGACCATTGATATCCCTAGTAGAAATGTCATAAACTCTAAGGTTTTGGAAAAACTATATTTTTGTTTCATATGAACACATATGAAAGTAGGTCATTCACTTCTTTTATTAAAGAAAGTAACAAAGAAGGTGTTGAACTATATATGACTGATGACATGCATTTACATGATTAATCTCTTCACAGGAGAGTGAAAGTTCTAGGACTGAATAATTTACAAGCAGGTGAACAAACTTCTGAATATGATTGACCTTTGGGAAAAAAAGACTGCCCTCTTTGGAGGACAGTATAGCTAAAACATACTTGCAGAAGGTGGGATGAAAGAAGCTGGCTGTCATAGGTTGCCCGAATCATAACAAAATGCATTAAAGTATCACTTTGGAAGCTTTTCCTCCTTTTACTGAGTGAATTCCATTTTAAAAAGTAAAGTCATTAAAAAGAAAAATGAAAAAAAATGTTGTAAGGTGCATATTTAGTCTCGAATTTTAAAAATGCCTTTAAATATGTGTCACAAAAGTCAGGAAAGGTTTACGGTTAGTATGACTAAATTACAAGGCTGGTAAGAAGCTGCACTTTTGTGTCCATTATTTCATATAATGAATCACATTTTGTAAGTATATGAAAATTAATCTTATGTCCTTAAGGTAAGCCAAATGAAACATTACAACTGACCCAATCCTTATGCCTAAGCAAGGTGTCAATGAAACCACAAATGAACATTAAGAATTTCTTTATTCATAATGATCACTAGTGAGAGGAATGTATTTGACTGTGCCTCAATAAACAAGGCACTAAAGCACATAAAATCCATACTTATTAGTCTCCGATATGTACTGACTAGACAGAGCAATGTAAAAATATTAGCCTACAGGATTTAAAACGAACCAATCAAAAAAGTCAAATAAACAAATGCAATTTAGTATTGCGCTCATCCCTCTAAGTCTGCATTTAGTTTGATAAAATGTCAAGGGCACTCTGTTGAAAGCAAGTGATATTATACCCATTATAGATTCATAGAAAAGCTTGGTTTGAAAAGGACTTTAAAGATAAGCTACTTCCAAACCCTCTGCTATGGACAGGGAAACCTTCCATGAGACCAGGTTGCTCCAACACCCATCCAACCCAGGCTCGAACACTTCCAAGGATGGGGCATCCACAACTTTTCTGGGCAACCGATTCCAGTGCCTTGCCATTCTCACAGTAAATAATTTCCTGCTAAGATTTCATCTAAATCTCTCCTCTTTTACTTTAAAATCATTCTCCCTTGTCATACTACTATCTGTCAACGCAAAAAGTCGCTCTCTCTCTTTCTGATAATCTCTCTTTAAGTACTGAAAGGCCATAATGAGGTCTTGACAACATCTTCTCCAGGCTGAACAACTCCAGCTCTCTCAGCCTGTCTTGACAGGAGAGATGCTGAAGCCTCTTCCATCTTTGAGGTCTCCTCTGGACTCACTCCAACAGGTCCATGTCTTTCGTGTGCTGAAGATCCCAGACCTGGATGCAGTACTTTGAGTGGGGTCTTACAAGGGCAAAATAGATGGGGAGAATACCATCCTTCAACCTGCTGCCCACACCGCTTTTGATGTAGTCCAGGAAACACTTGATTTTCTGGGCTGTGAGTGCACATTGATGGCTCCTGTCCACTCTCTCACCCAGAGGCACCTCCAAGTCCTTCTCAGCAGGGCTGTTCTCAATCTGTTCATCTCCCAGCCTTGGACTGATGCTGTGGTTTGCCCCAACCCAGACGCAGCACCTCCCACAGGCCCCCTTGTTGAGCTTGTCCAGGCCTATCTGGATGGCATTCCAGATTAGCTGTACAGTATTGAATGACTATCAGTGAATTATGGAAAACTCCAACAGTATTTGGAAAGAGAATAAAGCTGACAACTAGGAGTATTTATTGTTCACTTTTGTACCCAGGATGGAGGGCACAGCAACCCTTGGTAATGTGTGGGGATGTCACCTCCTCTGGGAGACAGACATCACGTAGGGTTGGGTGCTTTCTTCAGGGACTCCAGGAAGATGCGCTCACTTTCCAAGAAATCCCACTCCTGAAAAGAGAGGGATGGATGTGATGAGTATGAGGGAGTGACACAGAAAGAGAGGCGCAGTCCAGGGTGGTGCTCATGACTGAGGGAAGTATCCCAAATCCTGCATGCAGGTTGGCACTCATCCATGGTACCCTTTCAGGGTGCATGGGGGGCCCTGTAGCCCATAACCTCACACTGTGAGTGGGACCCACAGAGTAAGCCTCCAAGACTATCCCTGCCTGGGAAAGGGCACATCAGGGAATCAGGGGCTAATGGGAGAGGATGGGGACATCACTGAGCCAGTCTGGCAGACCTGGCTCCTCCCACCCAGGAATCGGGTGCAAGAGGGAAAACCACAGCAAGCTAAGGATGCTGGTGACCATGAAGATGAAACAAGCTGTGAGGAGACACCTGTCCTTGCTTCTGCTATCACTCTTCTAACTGCCCATAGCTTTTGCAACCCTGCCCAGCCCAGACACCCCACCCTGTGTATATCAAGCTCAAATCACACTTTACTAGCCCTACTCCCACTCAACTTGTTCCAAGCCCATTCCAACCCCCATATCCCACTGACTCACCATCTGGGACCTGTGTTTCAGCACCTGCAGAGTGGCATGGAGCACACTGGAGCTGGCTGTGTTGCCCCTGCTACACCATGGGCTGTGCTGAGGGTGTATCCTGCCTGCAAAACATGCCTGACTGTGTGGTGCCATTGCTGTTGGAGGGATTGCAGATGGAGGACAACAGAGCAAAACTTTTCATTGCTGCCCACATGCAGCTGCAACAGTATCCTCCACAAATTCCCAGTGCAAGTGGTCCTTAAACCACCAACCACTCATAGCACTGCCCTATCTCTAAAAGCTTAGCTGAGCTACTGCAGAGGGTGAGGAAGCAAACTCACAGCCCTCAGGAATATCCCAAGCCTCCTAACAAGTGGACTACAAGTGCAGCTGCCCTCCACACCTCCCTTCCCATCATCAGCATGCAGGAAGTCTTACACTGTGTGCTTTCCACAGGGGCACCGAAGTCCCAGGCTTCGCTACACAGCTGTTCAAGCTGTCTCCTCTCCTGAACCACGCTCAGCCAATCCTGACCCATTCCCAGGAGAAAGAGAAGCTGCTGGCAAAGGTTCAGGCCCTTGGAACAGTGGCCACAGGCTGAGAAGGGAAGGTGAGGAGGTATTCACCTGGCGCAGAAGCTCTTGATGCTGCCTCAGCTGCTCCAACTGCGTTTGCATGGCCTGGAGCCTGTCCTGGTGTACAGACTCTAGTCGTCGTGCCTCCCGCAGGGCTCGCTTCCCTTCTCTGTACTTCTGGGATGAGCGCTGCAAGGCAGTATGGCTGAGGAGATGACAGACAGGGCCCCTCACTTCCCAGAGGCAGGGCTCCTTTGCACATCCCCTTATTCCCAGTTCAGGATCAGGATTCATGAGTTCAGAAGAAGTGTGAAGCCCCAGCTTTGCTCCCAGCCTCTGTACAGCTGTGAATTGCAGTGCAGACACTACACTTACTTCAATCATGCTTTTAATCTCCTTCTCCTTTTTCTGGATGCGCTGCGTGGCCCTGTTCACCTTCTCATTCTTTAGCTCCAGGTTGTGCCAGAACTCATCTAGCTGCTCCCTGTTCCTCTCCAGCTGCTCCTCCTTGGCTCTCAGCCTGTGGTTCTGCAATGTCAGCTCTGCCTGTTCCTAGGATGGGCATGGGGGAAGCAGATGCATTACTTGTGCTCTTCTGTCTCCTGATGAGTGAGATCAGCTCTTGCTGATCTTCTGCAGGCTAGTTTGGGATGCAGAGCAACACCCCTAGGTATTTGAGCAGAGCCTTCATTCACCCACCCTTGGGGGTCAAGGTTGGCAGAGCTCCAATTGTACAGATACACACATTCTTTCTCTGGAAAGGATGGAGCCCCTCATCATGTTGCACACCCTAAGGGGTGCTCAAGGAACAGCAGTTTATCAGTAGTGGAAAGACTTGGCCTGAATGGTTATTTTCCACTCCTCTAGTGCTTAAAAAGGCTGCTCTGATTTACCATATCCACTCTTGGCAGCCCCAGGCATGAGCAGAACTGACTGGACATGTGCCCATGGCACAGGGAAGTTTTACTTAAGCTATCTTGGGGGTTTCCTCTCAGCAGACTTAAAATGAAGGTCAGCTGCACCTGCTCTGACTGTCCAAACTCCTCACAGGCACAGGAGACAGACAGAGATGATTGATGCTTCAATCAACATCTAAGACATGCTGGTGGAGGCTGTTCCTGAAAAGCCAGGTTCTCACCACATGGAGTGATGTCTCTGACTTTACACCTGGAGGCAGTACTGAACATCTTCCCTGTGGGCAGGACCCATCCCTGGAGCATCCCAGGTGGTGCTGGAGGCCATGGGAAGGGGCTTCACTTTGGTACCTTAGCCAGTTTCATCCATGTGCGGTTCATCTCCTGGGATTGCTTCATCTTCTGCTCCAGCCACTCCTCCCTCAGCTTCTCTCGGGTGTGGAATTCAGACCACTCAGCCTCCAGCTTCCCTTGCTTCTCTGAGCACTTCTGCAGCACTGACTTCTGCTCCTTCAGCAAAGTGTTCTGGAGAGCATGGGCAGAGGGGCAGAGAGGAAGGCCTAAGTCCCATCTGTCATAGAATTTTTCACATTTAATCCATTGTTGCCATTAAACCCCACACAGCATTGAAAGGCTGGCTCCAGCCCATAGTGCCTGGCCAGAACTCTGCTAGGAGAGCTCTGGCTTCTGCTCCTTGAGACCCAGCATGCATCATGCAGGCACACAACTGCCTCTGGTCTCTAGCACCCAGCTCTTTCTGTCATCACGCACTGAAATGCAGAACTGCACAGGCTGACAGAACACATGAGAAGCACCTGGCCATGTTCACTCCACCTCACCTTCAGTCTCTCCATCTCTTCTTGCTTCAGGGAGAGCTCCTGCCTCATGAATTGTTGCAGCTCCTCCAGTGAACACTGCAGTGATTCCACTTTGGCTTCATATGCCATTGCCTTCCTTTGCTCCTGTGTTTGGACAGATACCATTCCCAGGGTCCAGGCCAGGGACCTTCAGTGGGCAAAACACATGCCCCATACCCACACAGGAGGGCTGACCTGGGCAGAAGACACAGACTAGGCTCACCTGCTCCAGCAGCTGAGTCTGCTCACTCAGCCCAGCCTCTAGTTTGGCAATCGCCTCCTGGAATTGGCTCCGCTCCTCTGCCATATCCCTCTGCAGCTGTGACAGCCTGTCCTGGAGCTCTGGAGAGAGGCAGTAGCAGGATTGTGAGCAGCATCAGCTAGGACATCCTCACTCCATCCACACCATATTCACAGAAAATCTGCATGTGCTCACCACCCCCTGCACATCCCCAGAACTCTGTTCTGTCAAGTGGAGACCCCAAGATGTTGGGTGACAAAGGCAAGTAAGGCTTTTCCAGCCTCAGCTGGACTGAGTTTCTCCAATGAACTCATTAGCAGAGGTGAGGGTCTAAAGGTGTAGATCCCATAGGAATGAATCCCACTTTGATGAAATGTACCCTTGAGCTGCTTGTCTTGCTCCTGGGACATGGGCTGCTGCTGTGTTGGGGCCGTGTCCGTTCTCTGCAGTGGGATGCAAGCTTCTAGCTGCTCCTTCTGCTGCAGTCTCTCCTCCTGCTGCCCATCATCCTCCACCACCTTCATCTGACTCCTGCTCAAGAGGTCACTGCTTGGAAAAAGTGTTGATTTCTTGGCCATTCTCAGCATGCTGGGCATGTGCTGGCTGTGGGATTGACCCCTCCTCCTTGTCATCCAGAGCGGTGTTGGTGAGAGTGAGCCTTGGCTCCCCATGGGTCTGCTCTCTGCCACCACCAGGTCCACACTAACTATAGCTGTCCCTGCCAGGGATGAACTGAGGAAGCACCCCAGCATTCCTGCCCCAGAGGAGATGAACAGAGCTGTAGGCAAGGACCTGACAGAGGAGGGGAGAACAGGCCAGAGCCTGCTACCTGTGGGCATGTGCAATGAGGTCCATGTCCTCCTGGTGTCGCAGCTGGAGAAGCTCCTGAAACTGCCTGTGCTGTTCCTGCTTCATCTCCAGTGTTGAGACCTGCCAGACACCCAGAGAGAAGCTCCTTGTGCCACCCCAGGGACAGAGTTCCCACAGCAGCACTTTGCAACTGTAGGCATCTCTGGACAGCAAGGTTTCTTCTATCTGCCCAGTCACCCTGATGCTATTTGGAGCAGACATGACCCCTTCTCCTCGCCCTGGGTCACCTGTGGTCCCCCACCCAGCAGGCAATGAGGCTCACCTGGGTTTCCAGTTGTGACACATGTGCCTGGATGTGGAGTAGTGCTAACAAGCAGCTTGATGTAGGTTGGAGATGTGATCCAGCTGCATTAAGCTGAGGGGACACAGAGATGTTGTCAAGTACGTCAAGCATCATCACATCCTCATGCTGGAGCAGCAAAGCATCCCCAGCCTACTGCAGCCCCTCCTTTATCCTTCTCCTGCCCAACCCCTCTGCTGGTCTGGATTTCTTCTCCGCAGGAGCAACCCCTACTCCAGACACAGGCATGCTGGGCTTTCTTCTCAGGGACAGATTCAAGGAGAAGACACTGATTTATCTTGGAGACAATGTGTATCCTGCCACAGGGCAAGGTGAGGACACCCATTTGTTTGAGAAATGGAGGATTCCAAGACCAAATTAGAGCTACCCCTGCTGTTAAAGTTCTAATTTCCCTTCAGTTGTCAAGAAAAAGCTTCACAGCTCTTCCCTGATCCCCATGGCTGACTTGAATGGAGTGAGACCAGGGGCAGTACTAGCCCGCCTCAGCCCTTGGGACGCTCAGGCTCTCTCCTGAAATTTGGGCTCACCTCTAGAAATTCGAAGTTCTCTTCAAGTGTGTTGAAGAGGTCATCCTCTAGCACACACCTGTGACACAAACCTGAGACTTAGCAGCACCCCCAGATGAGCTTGTCAAAGGTACCCTGGGGACAGCCAGGCAGGCAGGGGGAACTGGAGAGTACCAGAGCAGCCACAGTACAGCAAATCAGCTACATCGTACAGCAGAGAAAAATAGAAGTGAAAATTGCACAGGGATAAAACATAGCAGTATTAGGATTGCTCTCTTTAGCAAGCAACTGTTACAAGGGAGATTTATGGAAGGTGTACAGGGCTGAGCGGCACCCAGCTCTTGCTGGAAAGCTTCAGGCTCGGGGGTCTCACTTCCCAGAGTTATCAAAGGTAACTGGGGACTAAAGAGAGATCCCCAAGAGCAAGAAGATGTGTCTGAAAGGCACCCACTTCTCACTGGCCTGTGAGTAGGTGTTCTGGGCTTTCAAATTACTACCCTCAGCTGTCTGGGAAGATCTGGCAGCTTTAGCAGGATATCCATCTGGCAATCAAACAGATAGTAATTAGGACAGTGAACATAGACATATTCCTGACTCAGTCTCTCCAAAAGGGAATCTGCTGACTCTCCATGGGCTCAGTGCACTGGAGCTCAGGGCACACCAGCACCATGTCCCCACTACAGCAAAAAATGGGGATGGTGTGATCCTGCAGATTGGCAACCTGCTCTGAGGATGGCTGGTCACAGACTGGGCAGCATTCCCATGGCCAAGGGTGATGTTGTGGTTCCTGCCTTTTGCTGAGTTCTTTTTGAAGGGCAGGGGGACTGTCTCTGCCTATGGCTGCCCAACCTATACAACCACATGATACACACCTGGCGGTCTGGCCTCTTGGGAGGAATCTGCCTTTGCAGACTCCAAGAGTTCTGCTGAGGCTTCTTTCATGGTGCTGAGCTGAGGGACTGGCTGCCTGCATGGGCACAGAGACACAAGGGATGCTCAGCAGTGTCACAGCTCAGGGAGAGGAAGGCATTCACCTGCTTAGCATTTTTGGCAGTTTACATCTTGGCTGTACCCCTGGGATCAAATAGGCAAGAGCCTGATGATTCTTCAGAGCTGCCATCCCTTTCAGTCACAGAGGTCCCAGACTAAAGGGATCACTGTGTCCACTTACACTCCCTGTTCCCTCATCTCCTCCCACACACAGCTACTTTCTGCACAACACATCTCCCACGGAGGATGCCTGAAAGGCAAAGGAGGTCTTACTTGGAGCCATCTGTGGTCTCTTCCTTGTCCTGTGGGGCAGCTGACTGTTGTGGTGCTCTTGTGGAGGCATCTGGTTGGCTTCATGCACAAAGCATCCAATGGGAGAGAGCCAAGGAGAGAATGAATGATGAGACCTGTGCCCTCAATACCCATTCCTGCCTCACAGCTTACAGCCTATCCCAGCTAGATGAGGCCAGATTCAGCTTTTTGACTTCAGAGGGAGCACAGGCACCTCAAAACCTGCATCACTGGTGTTCCTTCTTGCTTCATCCATCTCCTGCCCCTGGGCAGTAGTAGCCCCAGCTAATACACCTCTGCCCATGACACATGGCAGTTTGTCCAAAATTCACTTCTGAGTCCCATTTGGATGGCTCAAGTCTGAACTCATGTCCATGTGAACTCAATCACAGGAGGTGCTTTGCTTGCAACTAGTAGGAATGAAGGGAAATGAAGGTAGGAGCAAGGAGGATGGGGGAGCTTGTGGAGGTGTGCTGATCCAGGTGTGCTCCATCAGATCCAGGGGCATGTGGGCAATCTCGGCCACAGATGGAAAGAGCTGTGATGGGACAGTGGGCTGGGTCAGTAGTAGAAAGCCTCATGTTGTTACCCCCAGCCTGAGAGAGGACACTGCTTAGAATTAATTTCCTAAGTCTGAGCTGAAGACTTCTGAGAAGTCCTCTTGATGGAGCAGCTACATGTGGAGCAGACAGAAGACCTGCAGCTATTGACTGCCTTTACCTGACAGGAGTGTGGGGATCCAGCCCTTTGCCCAGGACCTCCAAGGCCTTCACCTGGGCTTGAGCTCTCTTGCGAGCCAAGGCAGCACTCAGCCAGTCCTCCTTCTCCTTCGGTCGGTTGGCATTAGCTGCTGCATCCTCTGTGGCTTGCAGCTGATTGGCAGCGACAGGCTGTCTGTTTGCAGCAGGACTGCTCTTTGCCAGAGGTTGTAGTTCCAAATCCATAAACTCCTCATCTTTCAAGCTCAGACGGTCACAACCAGTCCTGGCCTCCCTCACAAGGTTATGCCTGGCTGGAGGAGGAGATTTGGAGTGAGGCTCCTCTTTCAGTTTGCCACTGTTCTGGGATGCACGCCTGCTGCAAGGAGAAGCAGTCACATACCTACCTGCAAGGGGACCCTACATGTCAGGGGACCCTGGGAACCCTGCCCACCCCACTGCAGGGGCAGCATGGCTAGTAACTGAAGCTACAGACACACACAGATTGCAATACCTCACAAGCTGATTCTTTGTTGTCTGGTCTTCGAACCCAGAGGGCTCATGCTCTCCAAAGACACATTTTCCCTTGTTCTGATTCTCTTCCTTCTCTGTTCAGAGAAGCAGCCTTGAGTCAGGACCCAGAGGAGCAGCTGTCTGCTAAGACAGCAACCTTCCTCATCCTTCCCTGCAGTTTCCACTGGGATTGCTCCTCTGGGAAAACAGAGCTGGACATCTTTACTTGAAAACCTTGAGCAACTTGCTGCCCAAGTGTGGCTGGGAGGACCTCCTTTGCTTGGAATTAGACCACATCCACATGCAACTGAGTCATGGCTACAGTGCAAATGCTCCCAGACTGCCTCCAGGACAGACTATGAAACTTTTGCAACAGCCACCTACCCCTCTGCATTGACAGATTGCTCATTAACAACCCTACTCACCACTACAGAAACAGCACTTCTTTTGCAGGGACATTAGAAACCAATCTCGTTCTCCCAAGCTAATGGTGTCACCTCTGCTGACCTACTCAATGTCCCTGGCTGGGCTCACCCATCTGCTTTTGGTTCTTCTTATCCAGTTCTAACTCCTGTGACCTCTCTTGCTTGTCTCTTACAGGGAGAATATAAGGATGCTGCTCTTGCAGCTGCCAAGCTCACAAAGCAGGGGTAGAAAAGATCCCAATCTCAACAAGCTTTGCTTGCTCTTTTGAAACCCCCCCCAAGAAGACAGGTTTGCTCTCCAGCCTCATCAGTGTAATGCCTTTCTTGCCAGGCTAGAGAACCTCCAGGAGTTCAGCCAGTATTAGGAGAATAAAAGATTTAGCTTCACTCAGCCAGCAAACTTTAACCTGCGGGCCAGCTGCTTCCTACTCAGTGTCTCCTGGCCACTAGCAGTCCTTGATCTGTGTGTGAGTTCTAACTCTGAAGTGTTTCAGAGTCCCTGGGCAATGCCAAAAGCACTGTTTCAACATCAGGGCTGCAAGAGGCCTCCAACCAAGCAGTTAGGGATTAGGGGAGGAGAAGAACTGAAATAAAAGTTCTGCCCTAGCTTTGGAAAAGACCCCAAGTAAGGAATATAGGTCCCCAGTAAGCAAACCCCCTTGATGGGAGAGACAAGTCATCTCTGGTTAAGGAAGGACACAATGCACTCAACTGCAGCTTTCAGACAAAGATTCTGGGACATTCCAGCAGCCAGGGCTGCCACCTGTGCCCAATGTCCTTCCTTCTCTGTCCCATGGATTTCCAGGAGATAAAAGCTCCTATATACATGATTGGAAAGCCTGTGAGTGTACATACCTGTCAAACTCTTTCTGCCATTTTCAGCCTATGGAGAAAGAAAGAAACATTTCATTAGAAAATGAAGCAGGTATGATCACCTTTCCAAAACACGCTAAGGCCAGAGCCAGTTTCTTTAGAACATCCCATAAACAACAGCACAGCCCTCCTCCTGCCCATGCTCTTTGGGAATTGGAACGTGAAATGCAGGGAAACCAAAGAGATATTTCCCACTTCAGAGGCAGCATCGAGAGGAGCCTCCAGCCCCTGGGATCCCTCCTGCCTTCCAGCAGGAGGGCCAGCCCATCCACTTCAGAGCTGACATTCCCACCTTCGGGCCGTATCACACTCACCATGGCCATGTGTCCCAGCCTTCCCGTGACTCAGGAACTCAGTTTGCGCCTGCTCCGATGGCCAGGGGGGCAGGACAGACCCTCGGGGGCAGGACAGACCCTCGGGGACAGGGCAGACCCGGGGGCACAGGGCAGACCCGCAGGTCCCCGACAGACCCGGGGGGACAGGACAGAGCCTGGCGCGCGTTCGCAGTGTTCCAGGTTGCCATGGCAATAGCAATGGGGATGCCGCTCCCAGCGGATCACCAGAAACCCTCTGCCACAGCCCCAGTGCCACGGTCTCCCCCCTGGCCCCGGGACCCTGCTCCCTCCCCGGAGGGAGATCGTGACTGAGGGAGGCATCCCACGCTCTCCATCACTAAGTGAGCCGAGGGCTGGCACTCGTCCATGGTACCCCTTGGGGTGAATGGGGAACCATAACCTCACCTGTAGTCCATAACCTCACACCTGTGGGACCACAGATGAAGCCTCCAAGAACATCCCCACCTGGGCAAGGGCACGTCAGGAAAGAAGGGGGTGATGGGAGAGGATGGGGACATCACTGAGCTGGAGTCTGGCTTCTCCCACTCAGGGATAGGGTGAGAGGAACAGTAAGCTAAGGATGTTATCAGCGAACACGAGACAAGCTGTAAGGAAACACATGCCCTTACTTCTGGTATCACTCCTCTATTGCCCACGAAGCTACAGTACCAGCCCAGTGGCTCCACTCCCTCTGGAGCTGGCAGAGAAAACAGGGCTACTTGCAGTCAAGTAGTATTCATGTTACTTCATAAACTTCTAGCTAAAGTAAAATAGTACTATTAATTTTTTATGCAGAAGGCAAAACTCATTGCCCCTCCCTGAAGAAACATTTGCAACTTTCTCTTTTTGCCAACTTTTTAACTTTAGCCTGTCTGATGGGAAAGACATATAGTTGTTGTAGAAATATTTGAATAGGTTTTGTGGAGTATACTTGGGCAACTTCTCACATCAGGAAAAGAAAAATCTGAATGTCTGAGCATGCTTTCTGTGAAAGAGTATTTCTGAGCTATCATACAAAATCATGTATGCAAATGTTAACATAACGAATTTCTATAATAGTGTTTTTCCATACCTTTCTTTTTTCCCCTGTCCTTGTGGGATTTTTTAATGGTTGGGAAAATTACAAGTTCCAAACAAATTATTGGAACTATGAACTATAAGGGACATGACTCTTTAGTTAAGCTGACAAAAACTAAGAAGCCCACTTTTTTTTTTTTCTACATACCATTTTCTCTTTTACATTTTTTTACCTTCAGTCTTGCTTATTGCTTTGACCAAGTGACAAGTCTGTTCATTTCATGGCATTTCCTTTTCATTTCAAAAAAAGTGAGGAAACAATTTCACATCTTAGTGGGTGACCTGGAAGCTCTGTATCTTCTTAGTAATTTTTATCACAAAGTCCTTTATCTTCATAATAATTTGAAACCCATCAGAGAAATGTCATTCTTACAAAAGATAACACAGCAGAGCAGGACAACCAACCTAAATGGTACCACTCTCAAAAATGTTTTGAAATATTAGTCTAATTGCTTTCAAAATTGTACATTAAGCTTTAATGATCAGAGCAATAGAGATCAATATTCCCAGTGGAATTGCAGCAGGAATTTACACTGCCTGTTGGTCTGAACTATTAATGAACTCTTCTGCAGGTTTCCTCACAGTTGCACTACTTAGTGTGGAATACACACAGTGAAATTGTAGTGACAACTGAGTGTGTGCTGGGTCCAGTTTGCACCAAATACTCTACACATCTGTGTTGCTGGTGGTCAGTGAATCCTTCCAGAGTGCACAGTGTTGGAAAGAATGCTGAAGACAGTATGATCACAGGAACTAAAACCAGTCAATTAGATGTGCTACATTTGAAATCCCTAAGCCAAAAGAACATGCATGAAAAAGTGTGTATTCAGGAGAACTCAGGAAGTTAATGAAAATGGAGGTGGAGGAGTCTGGTTTTTAAGATGGCAGATAGCAGGGATGAAGTAGTAGAACCAGCACCATCAGACTTTTAAGGTTAATGCAGTTTGTTTTTTCTTTGTCTGACACTAGAACTGAGATATTGAAACTTAAGCATGATGTCATGTCGCACATCTAAGACATTCTGGTGGAGAATGTTCCTGAACACCTGGGAACTCACCACACCAAATGATGTCTCTGACTTTATACCTGGAGGCAGGACTGAATGTCTTCCCTGTAGGCAGAATCCATCCCTGGACCATCCCAGGTGGTGCTGGAAGCCATGGGAAGGGGTTCCACTGCAGTACCTTGGCCAGTCTCATCCTCATGGGGTCCATCTGCCAGGATCACTCCTCGTGCTCCAGTCACTCCTCCCTCAGCTGCTCTCACATGTGGAATTCAGCCTTCTCAGCCTCCAGCTTTCCTTGCTTCTCTTAGCACCTGTGGAGCACTGACTTCTGCTCCTTCAGCAAAGTGTTCTGGAGAGCATGGCAAGAGGGGAAGAGAGGACCCTCTAAGTCCCATTTGCATTAGGATTTTTCTGTGTGCTAGAAGGATTGTGATTTCCCTTGTGACGAGGATTGGGAAGAGAAAGACAGATGAAGGGAGGCTGCAGCCCAGCACCCAGTCCTTTCTGTCATCACATGTAGCAGTGCAGCACTGCACAGGCTGAAAGAACACGTGAGAAGCACCTGGCTGTGTCCACCCAACCTCACCTTCTGCCTCTCCATCTATTTTCACTCCAGGAAGAGATGCTGCCTCATGAATTGTTGCAGCTCTTTCAGAAAGTGCAGAAAAAGAAAATTTGCAGAAAAAGACAATTTGCAGATAAAGAGAATTCACAGAAAAATTGCACATGCTTGTATTCACCACACGCTGTACATCCCCAGGACTCCATTTTGTCAAGAGGAGAGCCTGAGGTCTTGGATGACTAAGGCAAGCAAGGCTTTCCCAGCCTCAGCTGGACTGACTTTCTCCAATGAACTCATTAGCAGAGATCTATACTGCAGTTGCGCTTGTGTAATATTCCAGATGCAGTACCTGTAGGTCCCATAGGAATGAATTCCACTTTGATGAAATACACTCTGGAACTGCTTGTCCTGCTCCTGGGACACGGGACCCTGATGTGCTGGGGCCATGACCTGTCTCTGTGACAGGAGCTGAGCTGCCAGCTGCTTCTCCTCACCCTACAGCTTCTCTGCCTGCTTCCACATCTGTTGTCATTAATTGTCCCTTCTCTTTTATAGGGGAGGTACACTCTCCTTGGACTTCTTTTCCTGACCTGTGCCCTTGTAGAATCCCTTCTTATTGTTTTTCACATCCCTGGCTGAGTCTAGTTCAATCTGTGACTCAAAGTTTTAAACAATTTATCTACAGGAAAGACTTTTATTAAGACTCCTCAAACTTTCAAAATCTTTAAAGAGACTAGGTGTAACTCAAGCTAAAAAGTTCATTTGCAGCTCAAATCCCTTTCAACACAAATACAGTACTGGTTATTACTCTTTTATGTAGTTTATTTCAACTATGATTTGCCTGTGTCAAGTAAGTGAAGGTTGACAGCAGAGATTATGTAACCAAGTGGTTTACACTGCATGTCTTGCAAAGAGATAAGAAAGGTTCTTCAAGGTTATAGCAATGACATTTGATTAGACTTTCCCACTTCAAAATTTTGATATCATTCAAATAAGAAACAATAACATTATGTTCTCTGTTTCTTCAAATTCCATTGAACAATGGATATAATAAGCCCACTTTGTTAAATGCCAGGTAAATTTAGGCCTAGTAAATAATACCCTGCTATTGTTTATAATTGTTACCATGAGAGATGGTGTCTGATTTCTTTTTTTCTTTTTTTTCTTTTTGTTTTGTTTTAAATTTTTGTAATAGATTACTGCAGTTTTAAATTGCCAATTTTCAACAAGAGGTAAGTTCAAACCTAGAGTTTTACAGCTGCAATTTATTAAGAACAGTCACTTTAAAGATACAGTATTGAAAGATTAGCAGTGAATTATGGCACACCCTGCACATTAAACCACTACGTTGTGCAGCAAATTTACAGACAATCTGCAGCCTGAAATATTAATTTCTTGGTGCTTTGGAGATTACATTAATTACAGTCACTCTAAGAATGCAATAATTAGACTGTTTTACAGGAGCCATTAAGGTCAGTTTATACAAGTAATTTTTCACCTGCTACAAAGATCCATGAATATATTAACTCATCACCAACCTGCGTTTTCTGCTCAAAGTTGTCTTGTTTTGAAAGGAAAGCAATAGGAGTGTTGGACTTGTGACAGAATGAAGTTCCACTGCTGTAGTTGGAGATGTTCTGGCATGGGATTTCATCAGAAGGCAATATACAGCCATGAATGCTAATGGCCCTTTGTCATAGCTGAAAATCAATCCTGCCTGTTAACACAAAAAGGTGCTGTGAGAACATGAAAGTTACTGGAATGCTGCCAAAGCTGGACAATTTGTATGTTGTAGGGTGTTTCTAAAAGTGTAAAACAAATCTGGGAGTACAAGCTGGACTGCAACTCTACCCTATAGTGGTAGCTTAAGTCAGTACCCCAGCTTTGCTGGAATATTTGTCTCTGCGAAAAGGCAGAAAAAGCCCCAAAGGAAGTATAAGAAACCTGGGATTTGCTTCTTAGTAGTAAACAAAAGTATTAGATGGTGCCTGATTAAAAAAAAGAAAACACCGAACAAGGCAAAAAGTATGTTTTTTAGAGGTTATATTTTGGGTTGAATGAACATTGTAAAACACATCCTGTCCATATTTATTGTGTTTCTAAATTCACAGAGTTCAAATATGCCTGTAGAGACATATAAAGAAAAATTATTTTACAGCAGTAATGACAAAAGATTTGAACAAATCAGCACTAAAATTTGCATTTATGAATATTTGAATTAGATACCTAAATCTGAGGATAAACAGTTATGAATCAGAAAAAATAAATGGTTTCCTTACAAGTCCAACTAAAACATTTCACCAAAACTGAACATTTCACCAAAACTGAACATTGACAAATATGGGGTTTTTTCCAAAGGAAACTGAAGGGGTTTTTTGTTTGTTTATTTTTGTTTTTGTTGTCTGGTTGGGATTTTTTTGAGGTTTTTTTTTTTGGTTGGTTGGTTGGTTGGTTTAGTTTGGGGTTTTTTTGTGGGTTTTTTGTTTGTTTTGTTTGTTTGTTTTTTAAACTGGAATAGTAACATCTTCCAATTAAGACCTGAACTGTCTAAGGCACTGTACACTGTACCTTGGAGTGAATCTGTATCTGTAGAAGATTAAGGTTAGTGGAATTGATTGTGTTGAAAATGCAACTTCAGAATTCTGTATTGGTTTAGAATTAATAGTGCATTCTGCCTAATATCACCTCTTTCTTTCCTGCTATAGCAATATCTACGGACACCAGACATTATGAAAACATTTACACATATAGTTACATATAGAAATAAGAAATTTATTACTTTCCTTAAATGTTCCAGCAGTTTTCCTGCCTTCATAATTCCTCACAATTATAATTTTCAATTTACATTTTTAATACATTGATCTCCGGCAATCCCATCAAATGGGAACTCTTGGTCTTAGGGTGGGCCAATCTATTTTGCTCATGAAAAAATTCTGCATGACAAGTATTTGAGTTGTAGGATAATCAACCAGAGGAAAAGTTAAATGTTAAAAAGTTGAACTCATGGAGATATTAAGCTAACAGCAAAAGGTGAATAAAGAAGAGTTAACTTAGCATAAAATCAAGGTGACAACAATAAATTTAATCAAGCCACCAAGATGCTTGGTGGAAAGAAAATTTTAATTTTCTATATGGCTGTGCCAAGCGTGAAGGTGATAAACAGGAATAATTAGAACTGCATGTTTGGGAGCATAAATTTGTCTTAATTCATAGTACTGAAACTTGTGGGATTCACATTATTGCACTGTTAAAATCAATATAGATTAAATGAACACAGGAGAAGGAGTTATGTTCTATCTGAAATGTAGTAGTTAATTTTGACGCATTGAAAAGTTTGAAGTAAACATTGTTGATTAACTATGTCTTCATGTGACAGTGAACTATGTCTTCATATGACAAGTACTGGATAAGGTAACTATAGAACAATACTTCTGTTTCTAAAAGTTATCTTCAGTTTTCTAATAGAACATTGTTTCTGACATGTGGGAATGTGACATTAGATATTGATGCAGTTAAAGACAGTATGATCACAGGAACTAAAACCAGTCAATTAGATGAAATCCCAACTACTCACAGAAGTATTTGATACATAAGAAGAGGTCACATGGCCAGACTAAGAAACTACTCTGCACAGATGCAGGTAGGACAATAAATACCTCAATGAATGAATAGCAAATGTACTAGATTCAATGAACGAAAAAGTAATAAAATAATATTTTAACAAAATCTTTAAACTGAAACAAAGACATCCATCAAAAAGCAAATCCCTACAATATATCCGGTGATGAGAAGGAAAGGGAAAATTGATATTGATGATAAATCATGAACTTGTAAAAATTCATAAGTAAATAGCTAATGAACACACACACACATACACCATCTGCTTGCCATGTTAAGAGGAATAAATTCCAGTAGGGTCAGTAGGCTTAGTCACAAGTCAGTCCGAATACAGGAACTATAGACCTCCAGGAGTTGAATTCAGTGATCCTTGTGTGTTCACACCAAATCAGGATAGTCTGTGATTCTATGATTTTTTAGTTAATAAGCCTTACCTTCAGTGGTAGAGGGCAAAGACAGGCAAACACTCACTTCCAGGTTCATAAGAGGGTTTAATTTCCTTTCATAGCTCAGCCTTTACTATCAAAATTTGTCTTGTGTTTTAACATCTCTACTATTTTTTATTACTAGGCAAAGCAAAGTGGTAATTTAATAGTATTACGTGACTTCTAGACTCAATTTAGCAAATTTACACCACCTCTTGCCCTATGAACTTGGCACACTCCAGTGCAAGTCTCTGGTCATCACTGACATGTTGACATGCACTAATGAATCACCTGCATGACAACTGTTATAGAAGGATATCCTAGCATTGCCAGCAACAATGCAGGAAAGGCAGTGTTCAGCTAGTATGTTTGTATTTCAGGAAGACCTAGATGCAGTATATATGTGGTAATGACAATAAACACTCTAATTCTGCTGCTAACACTCAAGCATGTTAAGTGACATTTATTAGCATGTAGCATTTTTAAATTGGCACACTTATTTACACCAGTTTTATGTTAAGTTTTGGAAGACTGTGGAAATTCTTGAATACTAGTAGAAAGCTAATGCTATGTCAATATTTAGAAAGGGTAAATTAAACTGGGTAATAGATATGGTTAATTATAGGCCTGTCAGGCTGCTATCGATCCTGAAGAAAATAATGGAGCAGCTGGTACAGGGTTTGATTAAAAAAGAATTAAGAGGAGTTAATATAATTAATGTCAATTAGCATGCACTTATGAAAATGAAGTCTAATCACTCCAACTTAGTATCTCCCTTGAATACAACTGCAAATCTGGCAAATGCACTCAATCTCTACTTTTGACTTTGAATCATTCCATTTTGATACACTGTGTGGAAGCATACAAAATCCTCTTGGTGTGTATTATATGGAATAAAGTCTGGTTAGAAGTGTATCTTGAAGGACTCAGTAGGATTTGCTTCTTGGCCCATCATTAATAAAAAAGCATTCATAATTTTTTTTTCGGGTAAATATTGTACATAATAAATACTAGTTCATTAAATTATCAATAGTGATGATTGCTGACATAAAGTCACTTGTAAACTGAGGTACAATATCATAGATGGAAAGTAAATTATTCAAGCAGAAAAATGTGTCATATTCTAGTAATCTGAATAATCATAGAATGGTGTAGATTGAAAAGCATCTTAAAGATCATCTACCATGGGCAGGGACACCTTTCAGTAGACCAGGTGCCTCAAAGCCCCATCCAACCTGGCCTTGAACACTTCCAGGAATGGAGAAAGAAATAGCCCACATCAGGTTCTAGGAGGCTGCTATAAGGTCTCTTTTCCAGACTGAACAACCACAGCTCTCTCAGCCTGTCTTCATAGGAGAGGTGCTCCAGCCTTTGGATCATGTTTGTGGCCCCCCACTAGACCCACTCAAGCAAGTCGATGTCCTGGTGCTGAGGACCCCAGAGCTCAGTGCAGGACCCCAGGCAGGGTACTCATGAGAGCAAAGGGGCAGAATTGCCCTCAACCTTCCGGCCACACGGCTTTTCATGCAGCCCAGGATGTGTTTGTTATGCATGGCTGCAAACACACATTGCTTGCTCATATCCAGCCTCTCAACAACCAATGCTTCCAAGTCTTTCTTCTCAGTATTACTGTCATCATTCTGACAGAAAAGAAAATCCAACCATAGCTGAATGAACAAATGAATAAAACTTTTTCATGGGGAAATATTCTAACTGAAGTAGAATTTTTATTATCTCTAAGTCATATATATATATACACATATGGGGTTTTACATGGATATGACTTGAATACTGAGTCCAGTTATGGTGTCTATACTTCACTTGTTTTTTTTTCCCAAGATAATGTTAAAAAATATTGGGTTCAAAGAGAAGTTGAAGGTGTTATTCAAGAGTGCAAATCAGCACATTCTGGTAGTTTTCCCAAGCTGCTGGTTTGTAGTATCCTTTTCACATTTTTGTAAGTAGTTGTCTATATTGATTTCAGTGTAGATTTGTACATTTCCTGTGCTTTTCCCCCCCTAACCCTAGTTCTACTCTGTAACTTATACTTATGACCAGCATGTACTCTTTTTCCCCTTTTGCCATGCATGTAACGACAGACTTGAAAGGAGGTCAGTCTGTTTCAGTTATCAAGGAAGAGGTTAAGAGTGACACGATCATGGTTTATAGGTGCCTACTGAGGTACAGAAGTCTGATTAATATAATTAGTTCTTCAATCTAAGGAAGAAGAAGCAATGAGTAGATGATCAACCTATGTGAATTCAGTCCAGAAATAAGACACAAACTTTCACATCACATAGCAATTAAATACTGGGGCAATTTAGCAGAACATAACAGATTTTCTCTTATTGGAAATTTATAAATAAATATTCAGGTTAGTTTATGTTTGTTTGTTTTTTTCCCATTTGCTCTCCTCCCTCCAAACGTGTAGTTGTTCAGTGCAACTATTAGATAGTAAATAAGTATTAATATTTGTAAGTCAATACCCTGAATGATGTCAGAGGCCAGGCAAGGTGATTCCTTCTAGCTGTAAAATATATGAAAATGTGAATGCAGATTAGTTTCTGTTAAAGTGACAAAACATGTAAGTCTGGCTCATTTTAAAACTGCCTGCTATGCATATTTATTTAGAGTTGAGTTCCTCTGAACAGCTGAAACTTTTTGGATTGCTGACCAGAACTTTTTCTTGTTAGTATAATCTTTGATGTTAATCCAACAGCAATAAGTGGAAATAAAAGAGTTCCAAAATTCTTCCCTAAACTCTGTTAGTTACTTCTGTCTCTGGAGTCAGTGAGGAACATATGTCTGATGAAAAGGGTATAACTTATATTACTCACTCTCACAGGAGAGAGGACATGCTCTGATTGTTCCAAATGTAATAGAAACAAACTTGAGCATTTTTGTCCAATGTGGTTTTTTTTTCAATAAATGCATAGTTGGAATATAGTCACAGTTGGAAAAATCTATTTGGAAGTGGTATTGTTTCTTATTGGAAAAAGAATGATAGCATCATAGCTTGGGGTAGAGTGGTTGGAAAGCTGCCTGGTGGAAGATAACATAGGGGTGTTGGTCGACAACCACTGAACATGAGCCAGTGTGTGCCCAGGTGTCCAAGAAGACTGAGGGCACATGGCATGAAATAGTGTGGCCAGCAGGACCAGTGCAGTGATTGTCCCTGTGTACTCAGCACTGGTGAGCTCTATCTTGTATCCTGTGTTCATTTTAGGGACCTTCACTACAATAAAGACATTGAGGTGCTGTAGCGTGTCCAGAGAAAGGCATCTCTTAAAGAAGATTCTCCACCCTAGGTTTCCATGAGGGGAATCTCAGGCAGAATTTAGTTAAATTATTTATTTTGTACAGTGGGAATATACAGCAGCAATATACAGCTAGAGCTGTGTGCTTCTGGAAGGGGTCCCTGAAGAGAGAAATCACTGGAAAATGGTACCCTTACAATTTAAGTTTCCTGCTTCTCACAACAATTCAGTTCAATAATATTATTAGGGTCTGGGGTCTTCTTGCTTTTCATAGATGCACTTCATTGTTTCCTGAGTGCAAATGTAGACCTATAAACAAATGATCTTTTCCATCATAAACATTTGTATAACATTAACTAAGTAAACTGAATTCATCTAGGTTCATATGTTAGGAACAATTAATTCATGAATGAACTGTGCCATTATCATGATTAGTTTTTCTATCTTTTTGCACTGTTCATTCACTACGTATGACTGAATAGCCCTCTCCTGACTGACAGATTCTCACAAGAAGTAGAATGTTCATCTCTGGCAGGTGAGATTTACAGGTATGGATATTGCACTTCAACATACTTGCAGTTTCTCTTCAATGAAGAAATTTGTTAGAAAGCCAAAAAACTCATTAGAAACTAATATTCTCTCAATCATTCCAATGGACTTGAAGTCTTTGGCCAACTAAAGAGGTTAGAAATGGATTTTGTTATTATTTTATCTGTGTCAGCATGACAATCTAGTGTGGCTACCATTCTACAAATCAAAATGTTGTTAGCAAAGGTTGTTTTTATGATAATTTATGTGCTACTATTCAGTAATTATGCATGTGTTAGAAAAATACTGCTGACATGACCTACAATGAAGTGACCAAATTGGTGAGAAAATATCACAGTGCACAAATGGGTGCAGGGTACAGACCAAATGATTTATTTCCACAATGTTTGACCTGGTAAGACTTACAAAGCACATCCCAGTGACAGAAAGAAATAATCTTTTTCTCTGTGTATACATGGCACAGATAGAAATGCAGAATCAAATTCTACTCTGTTCTAATCATCAGTAGGAGCCTTTTCAAAGATGTGGGGGTGTGTTTGAGTTGGGCTTGTGGAACGTTCACTGCTCCAAATTTGGAGTGTGGGACATCAAATTTTTATATGTCAGGTACAGTTGTGTTATGTTGGTTGTTGCAGTACCATACTTCATTGCATTATTTGGTAGCTCCTAAGTGAAAAATTCTCCAGATAGCTAATTTTGTTTGGTTTATGTATCAAATTGGTTTTACTATTTTACTCATTAATTGCAATATGAAAATAACTGTTTAATTATGAAACACATGATTCTCATGAACACAGAAAATTATTATTTATCTCACTTTATCCTAAAGTTACACAAATAATTGTAGTGCAATTTTTCTGTTTATCAAACATGTAATTAAATCTTTACAGACTATTGATGCACATATCTATAATATATTCATAACAAATATCAAAACAGAACTACAGTTAATGAATGTTCACACCTTAATCATTTTATTTGCTTTGTTTAATATACACTTAAAAGGAATGCATTTGTAATTGGTTATTCTTCAAACAGATTACCTTCTGCCTCTATACTCCTTCTATGTAACCTTCAGAATGAAGCTGCACAGATGCACTGAGAAATCTGGCAGTTTAGTATCATTTACTTTCACAGATGTAAAAAGACAATATTAACTCTCCCTATAACTGGCTGCAAGTTATGCTATATTTGGCTTTAGTTTATGTTGGTCTTGTAAAAGTAACACTTCTCAGACTGACTTGGAATTTCTGAAGGTGATAAAAGTTCTGAGCTCATTCTTCCTCACAGGGAAGCCAAATACAGATTCAATATGCACACTAAGTTTTTCAAATATACTTTCAGAAATTACCTTTTTTATTGGGAATCCTATTTATGTGTCTCTGTAATGACACCACAGATTTTAGCCCAATACTGAATCACATTCTCAGATAACATAAAAGATAACTTGCTTTTGTTGAAGTAGTAATAATGCTAGTAAGCATGCTGACCTAGTAAATCCATATGTAAATGTGCCATTATCAGTTTCTTTCTTCAAATATATTAAGCTGTGCACAAGATTTTCTCACTTGGAAAACGAAAACTGAAGTTTCAAATCACCTGCATAGTGCTGTCTGCTCATAAGATCAGAGGCTACACATGCAAATTAATGTGCAGCTGTAGCATTCAGAATATATTGTTATACATACAGATGCACAAGTATAAATATACATGTAATTGTTTTTATAACTCATGGCAAATCAACTTTTCCATAGTTTAAAGTGTATTGCAATTCAGTGAAAATGTAGTCTTAGGGTATTTTTTGTATAAAAAATAAGATGTAACAGAGAATTCCAATAAAATCTTAAAGGTTCTGTCTCCAAGAAACTCTAGAATACATTATAAAAACACTCTAATAAAGAATAAGAAAAAAAATACAGCTTTATCCATAAGTTACATTTCAGATATATATGTTATAGTCATCTAAAGCAGGAACAGATGGGTTTTGAAATTAACAGTGAGACTCCTAATGTCTTATATATTCTGATCTGTAAATATGAGCCACTGCACTTCTGGCACTGCTCAAGCAAGTTTCATAAGGTTCTTTGATAAATAATCTTAGTGTTACATTTATTTTGGCTCCTAAGTATCAGAACAATGGCAAACTGATAGAAAGCTGTGGCCTTGTCACAATAGCATACTTTTTTTTTTTTTTTACCTTCCTCCCTGCTGTTTTTATACTGGATTATAAAACCTAAAGCAAGATGGACTTCATTGGTTTACATTCTTATATCTGCTAAAATAACTGCAGAATTGCATAGATTGCCCATCAGCACAGAAGTCAACATGTCATTTTAAAAAAGAGCAGTAAAACTTTCAGTATTAGTTGGATTCAAGTCATACCCATAGTAGCAGAATACATTAGACGTGTCAGTGTGAGAATAACATGGGATATTTGTTGCTTTGCCTCCAAAAAAAAAAAAATTAGAAAAAAATCTCTTCTACCTTGTCATACTCCTAAAGTCTGTAGTTGATGCAACAACACATGCTATAGTAGTGAAAGCTAGACACAACTGTTCCTGCTGATATAATTTTACTTTTCTTCAAGTGGCTGATAGCAAGCTCCAGACTGCCAGCATTTTCCCTCTCACCTGTCATTCAGGCCATGCTACTGCTCTTTAATCCCTCTCCCCTCAGATGCAATGAATCACAAGGTGCAGCTGTTTGACCTGACAGGGATAAGTTTAATCACATTAAGGTGCTTCCAGTCACTGATTCCATATTGACATGACCAAGGGTTGTGATACAAAGGTATTTCACCTCTTGAGAAGACCTAATCCTTAAGAATTACTACCATTTCCTCTTCTATGCTACATTTAAGTCGGAGCACCAAAGAAATTATTGAGGAGAGATTAACTATGGCCTGCAACCACAGCATAAGCAGTGCTCAGCATGGCAAAAAATTTTACCTTATTCATGAATATCAGTGATTCTGGTGAGCAAGGGGGTTTTCAACAAAAAGTATAAAGATTTGTTTGTCTGCATAACATTAGCTTCAAAATATACATCTGTAGCAAGTAGTTAATATGCTAGGTAAAGTGTACATATATACTACAACACATTAGGTTTTGTAATGTTGTTAATTTTTTTTGCCATCTATTCCGGTGGCGTCAAGCCTACAGCTGACAAGGATAAAGTGGTATGTACCTACGGCATTTCCAGCATAACCTGTACAACATTTCCTTGACCTAGTAGAATGTTAGTAAATGTGACTGATTGAATCCAGTCAACCTTTCAAATCAACCACCTGGTTTTCAACATCCCCCTTGGCCCTTTTTTTAGGGTAGTGGTGTTGTGATTTCCACAATTAAATAGGCAAGTGTTGTTCCAATATATAAGATAAAATGCTGAGGCCTTTCCCTGTAAGAAATGCATTAATCTTTCAAAAACAAGGGTATCAAAATTCCCAGGTCCCTTTTAAACAGGCCTTTCAGTGTAAAAAGCCATGAAATGGCTCCTGAGATACTTTAGTTATGTTATAGCTAAAGCAAAGTGTTGTCATAGTGAGGTACAACTAAGACCAAGGTTGTTTTCCCTGTAACAGTTTGTCTAGTGCAGATCTCTGAAGTAATCTGGGAATGTCAATCGTGGGCCAGTGAAAAACAATTATAAGCAGAACAAATTAAATAAATGTCTGGAGAATCCTCATGTTGTATAAACTCCAGAGCTTCACTGACTTTTGATCCTGCATGTTCCAAGCTGTCTCTTTGTTCATGCTGTTCAATTCTAATTAAAACGAAAAACTGACATTTTCAGGAGTAAACAAATACACTTAATAAGTCCTGATTATTGCTCCAGGAATAGCAGTAGAAGAACCTAAATTCTTACCAGTATGCTAAACTTGATATTTAAAAAAAGAGGGGTGCTTTTCATTCTAGCAATTGTCAGCTTTACATGTGTCTTTGTTTTCTATCCATTTTTCCTTCTAACTCCTTTCAGAGTATGACTTTGCTAGCACACATATCACAGTATAAATACCTTTGTAGATGTTATCTGATTTCAATTTTAAACACTGATATGACCTTTGTTTCACATCTGTGAAGAATGAATTCTACTGTGTATAAACCCAGCTTGTTTTACTTCTCTTGTTGGCTTCTTATGGAAATTTTCTTCCTTATATTCTTACACATGGATGCCTCAGAAATAGCAATGGTACTACTGAGCAAAATGAGGACATTCTGATATGCACCTGTCTCGTTCCTATGTTCCTTTGGCTTAATCTTTGATGCTGAACTGAACTCCTGTTTATACAACTCTTCTAACTTCAGTTCCTTTTTAAACTGCAATGGTGTCTTCAAAAACTGTTCTCCTAAAACAGTTTATAATGAATCCAGAATCTCATCCTCTAATATTGTATTGTTATTTTCTTGTCCTTTAAATATTCAACCATGTTCAGGAAGTCAAGCCTCAACATGTGTAATAAATGAAGGTCTTATCACATCCAATCGCAAGTAAATCTGCCAAATGTAAACTTTTCCTCTTAAGCCTCTACACACCATAGTCCTTATTTCCTTCTCTGACTTGTTTATTCTCATCCTCTGGTTCTTGCAGTGTCCCTTCCTTTAAATAAACAGATGAACAAACAAATTCATTACTGATATTAAGCCTTCAGTTAGATTGCTGTTGCCCTTTGAAACAGTCATTTTATCAGAGATGTTTCAGCATAAAATACCATAAGGTAATCAGACATATAATGTTTTTATGTCTGTTATAAATTCAGTGAGTTTTATAGTTGAAAAGTTGTGGAAGGAGTTGATCCAATCAGGAGCTCTTGGAAATCTGCACACGCTTTGTTATTTGAGGTGTGAGATAATTTTATGTCAGTCAGTGAAATAGTGACTTAGCTGTTCACCCCCACTCAATCTATTAGGCAGAACATGATAGGCAAATAGAAGGAAGATAATTAAACTGAAACATCAAAGACACTCCAGGGTACAGAGGGAGTGGTACAAAGTTAAAAAAATTAACACTGTAGTAGCTGGCATTCAGATGTAGATTTGCGTGGCATTTACATAGACCCTACTATTGTGTTGCAGAAAAATTATTTAAAAAATTGAATTAAACATTTGCAGATGCTAAAAGGAAGAAGAAACTTGAGGAATGAAGGGCATGAGACAACAGAAGGTGTGGCTGGAACATGTGGTATGGGATCAAGGCAGGGAGAGATTGAGACAGATGATTCAAACAAAGCCTGACTCTTGACAATGAGCAGAACAAATACACGTGACAGGCAAGGGCAGCAGAGAGAGATCAAGATTAAGAAAAATCAGATAGCTGCAGATTCAACAAAAGAAGTGTAGTGTGTGTGATCAGGAAAGCTTGTAACAAATAATAGAAAGCATGGATCCAAATAAATGGATTTGTTCATGCTCATTCCAATCTTCCAGTCCAGACACGAATAAGGAGTTGAGGGACTGATTTATTTTGTTTTTCTAAATTGCAACCTTCTCTTTTATCTAGTAGAAGTAATATATGTCTGTGAATAGCTATAAAGGTGGAAAAGTGTTTGACTTCTCAGTTCTGTTATATATAATCAAAACATTTCCCTAAGTATTTACTAATCCTGTCATTCCCAAAACACATTTCTTCCATTGCTTCATTTTACTGTGTTTGCTTTCAAACTGTATTTCCATTTAACACTTTGTGGAGAAACAAGTTACTGGTTCAGAAAAGAAATCCTACCTAAGATGTTGCAATTTAAGTTCCATATTTTTCCATAATGTTTTTAAATAGTGTTTTGAACTGATGGCTACTATTTAATAGTTAAAAATAGGAATAGAATAATGTGGATGGCAATTCGGAACTAATTTCCTTATCTTAGATTTGTAATATATATATTTTAGCTTAGCTGTTGACTGAAGAAATCTAGTAATTATAAAATACCAAAGCAATTTTTCAGTAGCATATGTTTCAGCCTAGGCATGTGCTCAGCCTATTTAAATTTCTTCTCAGTAAAACTCTTCTGGAAAATAAAAACTCCTGAAAACAACTCAACATAACCATGGAAAAATGAGGTCTTTACTCATACAACACTTCCTTATGCAAATGAAATAAGGCACAAACTTATCATTATAGAATAGACACCCTTTAATCTATGATTGTCTCTGGTTTGTCTCAGGGCTTCTAGTGAGTTTTAATAAGTGATTTCACACAGAGAATATATTCAATTGATACTGTGGGGTTTTTTTGAAGATGTTCTAGATGTTCTACGTTTACAAAAATTTGCACAAAGACCTATACTTCAGAAGACAACAGGTGACTAAAACTAATTCTTATTAGAGAAAGAGTGTATTTTAAAACTTGTGTAGCATGCCATATCTCACTTTCATAATCAACTGCAAAATGGTACAGCAAATGTTTTTAAATTTCTGTATCTTATACACAGAAATATTATGCCTATATTCCTCTAATCACATGCTTTTAGCTTCTATTGTCTTGATATTGTAAACTATTATCTTAGCATCTGTTGTCTTGATATTTTTCAGCTGGATCAGAAAAAAACCCATACTCCAAATGCTACTTGGTTATAAAATCAGAGGATTCCACAGAACATTTTCTTTTTTTAAGACACAAAAAAATATGCATCTTTCAAAGACAGAAGGCTGTCTTTGACTTAAATCCTGAACAATAAATTGTGCTTGAGCACAGAAAACCTAAAATAAATTCAGATGTCAAGTAGTGACCTCTTGCTGCTTCCTAGGTACAAGGCATTCAAGGGAAGACTACTTGGCATTAATGGTAAGTTACATAAAAATGAAACACAAGTCCAGTTCCATCTCCAAATATCTATCTTTTGCATGAAAACAGAATCATAGCTCTATAAATTCAGATAAGCCCTTCCCTACATCTCTATAAAGAAAAAATTTTTTACATAATTCACATTGGTGTAACATAGAAGAAATTATTTTAATGAAAAGAGAATTTCAATTAGAATAAAATTACTATGAGTAACTAGCAAATGGGACTTATGACTGAAAATTGCAAGAAGTCTTTAAGATCAAAAAGTAATTTGTCCCAATTAACCAGCTCACCTACTCACCTCGCTTAGGCATATATGGAAAAAAGAAAACAAACAAACAAAAAAACCCCAAACAACAACAACAAAAAACCCCAAAACATGTATTTTCCTTTTGGAAGTGCATATCTACATAACCTATTAGATATCTTCCTACTTCCAGGTTTTCCCACAAAACCTTTTATCGTTGTCCAAAGTTGTAGTGTCATTAAAATCTCAATTTTGGAAATTACATATGTGCAAAAATAGCTGTATTTTTGGATGCCTCAACTGTAAATGGACCAGAATTGTCCACATAAAATGTGCATAAGCCCAGATGTTCATTTAGTAAAAAACTGGGGATATAACAGAAATTTTTGATTCCTGAATTGAACTGGATAAGAGATTGTCCTCTGATAGAAGAAACTGTGTGTTCCCCTTAAAAACCAGTCAAATTCCATGAAGAGTTAATGTATTTATTATTACTTTCAAACTAATGCACTAAAAGGAGCCCTTGGCAAACTGTTACCACATCATTCACAACAGCATAAATTTTCATGGTTTGTCCTTTAAGCAAGTTAGCATTAGCATCAATTTCCTTGCAGAGGTACCTGTATCAAATGCTAAACCAAACTACCCAAGTTCTTCTTTAAATGTGCATACACAGTACACCCGTATTTATAGATTAAGAGGTAGTAAACTAAACAGAGGTCTCAGCAGCAATGCCTGAGGATAACAAAAACAAACTTGAATTCTCTCTTTCATAATAGAGAAAGTGGTTTGCATGGTGAACATGATTTCAGGAGGCATCTGAAATTCACACTTATCTCTTGAAGGTGAAATCACCTTTTCTCCTAGGTTCATTTGAAAGCAGTGCAATTTCTTGCTGAACTACAAACAAAAATGAGTTTCTTTATCTTCAATTTTATTTTCTTTTTACCAATATCAATTTTTTGAGTTCTTTCAGTCCTCTGGGCTTATAGGTTTTATCAGCATTTTGAATGAATAGTGAACTAGAATAATACACCTCATTGGCATGGAATCATTTTTATTTTATATGGAGTGAACATGATTCCTATTCATTTCTGAATGTTAAAATATCCAGCATAAAAGAGGAGCAATCTTCAGATGCATGCAGTATTCTTGCAAGGTAATTTATATGCCCTAGAGACATTTGATTCTGTAAATCAACATTTCCTTTATCTCAAACATTCACACTAAACCAATTTTGGATCCTGTTTTCAGTTTGTTTTGCTGTATTGCTAGTTCTTCTTTGGCATAACTGTTACATTAGTATAACCATGAGTCTTGTACTGCAGAAGTAAATTCTCATAGTTTGATGTAATGAATATGTAAAAATTGATTACTGCAATTATTATATACCCAGGGTCACAAAAGAGGCATTTTGTCCTCAGGGTTGGAATGAAAAATCACTAAGAAATAAATCTGACATTTCTAAATGCATTGTCATTTAGATGGCATCTAAGAGAAATTTATAGTAGAATGTGTAATGGACTTGCTGAAGTCTTATTTTAGTGCATTAAATACTCTAGTCCAGTCCTTGATTTTAATTCTCTTGTAATATATGTTACTGTATTTATGTCAGTCATTGAAAGGTAGAAAAATATTCTCTGTGTTGCCAGCTACTACAAAGATTTGTGACCATTTAAAATATTCTAGCCTGTATTATTAAAGCTATAAAAAGACTAATAGGAAAGCAATAATGTAAATATATCATAAAACAGACATATTGCTTATAAAATATAATTTACATTATAAAAAAAGCATTTAAAAAGAAGAGACAACACTGTGAAACTATTATAATGTGTAATGCAGCTTGAAATCTAAAGCTATTGCTAATAAGACATGTAAATAAAATTTGACCAAAGGAATTCTGGGATATTACAGGGCCTCTGGAAACAGAAAGATTTGTTATTTCCCACTCATTTCGGTTCTTTAAAATGATGCCTGCCAGAGTTTTTTTAGATTGTATTTCTTGAAGCATTATATGTAAAAGCACATATGGTGAACATATAGACAGGTAATGTTGTTGTGGTCTTAATATGGTTCAGCATGCTTTTAGGGAGTTCAGCTTTAGAAATATTGAAAAAATGAGGTGATTATTGCTCACACATTTCAGAATAAAAGTAAGGCTTTGAGACAGAAGAACTATAATCAGGACAGACATGGGACCCGTATGCTTTCAACACTGCAATCTCCAAACATGTAATTAAGTCATGTTAGATACTACATTTCAAAACAAAATAATATATTAAAAAATTATTTTGACTGAGACATGAGCTCTGCTGATGTCAGTTGCAGACTGAAGCAAAACCCTGCTTTTTAGATATTTCTGGAATACTTATGTCTCTGCACAAAACCACTGAGATGTAGAGAACTATGGTTTTTTACGTTGTGATATGAAATCTTGGCTAAAGTTGAAAGCAATCTGATTACAAACAGAAAAAAAGAGGTGGCACCAAAACAACTTCAGTGCAGTGACTTTAATGGTATATAACTCCATCAAAATGGTTTGAGGATTAGATAAAAAAAAAAAAAAAAACACAAAACTTTGGACTATGTAATTAATTGAAGTCAGTAAAGAGATTTGAAGGAGAGCTTGGTTTTGTCTAATGATAACATTTCTTTAATTGTGAATACAGGAAAATGGTAACTCTGACAGAGACAAATTTTTGGTAGAGGTAACAAACCAAAAAATCCTAACCCAATTACCAGTATACAAGGCTTGGAAAATATAAAATCAAAGATTACTTAAGTACCTGACTAAAGATTTGGGTGACAATGAATATTGTGAAATTGACATATCTAAAGATTGAAGGCAGCTGTAAATATGTCTATACAAATATGTTGTAAGTTGTATGACTAACATACTTCTAGAATTGAAAGACCTATTGGAGAGTAATTTCATAGTGGAAATGAAGAAGAGGAAGGAAGGAAAAATTATCTATAGATCATCAACCCAGGATTTTCTGCAATCTTTTCTATAAATATTTGTTAAAAACAAAACAAAATTTGTTAAAGACAAAAAAAAATCAAACTCCAGCAGCAAAGCACAACCCACAGCTTTTCACACTGACAAAATCGTTAACAGTGATGTATTTTAATATTTGATTTTGCGTTCTATAATCATAAGGTCAATGATAATGTTTGGAAATAAATGTGAAGGCTATCAATACGCTACCACATTGGCCATACAAGTACCTAGGATTGCAATTGCCTGCTTTGGACAGGCCTGACCTCTAACATAAATATTCTTATGGTAGGTCTTCAGGGGAGAAAGCAAACAGAATAGTTTCAACTCATTTAACTTTGTCAAGCAACTTTATTGCAAAAGTGATTGATTTACAGAAGTTATGGCTTACGACATTTGTTTTGTTCAGCTTGGTACATCTCTTGATATTTCCTACTTCTCTCTAAGAAGGTGTCTTGTCCTCATAAACATTCTTGCATATCTATGAGACAAAATGCGACCTTGATAATTAAAATTAGGCCTAGAAAGAATAAATCAGGAATAGGCTTCTTCAATTGCAGAATTTAGACATGACAAGAAGGAGGGGGAGACTGCATAAAAATTGTGCTTCCACTTGAAGTGATCTATCCTTGTTCTGAATGGAAATTCAGAAAGATTACCACATTGCAAATTTATGCTGATCTTTAGGACTGTAAATATTTATATGGGCTTAATTTTGGTAATATAGCTTGGTTTTCAGCTTTACATGCTAATTGTCCAGCAAAGTTAAGGTGGCAGATTGGCCTACTTTCTCCTTTTTCATTGGGTCGAATTCAGTTCCTTCAACATGTACCTTTCCTAGCCATTTTCTGTTGCTTTCTTCCTCCAACCTCCAGTTTAGTTAGGGTTTGTTTTTTTGTTTGTTTTTTAATCTGAAAATTCCATTCAAAATTAGAGAAAAACTTTCAAGATTTTTCTCACCAGCTGTAACTATTACAGAACAATCCGTAACCTGTATTATTCACACATGTGTACACACACATATAAGAAGTGTGTGTACGTGTGTGTAGTCACTGAATCACAGAACATGCTGAGCTGGAAGGGACTCACCAGTTTCCCTGAGCCCAACCCTTAGCCCTGCTCAGCACCACGTGCCTGAGAGTCTATATGTTGTTTAATGAAAATCAGTTAAAATAAGTAAAAAACCCAACAATTAAGTATTCACAGGTTCCTTTTGTGATAGTAAGTGTAGTACTATTATATTACTAACACACACACACACACACACACACACACACACATATATATTACTTAAAACTTTAAACCTAACATGATATTAAAAGATTAACAGTTATATTCTACATTAATTTTCTTCTGTTCTTCTGAAAGGCGTCTTCAAATTAATTTATTTTCCAAAATTCAATGAACAGACCTCTCTAGGTAGATTTGATTTCCTCTGTGCTTTTATATTAATTTATCTTTCCTGTGATTTTCATAGGAGCCTTTAAATGGGAAATGCTTCCACCCACAAGCATTCTGTTGGTCTGCTAGACTCCCTCATTATGAAGGATTCATCTAACAATGTTAGCACATGTGAGAAGACTATATGGCTAAATTCTCTGATCACTAAATTGCAGGAACCCAAAGGAATATTTTCTACCCTTTCAGACAAAGTAGAGATGTGATACAGGACAATAATTTTTAAAGTTAAAAGACGAAAGTAGCTTAAAAAAACCTGCAAAAAAACCCAAACCAAAACAACATAACAACAACAACCAAGGGAAAAACAAAAGAAAACAAAACAAAACAAAAAAACAACATGACATTTTAGTGGAAATAAATCATCTATATTTCTCATATGTATCCTGAACACCTGGTGAATGATCCACCTGGATCATTCTGGGAGTCCACTTTAAAGTTAAAGCGGAAATGCTTCTCTTCTATTTACTTTTTCTGTTACTGTTATAAATTTTCTGCTGATATTTCTTGTCTGTCATATTCTGCCCTTACATGATAGAAACATGGTATAGAGTGTCTCAACAGAACAGCCAGGGAATTTTCTGCAGTCAGACTTTCTAGTGATTTCATTTGTAAAGTTTCTGAAAAACTGTGTGTTTAGCTCTGTGACATCAAGGGAAAACCTAATTTTTGTATGTATTTCAGGAAATTATGAGATAATTCTTTATTCTCAATAAAACTTATTAAATGGTGACAAGACTATAAATTTTAACCAGGAATCCAGACTCCCTGTGGAAAACATTTTTAATTTTAGTAACCTGACATATTACCATAAGACTGTAAGAGAATGTAAGATCCTCAAGGGAAAAAGATTGGTGAAATTGGAGGATCAATGACACTGTTTTTGGAGTTGTTTTTAAAGTCATATAATTAGACAGTGTCAGAGTTTCTGAAAGCTCAGATAAGTGGGAAAATAAATTGAAAGTAAAAAAAAAATTAAAGGAAATTTATTGTTTAGCTACCTGATTTTTAGATTTTCTTAGGGAAGTTGGTGCTCACTGTATTTTGTTTTGGGAAGCACAGACATCAAAACAGTCATGAAACTTGAGTCAATATTTGTCTGTGATAAAAAAGCCAAACAAATAAACCAAAGAAAATAACAACAAAAACAAAAAACCAAACCAAAACCCAAACAAAAACAAACAGACAAACAAAAACCAACCAACTAACCAAAAAGCCCCACCAAATTAATGTCACAAAATTGGGGGGAAAATAAGGAAAGCATGGATTATTTTTTTTTTTCTCTGTGTTCTGCATCATTACACTCAGCATGCTTCTGGTTATCTTTATTCTTATTCCTACAAATTTGACAATAATATCAAGAGATTGAATTGAATACCTTTGAAAAGAATTTTAAGCTTTATTTTATAGCAAATTTCTTATTACACTGTTTCAATGTAATTCCTATAAGGTCCCTTTGAGAAAATCTTTACACAGCTGGTTTGCTAAACTGCATCAGTCATATGTCTCATTAATCAGTGAGGGAAGAATGACTGAAATACTTTTTAATATGGTTTTATATTTTGTTTCTAATGTTTTTCCCATTATATAGAGAATAATATTATTTTGCTGTCACTAAGAATAAACCCCAAAATATTAAGGTTTTGTTTCTGGAATTGTGTTCTGGGGTTTTGTGTTTTGGGCTTTTTGGTTGCGCTTTTTTTGTTTTGTTTTGTTTTCTTTTTTTTTTGTTGGTTTTTTTTTTGTTTTGGGTTGTTTTTTTTTTGAGAGTTCTGAAGTTTGAGTGTGTGGGATTTTTTTGTTGTTTGAGGGTTGGAGAGGGGTTGGTTGTTTGTTTGTTTTGTTATATCCCTGCTATTTTCATGACTTTATGATTCAGCTATAAAATTCTACTGTGTTTAAACTTGGAAGACAAGATTTCATCCTTAAAGGTTATTTGGTTTTGTTTTGCTTTGGCTTTATAAAGTTTAAAACTAAATAATTTGATAATTTTAAATGTGGAATAGTCTGCCAAAAACTAAAAGAAGATATATAAAAGATATAAAGATAAAAGAAGATATATAATTGTATATATCCATATGTTTTGTTCTTATGTACTTGGGAAGTACATAGCTTATTATCTACCACATGACAAAAGCCACATGTTGATATATCTACTAAGTACAGATATATGCTGAGGCACTATCTTCTGTTTGAAACACTGCTTCTTTAGTTACCGCTGCAAGTTGCATTTTTTATTCACTTTAGACTTTTGATCATTTTTTAAGCCACTGATATAAACAGAATCTTTTTTAGTCAGCCTCTGTACAGAGGAAGTAAGATGCTTATTGCAGGGTGGTTAATTGGAGTAGATATCTACAAACTACACATTAAACCTCTCTGCACTTTTTCTCCCTATAGACCTGTGGGCCAAAGAACAACAGAAAGTTAAAGAATTCAAGTTGCTTTTGAAAATTAGAAGGTTTTATTGTATCCTTCTTTTATTTTTTCAGATTTTCAGTTTTCCATAGTACTGAAATAACATTATGTATTATGAGGAAGAAAGTGGTGCACTTACCTTTAAAACCATTGATGTACCTTGTTCCACCATAACGAGATATGGGTAACATGTAAACTAGTATGAAAGGATGTTTTGACTTCAAAAACTTGATTTAAAGAGGTTTGGCAATACTTTTTTATTGGAAAGTTGAATTTTTCTGTGTGTTGACTTCATTATCCATATGACATTTAACAGAGTTTTATAAATACGTACATAACTCATTGTGTTCATGCAGCTAGTTGTAATGCATCACTTTGATAAAGACCATGTTTAATTCCTGAAATTGCTTTCATCACTCCTTTCCAAAATGTTGAATAGTCAGAATTTTTGGGGATTTTTTTGGAAACTTGTGATGTAATTGCCCTGTTTTCTACAATCTGGAGTCCCCTTCTAATCTTATCTGACCATAAAGTATACAAAATTTACAATTATATTTCAGATTCATGAACTCTTTAGAACTGAATCCTGATAGTCTCAGCAATTATTAATCTTTCCTCTACTCTGTAAATAATACGTTATAAAAACTAAAAAACCTACAAATTGAACACAGCACTTCTTTCCAACACAATTAAAGGCATATTCTGTCTTTTGTAACTTTTACTTCTGAAGAACAAACATACGCCTGGGTGGCTCTAGAGATAAAAATGACTTGCGTCATATTGGAAGAACTTTCTCAAAATCCTAACAGCTAATCTTGACTATCCATAAATAGATAACATGCAATCTTTTCCAGTTATTACAAATGCATTATTACACTGTCTCACTGTTCCTTATTTAAATATTATCCTTCCTTCTGAAAAACTACTATGTAACTTTAGAAAACATATCACAAAAGTTCTAATCTACATCTCAATCTTCTCAAAATGCTGTACTTTCCCTTAAAAATGTTACCTATTTTTTCATGAAAAAGGAAAAAAATGAAAGCAGGGTATGTTTTTTTCTGATCTCCACTCACCAGAACCAGTCTCACTAA
>VWZF01000940.1:0-14569 GCA_013396755.1 Sclerurus mexicanus | reverse complement strand
ATTTCCTAATTAAAGTTTTGTTTCTTTTCTAAATTTAAAGAGAGAGGGATTATCTTTTTTTTCTGGTCAACATTGATATCTTAGTCCTCCTTTTGAACTAAGACACCAGATTTTGAGCTGAGTAGTTCTGAAATGAGTATTTTAAGATAAATCTTAAAAACATATATTTATAACTCAAGAGGTTAAAATTGACAGTTGATTATTCTTGAAGCAATGACATCTTTTGATAGACGTCTTAATCTCTTCTGTTAGAAGGGCTTTATTTCTCCATCATGGATACTCATAATGAAAAATTTAGAATAAGGTATTTCACAATTACAACTCAAAAGTTACATGTACAAACATTTGTTTCCCTAATTAAAAATTACAATGAAGTTTAATTAAAAATCCCTTAAAAAGAATACAAATAAATTATATGAAATATGTAAAACTATTAAATAATTTTTAGGTAAAAGAGACTGAAAAAAACAGAAAATAAAAATATATACTACTGTGCTTTCTCTTTTATATTGATCACAACTTTATTCTTTACAAATAATTTTTCTAAAACTAGGGTAATCATGATTTATGCTAGCTCTTTGTGGTCTAAGCCATGTAATTATTTGGATTAGAAAACATTGTTCATGACTTCAGACTCTAAAAATACACTCTCTCACTACTAGTATGTTTTATTATACTTGTATTTAATTAACTACTATCATATCATGTCACACTAACATATTGTATTATGTTATGTAATATTATATCCCATTTTAATATATTTCCACAGGAGTAAAACTTCATTAAAACTTATTCTAATCTATCTATATTTGCATATAACAACATTGGCACTTAGATGCCATTTAGATGATTTCTTTTGGTTCAAAACAAAAGTCATAAGGTTTTAAAATCTACAATCCTACCTATGCATTTTGCACCTTGTGGTAAATTATTTGGTCATTAGCTCTGTAGTTAAACTCTGTTTAACAAGCTATTTTCAAATCAAATAAAGAAAAGCAGACAGTAAGCAGCAGATCCTGCAGAGCAGATCATGTTTTTCCTTTGCCCGTCTCCCTCCCTCTTGCCACTGTTGTGCATCTGCAAACCATAGACTTTTGTCCCACACATGGCCCCTGCACTTTGAATCTTTCCAAGGAAACACCATGCCTGACACACCAGAACTCCTCCTGGAGGAAGTATTGGTTGTTCCTTGGTAAACACTAAGGGTGTAAAACTGTCTTTTTTACTGTACATGAGGGCCCCAACCCCCAAGGGACCAGGGCAATTAACTGTGACACTGATCACTGGCCAGGATCATACATGCATCACTGGAGCGGCTGGTAGCAATATCTCTCTCTTTTCCTATCTCTCTTTCCATCTTTCCTTTCTTAGAGTAATCACAAGTCCCAGAGTAGCTATACACTCATTTTTTCCACTTCCAGTTCAGAAGTTGTTAAAATGAAAACTGGTGGTGGTGTTATTTCTGTTACTCAGGGTCATTTTGCTTTAATCCACTTCAAGGGATCCTTTAGTCAAGAACCTAGATGGTAAAGAACCTCAGAGGCAGGTTACAACGTTTTATTGATGTCATGGACAGGGTTCTTTGGTGGTGTGCAACATGTACAAAGCCTGTTCTCAGAGGAGAGTGGGGTGAAGGTCGCTAGCTCTCAGAGAGCTAATGACTGAACTAAAAAAATATGATCACCCAGGGTGATCCAAAAGGAAACAGTCTCCTCTTGAAAAAATTAGAAATCTGTAATGCTTATCCTTCCCCCCTAGGTATGATTTGGGCACATAATTGGCATGACTCAAAAGTTGTTGACTAAAACTAAAACCTGTGGAAGGAAAGGCAGTTTTCTGTGCCATTCTGGATGTGACTAGTAGCTGCACACAAAGAATGATAAACTGCTCAGAAAACTGAGAATAAAACTGTAAGATCTTTCCAAGATTTGGTAAAAGCTTTCCAAGAACAATTGAAGAAAGAACTCTCCAAGGCTGGCGCTGAAGATGAGGCAATCAGAAGAGAAAGGGAAACAAATCAGTTACTTCCATTGACCCTACAGAAGTCATTGGAGTGAGAAGAATCCCTCAGGAGGAAACTAGAGAACAGGAATCATATACTAACAATACAGGGAGTTATTGGATTATTTCATATATGAAGTCCTGGTGTCTTAATTGGGAAATGATGATGACATAAAATTGTGCTCCACGTTAAAATTGAATCTTTAGATGATGTTCGGGTGGAGCTCAGCAAACTACAACACACACAACCACTTACACAGGCAAAGCCCTAGATAAAATAGGACATAGGTACAGTAGAAAACCCAGTGAGACAGAAATTGAATATATTTGGAGGGTATCTCTTATTGGGGGAGATCTGATCTTGTTGTACCTGGGATATGGGGGACTAGGAGTTTTGCTGACCACAGGTGATAACTGAGAGCCGTGGCCCCTGACACAGAGGGCAGCACACTGGGCAGAGAGCTTCGATCCTATGAACAGGGGAAAAACCCCTATGCTTAAAACTCCCACAATTGGTCATATATTGGAAAGTGTGCGCAAGGTGGAACATTTCCAATTAATGCATACATGGTTATGAAGGCTCAAATAACTCTACTAAGGAAATTGAAGCTGGCCAGTTTCTGTTTTTAATCCAGGTTTTGTCTGATACATTGAAAATCCACACCAAAGAATTACAAGAGCGAATACAGTCAGGTCCCAGACCCTGAAACCAGAATGCACATGCACTGACTCGCCTGGAAGTAGCCCAGGACCTAACAACCTCTGGGTGACAACTGGGAATTCCCAACGCCACCAATCCAACTACCAAACTGATGTTTGGAGAGTAAGTGTGGTCCAGAGTCTTCCAACACACAGCTCATTCAGTCTTTTTCCACACTAACTCACCCCAAGGGGTTTATTAAGAGGAATCCCAGTTACCCTACCTCAGAGGTGGCTTGCAGCACACCTGGTTCTCAAGACTGGTCCTCCCTGTCTGGATAATAAAATAAAATAAAATAAAATAAAATAAAATAAAATAAAATAAAATAAAATAAAATAAAATAAAATAAATAAAATGTTGTTTTGCAGTGTTCTCTGTATTCTTCCTATCTAATATTTATTCCCTTTCAACCAAACCACAGAAACAAACATCTAACTGAGGGAGGTGTTGAAGGGTAACCAACTTCCAAGACTTCAGTGAGCAATCCTAGTCACCTTTTATTTGTATCACTCGTACTTTAGACCTGGCCCACTTCCACTGCTGACAAAGTAGATTTTACTGTTGCAACAAATGATGGAGGACTGGAGTGGTCAAAAAAATCCAAACACTGAATTCTGAATAATGACCAAATTTGTAAAGACTGGCATCTGTTCATAACTGGAAAAGAACAGAATTTGACAAATAAATGAATTCTTAGGTATAGTTCTTCAGTTTCTGGATAGAAGCGAGATATATTTAGGCTAATTTTGAAATCCTTTTGGAAAGGTTTCAAGAAATAGCTAATAATACAAGCATGTTAGTTTGCTTGGCAAGGAAACAAGCCAGCTATTTAATAAAATTAAATAAAGGCATTAAGAATATTTTCATCAAGTAAATTAGTAGGTGGATTTGTAATAATCTTTGTCAATAATGCTTGCCTAATTAGATGTTATTATAGCTATAAAAGAGATCTTATGTCCATACTACCTTTCAACTGAAAGAATTATTCAGTTCTTAGATATACAGGTTCCTTATCAATGTTTTTATGGTTTTTTCACCCACCTCTTGACTCAAGTATCTGGGACCTCAGAATTTGAAAAATGTCTTGTTCATGATTTCAGAGAATAGGGATGGACCACTGGTCTGCCAAAACTATGTCTTTAGCTTTGAAGATTGATGTAATAAAACAAATGATAACCGAAGGGAAAAAAAACATTTCTCCTTTCTTGAACAGTGATTTGAGTATGACAGGGTAGGAATAAGACTATCTTATTTCCACACTGTCATCTGCAACATGACATAAAAATATTTGGAGAATATTTCTTCTCCCATGATGCCCTCGCTTCTATGGCAGAATTAAAACATCAAGTAAAAGTAATATCAAGCACGTAGTATTAACAAAATTCTGTTCAATTTTGGTGGTGAAATATGCAAAGAGATGCTTGTCAAGACTGTGAAAAGGAGAGTCTTTGGAAAAATACTCTGTTAGTTTACACAGTGAAGAAATTCAGATAGATTCCTAGTCAAACCTGATGTACATTCGTATTAGACTATGCAATGGCTTTGAAAAACAGTCTTATTATTACAATGAATCTTATATCCTGAAATTCAGATTTGTAAAAGAGTATGTGAAGGCTTAATGTAAAATCAAGTTGACAACAGATGTCCCCAAATGCAAACTGATTAAAGATGATTGATTATTTCAGATTTACATAAAAACACACAAAAAAAGAAAGGAATCACCATTTCTTGAGGGGAAGCTATATTTGCAAATAAATTTAATCTCTAATAAAAATCAGAATATTATTTATCTTTTCCAGCTGTCAGTCTTTTTGTCTGTTAACTCCCAAACAATGCAAAATTATAATAAATTCTATTCTTTATATACAATGGAAGTTACTTGCATAAATAACCACTGAAGAAGTAAAACAGTGGCAGGAAAACCTTAAATGACTGCATCAAATTCTGTGGGTGTTATAGTGGTATCATTTACAGGAGTATTCATAAATAAAAAATTATGCTCTCCTCCTACTTCCCTTTCAGGCAGGAGGAGTCATAAACTGGTAAAGCCATTTTCTGTAAGAGCGCAAAAATGACAAGAGCCCATTTTTTGAAGAAAATAATGCTAGTTTGTTCTTTCCCAAATAAGAATTTTACAAGCTCAGCTGGGTAGGCAATGTTGCATATATTTTTTTTCTTCTTCTGGAATGGTTATCAGGAAAGTATTGTTTGCAATATAGTGATTTTTACTGCAACGACAGCGAAAAAAGTATATATTTTAAATGAAGCTCAATAAAAGTTCAGTTGGAGAAAAGAAATGGGTTCCATAAATGTAACTGCAATGGAAGTTTCGTAACTAGGAGCTTTCAAATACAGGACTGGCTTCCCTACTTGTCCATTTGCACCTTAAAATGCCTGAATACCTACTTAAATATATCCTCAGTAGTAAGTCTCTCGCAGTGCAAAGGAGAAAGTAAGATTTATATGAGAAGATTTATTAGGTAATGGATCCCTTTGCTTCACCTGAATTAGTTATGTATATAGGTATCAAAAACCAAAATTCAGATCCAAACCATGCAAGAGCCCGTATTCTTGCTGATTAAATTCCATAAAGGACTGTTTCTGGATTGCTCAAAATTGTTTGTTCTTTGACAGGACTTCTCTGTTTTGACAGAATACTTGAAACCTGTTTATTCTTTTGGTGCATAGGAGTCCAGAGATGGCTCACTGCCTCTTTACAATAAATACTTACTGGGCTACAGAATCCGTGAAAAGTAAAACATGTCTCAAATAGTTGTGTAATGATCTGAAACATGCTGGCTTTTTATGCTATTTCAATCAAAGTTTATGTGATGCATTTACTTGAGCAACGAGTGGAATATGAGTGCTACTGCTCTGGAATTGTAGTCATTGTTGAAACCATAGTTACATTCTCTCTCTCCCTTTCTGTTTCTCTCTCTCTAGGCCATTGGTAGAGTATTTCCTGGCACACAAAGATCAATAAATAGAGTCCTTTATTAAGCAGCTATTTTAAACAAAACAAAACAAGTCAATGTGCAAGACCTTTGTGTCACACTACGAGATTTCAGACCTCTTAAGTCTTTAGGTCTCTACAACAAGAGATGATAGAACATCTTCCATAACTTCTCCTTTTATAACTCTGTGTATTGTGAGTCAGTATATTCTGCATTCAGAATGCTGTGTTAAAACAACCGTGGGAGATTCAAAAACAAGATACAAAGACTTTTACTACATAACCCTCAGCCTAGTGCCATAAGCCTTTATACCCTTCAACTTTTTTTTATCCTAGAGGAAGCCAATCTCAGAGCCAGAGGTTTGAAAAGGCAGAAGGCTGACTTCTGCCTGTCTCCTTTTTTTCTCCTCCTCACTCCTCAGTCTCAGTTTAGCACAAATACCAGCAAGTTGCTAAGCCAGTCTAAAGTATTATTGATTCTGGAAAGTATGAACCAGGTTGGGTACCTGTGATGGAGACAAATCATTAACCTTTTTCACCAAGGCACTCTAATCCAAAGAGCCATGAGGGTTTGCACCAGCCAGCACTGCTCCAAGGCACAGCCACCTAAATGAAGAAGTATCTCTGAGACAAATAATTTCTGAGGAATTGGAGGCAGGTGCTAGGGCTATGTAGTTCCTGGGGAGTGACAAGGAGAGCCTCTGAATCACAGCTGGGTCTAGAATTAGAAGAGGCTGTTGGAGAAAAGGAAGTGAAGTGAAGGGTCAGGTTGGGTCTTAAGTTTAATGGTTATTTTCAAGAACAAAGCTCTGTCAATACACACAATTTAAACAATTAATGCAATTTAAACAATGGTTCCTGTCCTAGAGGAAAACTTTACAGTTTGCTTTCTCCACACCTGAACTAGAAAAGTTAGTTTAGTTCTAAAACTAGAAAAAATATTCTTTTCAAAAAGAAATTAAAATTTGAGGGACTTCAGAACTTGAAACTCAAAGAGAATGAAAAAGAGAAGTTTGAACTGGAGTGAGGAAACTAATCCTGAGTAGTTAAAAGACATCAGGGTACAGATTTAAAAATTATTTAGGAAATTAGGACAGATCACTTAAGAGACTGTTATAGAGCAATAGAAGACATTGAAATTATATTCTCCTTTTTTTCAGGCCTAATAGCGGTGTGGAGACCTACTTTCTCAAGTATAAGTGAGTGGTCTAAATATCCTGAATATAGTCAGAGTCTTATGGGAGGAAGGAAATGGATAAGCACAGGGCTGTAAACTTGTGTAAGTCAACCTGCATGAGTTCCACTGAGTCATATTAGTGGGGCTGCATCAATAAATATTACAGAAGGCACAAATTCCTGTCCCTCATCACCAGTCCAATCAATTCAGGCAAACTATGAAATATTTAGATCCTATCTCTGTTTTTCTCTTAAATTGGCTTTTGAATCTAACTCCTAACATTCAGGGAATTGTTTTCTCTCAGCATTTTCTTCTAAAGATACTTTATCCCTTCAGGATACTTGGTTTTTATACATTTGTCACATTCTGGCAGCTATAGCAGGAACAATTCCTGTCCTGTTGTAGGATTGATTCTTTCTACTGAAGTCAACTCTAATTTGACTCGAAAGAGAACAAGATCTGGACCTATTTATTGTTTATGTGAGCAGGCAAAATTCAGTATCCTGGTAACACAGTTATTTATTTGTCTCTTCCTACCAAAACATCTAAAATCTTTTTCAGAGGCCCTGCTAGGCTGCTGAAATGTCATCAAAATGTATGCCAGATGGTCATATTCTCAAGAGGATTTCCCCTAACATGCCTACCTAAGGGAGCCAGGACCCTCTTGTCCTGCACTTCACAGTCAAATAGGATTTGGTAAGGGGGATCTAAATATCAACATCTGTCCCCAACGTGAGTGCTACCCTTGAAAATACTAAATGTCTTATCCATGCCCAGTAGAGGATATCTACACAGAAATAACCGAAGAGGATAGAGATTAAGTAGCAGTGTTTCTGGATAGAAAATAAACCCCAAATCTAAACATAACTGAAAGTTGATAATAAGAACGCATATAAATTTCTGGTCTAGAACTCAATATTTTTTTCTTAATATCATGATTTTTTTTTTTACAGAATTAGGGCATTCTGAGAGTATGAATCCTGTAATTTGAGAATTAAAGAAACTGATTATACTGAACTTAGTAATATGTGATTCTAAATAGAATTATTCAATAACTGGCTGAGGCATCTATGTCAACAAAATGTCCATCAGAGTCTTCCCACAATTATGCAGTTTCCCACATCACAGATGTAATGTACTATTCAGACTTTCATTTCAAGTTTACAATTCATAGTATCAGTGGTTAACTATGTGAAATCAATGTATCTGTAACTGTGTGGTAAAAAGCAGCAGAATATTTAATTATCATAATCTGCATGTCTGCCAAGTAATAGTGCTAAGAATAGAGCATCAGTTATTCAGTAAAGAGATTATCAGATTTTTTAATTCTTTTCTGCTCTTGAGGCAAACTATGAATCGAATTATAACACACCTTGCCTCTTGAGATGTTCCTATATTGGCAGTTTTAGTCTTGGTCTGGTCAACATGCCCTTTACCAAAGGCAAAACACTGCCAGCTATTTTCCTGTTGATGCATTGTGGAATAAGAAAATACAACAGCAGAGATTTACTCCCCCTAGTCCCTGTGGAAATAAGAGGGATCAGGGAGCACCTGAACCAATGTATTTCAAAAGCTTTCTCTTCTTTCTCACTACTTTTTCATCTATAAGTGGGTAGGCAGCACCTTCCCTTGCTCTGACCTGACCAGGAAAGCTCAGGAGAGTTTTCAGCACACACCAAAATTTTTAGTCATTCCCAGAAGGTGAAATAATCCTAGAGAACGATTATCAGTTCAAGAGAAAATTTATTATAGACAAGTGGAGGTTATTCTGTTAGGTCTGAAACACTGTTGCATTAAAAAAAGACCAGAAAAGTTCAGAGGATATCATTACATAGTTAATTCTTTTCTGTACTCTGAAGACAGATAAGTAGTAGAAATGTCTCAAGCTATTTTTATTGGAAGAGGCTCTGTATTAATTTCACTAATGGTTTGTACATGATCTCAGCTAATTTATCACTCAACTGCTCATCCTAGAGCTACTAAAAATGTCTGTGAACAAGTGAAAGATCGCTAGGACTGGAGTTTTCACTTGTGCTTCTCTGTTCATCCTTCAATTCTAGTTTATGTCTAAGCATTGTAGAAAAAAATCACAGAAGTTAGGAATGATACTAGAATTGGTGTATTTGAAAATGGGACAGTAACCTCTTAAATCAGGTTATCAGAACTGGAATATCTTTAACACTTATGGATTCAAATAGAGAACAAAGAGCAGTAAACAAGCTTAGAAAGAAAACTCAAATTACATTTTTTTTTCAAAATATTTCTTCAACTAAAAATGCAAAGAATACAGCATCAACTGCATAGACTTCACTGAAATTTAACAAGACCTCTCTCATTTCTATCATCAATAAATACATTTTAAAGGGTTAGCACATCTATCTTATTGCATGATTTTAAAATCATCTTTGTGGCCATGAAGAGAAGAGTGGTCTCTAATACAAAATCAAGATCATTGGAAAGGGTCACAGATCAGATTAAAAGTAAACTGACATATAAACCTAAACCTCCCCTGATGTAGCTTCATGCCATTCCTTTGAGTCCTGCCATTGGTCACCAGAGAGAAGAAATCACTCCTTTCCCCTCCTCTTGCCCTCACAAGGAAGTTGTAACTGCAATGTCTCCCCTCAGCCTCCTCTTCTCCAGCTGAACAAGGCAAGTGACCCCAGCCGCTCCACACAAGGCTTCACCTCTAGATTTTCAGAGTCTCTGTAGCCCTCCTTTTGATACTCTCTATTAAGCTTTACATCTTTCATGTGTTGTGGCCCCAAAACTGTCCCAATACTCCAGGTGAGGCAGACCCAGTGCAGAGCAGAATGGGATAATCCCCTCTCTCTTAGCTGGCGATGCTGTGCCTGATGCCCCCCAGGACACATATTCAGCTTATCATTGAGCAAAACCCCCACTGGCACTTCTTTCCAGCACCTCATTCCCCAGACTGTCTGTACATTCAGAGTTGCCTTGTCCAGGTGCAGGATTCAGTACTCACCCCTGTTGAATTTCATAACATTGGTTATTGCACAGTCCTCTTATTTGTCAGGGTCTCTCTGCAGGGCCTCCCTGACCCCAAGGGTGCCAACAGTTTCTCTCAATTTAGTATTGTTTGATAGTTATCTGCTATTTAACTATCATTAAAGAGTTCTGTGCCCAAGTTGTGTTTGAGGATGTTGAACAGCACTGACCCTGAGATGGAGTCCTGGGGAACCCCAGTAGTGACCAGTCACCAGCCTGATGTCACTCCATTCACCATAACCGTTTGTGCCTGACCCCTCAGCACATTGTTCACCCTTGAGATTATGGATTTATCTAGCTGCATTTTGGACACTTTGTCCAGAAAGATAGTATGATTTGTCTGATTTTTTTTTTCTTTTAATTATGAGTTAATGAGTTTTAATTTAATTATGAGTAAATATAATTTAGACTCAATTTTCTTGAATGCAAAATTGTCACTGAAGGTCACTGTCATTCAGAATTTACTCCATTTTTCCTTCATGGATACGTCACACTGGTTCTTAAAGAGGCATCTTGGAAAAGGTGACTTCCAGACACAGCAGTTCTATATCCACACAAGGACGTAACAGAAAGAATGAGTACATAAAAATTTTGCTCCAAATGAGTCAGTGCCTGACAGTGTTCAAAGCTGGTGTAAAAAGCACAGTAGTGTTTCAGCACTGCAATGAACTGTAATGTAAGGCTCAGCATAGACTCCCACAGGGACTCTGAAGTCCAGTGCAGATTTCTTCCTTTATGTCTAAGGGTCCTTTAGATTTATGTCTAATTCATTGGCTTTGAGCATGCCTTTAAGAAACCCTCTCTATATGAATATTACCATATGCTTACTCTTTTTTCCCTCTAAGAATTACAATCTACCTCTAAAAATTTATCTGAACATTAAAAGATGTGTATGTAACATCCTGAATGTTGTGGGTTTTTTTAAAAAATATGTTCCTAAACACATGGAAGAAGTGGCCTAGAATCTTATTATCTGTATGCATAAACACAAGAAATTAGCCCTTTCCTGAGTATAAAACAGGAGATTGGACAAAATTTGCTCTCCATTCAGTTTAACACATGTAGTTGTTTGCTTCGGAGTCACTTACTGCATGCACACTCAGATTGCAATGAAATGAAATAATGAATGAATAATGAATTAAATAATCACTGAATGAAATATTGTATACATTTTCAAGAAACACTGCCTTTTCTAGGTTGCCTTGCCCACTTGAATTTCTCTATAAAATTTAGGTTTTGTTATTTTTATTTTTAATACATTGGGGAGAAGAGAAAATATTCTGTCAACTTTGGATTTCTTACTTGAATACAACTGTTAAAGCTGTTATCTTTGGTAAATTTCTTTTCATTTAAATAATCAGATAAATTAATTAGATTACTGAGATATGGTTAATCTTATATGACACTATTTCGTACTGACTTTTGGTGGAATACTGCTCTATGCCTGGATTAAGACTGAAAATTAAGTGATGTCTGTTGGATTTTAAAGGGGGAGGTTCATTTTGAGGTGTGGGATTTTTTAGTGACAATTATAAGGAAGTACATTTTTAATTTATTGACATCTGTCATGTAAAAATATTCTTTATGTGCTAAAATACAAAGATGTAGCTTGAATTATGATGACTAGTTTCAAACTTATTTTAACAACTTTTGTCATGCCCACTTTTTCTGAGGTGTGTTGTGGCAGCCTTGTTCTACATCTGTCTTGCACATTTTCAGGTTGTGCGAATTTATTACTCATTATCTAAACAAAAATTATCTAAACATAAATCAATACTGAGGGATGGAAAGTAAACTTTGTCTTCCAGTTGTAGGGGAAAATGAAAGTAATTTCATACCTTATAAACAATTCACTAACTTGCAGAATTCACTAAAAAATGTATTTTTTAACACAGAGTAATTCATCAATTTAAAATTCTAAATGAAGATAAATTTTTTAAAGTTACTTCCCCTTGCAAAATTTTGCTGATGTTCTTAGTCAGTCAGTAGACCCCTCTAATGTATTTTTTAACTGCTTTGTAAATTGACTTGAGAATAGGGATGAGTATTTAGATATTCTGGTGGGTATTGTCATTTTGTGTTCTTTCACTCTTTTTATTTTCATGCACCATAAATCAGTGGTTTTTTTAGTACATTGATCATGCACAGTATATTTTAAAGTGTTAATTTTTCCATATTGCATTGAAAAGAAAATACAAATTTCTCCAAGAAAATGGTCACCACCAATAAGTTCCAGTGTGATGCATTCTAATCTTGATGCAGTGATGCAAAATTTATGAATTATATTCAAGAAGAGGAAAATTCACAGACAATAGATTTATTCTTAACCATTTGCATAATATTTCAGTTTGCAATTGACTTTAGAATGATATGATCAATAGGAATTAAATCCTATAAACTATCTGAAATATAGAGATATTTTTAAAAAGACTGTATTGTTGCATTTAATGATCCTGCTATGGTTAGGTAGCAGAAGGTTGTTCAAGAAGGTATCTCTGGTAATCTGGTTTTAATTGGGAATTTATTTCTCCTAATTTCTCAAAGTATCTAGTTTAGTAAGTGTTCTATAGGATTAGTAGCATGCTTTGCAGATAAAAACTGAACTAACTTCACAACAGCTTTCAAACATTTGGGTTCCAGTGACTCTGAGTGCTCATTTGACAGAAAAGAACATTCAGTTAGCCATCTTCCTTCTTGAATTATGTTTCTAAAAACATTGGTTCCAACATACATAAGAGCAATGATCTTATTTCTTCTTAATATTGTACATAAGACAAGGCAATTTCTCTATCAAGATGATTTATTTTTGTCTATGAAGTAAAATGATATGTTTTTATTTCTGGGGACAATGGGTAATTTTGGGTTCTCTAAAAATTTTGGTATGTGAGTAAAATATCTGCATGCAGTGCTTTGTCTCTTAGGAGTTCTTATCCTAAGCAAAAACAGTAAGTAGTAGAAAGAGAAATACAAGTGGACTTATGCACATGCTTTTTGAAAAACTAAAAACATTGTATGCAAACTTTTTTTATCCCAGTCATGTCTATTTTGCTGTTCTCTTTCCTCTCTTCCTGCATAAGAACTTGATTTTTCCATAGACTGTTTGCATAGCCTGTGTAAAAAAATAAGCAATTAAAAGTTGAAGACACTATGGTTGTTTCCTTTTTTAATTTTTTTTGTTGGTTTGTTTGGGTTTTTTGGACCTGTACATGTTTCTTTTGTTTTGTTTTTGTAGTTTTGTTTATTTGTTTGTTTGTTTTCTGGTTTCTGCCAGTACCAGAAAAAGAATATTGAACTACCAGAAGAAAAATCAATTAAGGTTGGCCAAACACTTTACATTTCCATTATAAATATTTGCGTGAATAGAAAATAAAATCTGCTTAGGATGTGACTGTGTATCTTCAGTTTTTGTGACTGTTCTAGCAAGTAAGTTGCTGGAATAGAAATAGATGCAGAAAGTATATATTTTAATATTTCTGTCCAAATACTTTCTGTGAGAAAATTAGAGAATTTAGGTTGGTAACAGTCCCATTGAAAATGTGACTTAAGTAACTTGTATTGAGGATAGTTGATCTCAGCTTAGGTTTTCAAATTTAGATCAAATCTTTGAGGGATCCTGCACCTTTGTTTTTTAAAAAAAAAAAAAAAGCTGAAACAACTTGGGAAAAATTAAATTATAGTCTGACCTATTCATTAAGTAAGACTGAAATCAAGAATTAAATTGATCCAGAAAGAAACACATCCCATTACCTACCTAATCAACTGTTTCTTGCTTTACTCTAATTACAGTGCTTTAGATATCCACTGAGATGAGAGTGTGTTCTGAAAATATGTGCTAAGCTTTGAGATAAGGCATTGCTTCACAAAAATGCAGGCTCCCAAAAAGTCTGAGATGATTTGAGGCATGTCATAAGGGTTAAGTAAGAGGAAGTAAAGACCTGTCATAGTGGAATTCATCACACTGAGCAAAACCATCCTGTGGTCACTGGGCTACATCAGGAAACATTTTACATCCTCAAAGATGTCCTACTTGAACTACTGAAAGTGAAACCCCAGACTGCAAAACGACTGGATGAATGCTCCAGTGGATTCTGCATCCAAAGAAAATGGCAGTGTCAATGCAAGCTCATTCCTGTGACCCATGTTGTCACATTATGGTGTTCATCTTTTGGTAGATTTGGGGGTTAGAGATGAAAGAATATCAGAAGTTGTAAATTATTAGAAAAAATTGTAAATTTCTAATAATTCTGAAAACTTCTTGTTACAAAATTGCTTACAGAGTGTCCTTCACAAGAAAGGTAGGTACTTTTTCACTATGTGCTATTTTTTAGAATCATGGATATTTGAACTTACATTGTAAATTGTTCCTGACATTTAACTTTATGAGGAGATCACAAGTTTGTGTGATCTTTTTTTTCTTCAAACAGCTTTTTACTTGTTTTATTTGTTTGTGTTTGTGTTTTTTTTTCCCATAGGGATAGCACATCCATTTTGTATTCAATAGTTTGACACTTTCCCCATCGAACTGCCATTTTTTTTTAAGGACGACAAAAGGCAGACCATCTTCCTGAAAACAGAGTGCAAACTAACCAGTAAAATTGCAAGGCTGGTTTGAAAAATGGGGCAAAGTGGGCTTCTCATTCAACATTCTGTGACACAGTTTTGAACTTTCACAAGGAGAAAGAACCATTTAACTGAAAGTAACAGGTATCTGCTTAACTAAAATTATTGC
>VWZF01000928.1:0-83368 GCA_013396755.1 Sclerurus mexicanus | reverse complement strand
CCATCCTGAATGCTCTCCTTCAGGTTCCTGCACAAAACAGTGGCCAAGCATCCCTGACTGACCACAGCACCCGCTCTTTGCCCACGTTCCCCCCTAATAGACACCAACACCTGCGAGGGCCCTTCCCGTGAGCTTCTCTGTGCCCAGTGGGAGAGAAACATGACCCAAGGAGCGCTGGTGGGGCCCGGGGGACCCCGGGGTGCTGTACTCACGTGATGTCCTTGCCCAGCTTGCTGTGGCCGTGCTCCAGGCTGTCCTTGTCCCCCGTCAGCTGGCTGAGGTATTCCCAGAAGCCGCCCTGCCCCGACTTGGCCCGTGACACTGTAGGTGGGAGGGTGGCGTGAGTGGGGTGGCCGTGGTGCTGCCCCCACCGCCAGCTCTGCTGCCCCTCTGCCCGCACCCACCTGGGAAGGCAGCCAGGAGGGAGAGGAGCAGCACAGCCTTCAGCAGCATGGTCTGCCGGGCTCCGCCGGGCTGCGGGAGAGGGGAGAGGCTGCTCCACCGAGTGTTCACAGGGTGATGGTGCCTCTGCTTCACACCCCCGATCACTGATCCCTGCAAGGACCTCTCTCCTGGGGTCTCCTGTAACACTCAGAGTCCCCTGTAACACCTGGGGTTTCCCACAACACCTGGAGTTCCCGTAACACTTGGGGTCCCCTGTAACACCTGGGGTTTCCCACAACACCTGGAGTCCCCATAACATTTGAGGTTTCCTTATAAACACCCGGGGTCCCCTGTAACACCTGGGGTTTCCCACAACACCTGGAATTCCCTTAACACTTGGGGTCCCCTGTTAACACATGGAGTTCCTCTGTAAACACCTGGGGTTCCCCGTAACCCCGTCGTTGTGCACCTGAAATCACACCCAGCTCCTCTGGCTGCACAAAGCCAAACCAGGCACAAGGTGCCCCTGTCCTCCACCCCTCACCTGGCTCCTGGTGCCTCCCGTGTCCTTCCCGCCGGGAGCCGGCCCGCGTCTCCCCTTATATAGGTCCGGGGGGAGCAGAGGAGCGGCACGGGAAGGCTTTTTGGACCTCACTCCGTGTAAATACAACGTGGAAGTCCGTGCGCGTTCCTGGGAGGTGACCTGGGGGACGGTCACCTGACTGCCCGCTGCCCCCCGGGCTCGGGGGACAGGGCTGACCCTGCCCCGCAGCCGACCTTCGCATCCCGGAGGGAATGCTGGATGGAGCTACCAGGGTGGTGCGGGGCAGCGGGATGGGGATGGGGACACCGGCTGCAGCTCCTGTTGCGGGGGAAAAGGAGCCTGGACCCCCGGGATGGGTGCGGGAAGGGTGCTCCCGGCTCTGGCTGTGGCAGAGAAGGGTGGGATGAGCGGTGGTCGTGTCGGCAGCCGGGTGAGGAGCACAGAGCACACCTCCCTGGGTCTGCCCGCTGCCGCCGGACACCCAGCCCGCCGTGCTTGGTGCCTTTCCCCCGGGAATACAGACGGGCACCCTGGATGGGGGGCGAAGTCCAGCGCTCCCGGGGTGAAACGCCGAGCAGCCGCGGGCGCTGCTCCGGCACCAAAGTCCGAGCGGCTCCCTCGCCTGTGCCGACACGTGAGGTCGCTCCAGGCAGCGCTGGCCGTGCTCCAGCCTCATCCCATCCCTTCCCGTCCCACCCGGTGCTCCTGCCAGCGGCGCGGCTCGAGGGACTCGCGGTGGTCATCGCTCGGTCCCCTTTCCCTGTCCCTGAGCTGGGAGGCTCCTGGGGACAAGAGCGCCCTTCCCGTCCGAGTCCCAGTGCATCTGGTCGGGGTCCCCATGGGGCTGTGATAACGAGGGGTCTGTCATATACCCAGCACAGCCCACAGAGCCCTGTGCTGTGTGGCAACAGCTGCCCCACCACCGTGGGGATGCTTGGCCACATCCAAGGGCTCTGCCCCCCGTTTGCTGTGGCACCCCAGTGAGGTGATGTTGGGGCCCTGGTCCCATGCTGACCCTTGGGCTCACCTGGCTGCCACCACCTCCAGCCAGCACAGATATCCCCACCCACCTGCCCCAACCTTTGCTCCCTCTCCCAGGTTCCCCACAACCCAAATTCGGGGTGATGTTGCCCCCTCGGAGCAGCTGGACCAGATGGCCCAAGTTGCCCATCCTGGGGCAGGACAGTAGGATGCTGCGGGGAAGGAAGGACACAGACCAGCATGTGCATGGCAAGGTTTATTATTTCTGCCACAGGTAGTGGCTGGAAACCACTGGCTTGGAGTGTATGGGGATGGCCGGCCATCCCATGTCACCTCCCCATGGCATCGGGGGCTACTCATTTCTCTGGGGGTGGGATGGTGCTGAGGAAGGCAGACACCTTCTCCCGCACCTCCTTCTCCAGAAGCTCCAGGTGGTCCTCCACTCCAGCAGCACCCGAGTCCAGCTTCCCGCGCATCTCCTCCAGCCGCTGCACCAGCTGCTTCCCAAAGGCCTCTCCGAAGGGAGCTGCCTGCTGCCTGAAGGCTTCCAGGGTCTGCCCCACACGCTGGTCCAGCTGCTGGGCCAGAGGGGCCAGGCGCTGCCTCAGGCTCTCGGCGTCACCGCTCGCCGCATCCCGCAGCTCCTGTGCCAGCGGGCTGAGCTGGGCACGCAGCTCCTCGGAGCTGGTGGCCAGGCGGGCACGCAGCTCCTCAGTCGCCCGCTCCATCTGCGCTGTCAGGCTCTCCAGCTGCCGGTTGAGCCCGTCCTGCACCTCCTGGGCGTAGGGGCTGAGTCCGCGCCGCAGCTCCGCCACGCTCTGCCCCACCTGCGCCTTCAGCTCGTCAGCCAGGGGTGCCAGCCGCTCCTTCAGGCTCTCCACGCCGCCGTCGATCTGCTCCTGCAGCCGGTCAGCATAGGGGCTGAGGGAGGCCTGGATGCTCTCGGCGTTGTCCTGCAGCCGGTCCCGCAGCTCGGTCGCGTAGGGCTCCAGTGCCCGCTGCAGCTCCCCAGCCCCGCGGTCCACCCGGGAGCGCAGCTCCTCGGCGTAGGGGCTCATCTTGTCCTGCAGCTGGCGGATGTTGGTGCCGATCTGCTGGTGCACCTCATCGGCATAGGGTGCCAGCTTGGCCTGCAGCTCTGCCAGCTCCCTGCGGATCTGCTCCTTCAGCCGCTGCGAGTCCTGCGCCAGCCGCGCCTGCAGCTCCGTGGCAAAGGGCACCAGCCGCTCCTGCAGGTCCTCGGCGTAGGCGCTGACACTCTGCAGGTTGCTCTTCAGGAGAGTGCTGAGGAGAAGGGACAGGTTAGTGCCCGTGTGCCCCTGGTACCCCCCAAGCCCCCCAAATGCCCCAGTGCCTCAGCCCGTGGCTCTGCTCACTTGATCTGCTTGGTGAGCTCGGTCTGCTGCAGCTGGTCCACTGTCTCCTTGGCATTGCTGCCCAGCTCTGTGAAGTACTTCCAGATCACAGTGGCCACCTCGTCAGGGTTCACATCAGCCCGTGCCCCTGCAAGGGGATGGTGGGATCAGTGCCAGCACAATCCCACTGCCCTGGGGACAGCAGGTACCCCGTTGCTGCCCCAGGGAAGGACTACCCTGCGAGCACCAGGGACCCACAGGCCGCATTACCTGAGACGGCGAGGAGCACCAGGAAAAAGGCGGCCACTTTCGGAGCCATCCTGAGCACTGGGGACTCCTGCAGGAGCACGGAGAGGAGGTGAGGGGAGGCCCAGAGGCTGGCAGCCCCGTGCCACCTGCCCCCACCACAGGTGATGGAGGCACCAGGCTCTCCAGCCCTCGTAGCTGCTCACCTGTCCTGTCACCGCCGTGGTACCTGCCAAGCCGGCAGCTCCCAGCGCTATTTATGCAGCCTGAGCACCCCTGTGGCTTCCACGCAGGCTGTGACACAGCCCCAGGCTTGGACTTTAGCAAGGTTGAGACGTGGAAGCACCTGATATGTGTGAAGTCCTGACATCACCTGCAGACCTGACATCACCCACAGCCCTGCCAGCTCCCAGCAGTGTGCTAGGGCCAGGGCACAGAGGGGATGGGGGTACATGGGGCACCCCGGGGCAGAGCCCTTCCTGAGAATGAGGACCCTGGGCAGAGGGGACAGCTCACTGCTCCATGGGATGCAGCTCACGCCATCTGTGTGGGATGTGTGGTGGTACCTGGGATGTGCAGTGGTGGAACAGGGAATGGGATCTGGGGGGCACTGTGGGGACCCTGCAGCCCTGCTGCCAGCTGTGCTGTGCCTGGGATGGGCATCAGGGCAGGACACGGGCTCAGGGTGATGTTGTGATGGAGCCTGCGGGCTCACAAGGCTGTGATGCAGGATGGCATCGCTCCTTCCCAGTCCAGGCTCCTGGAGGCAGCCCTGGGAGAGGAACAGGCCAGGGACCTGCAGGACCCTGCAGACACACGGTGCTGGTGTGCCTTGGGATGGAGCTGGGACCCGTGCAAGTCGCTGGCTGTGGGCATGGAGCTCTTGGCACACACCCCGGGGGTGCAGCCCTGCAGCCCCCCTCTCAGCCCGCCCACACCGTGAGGGACCCACTGGGGCTGCAAAGCAGCTGTGATTTGTCACAGTGGGCAAAGGGCACGGCCGGCAGGGGCAGGGACCAGCCGGACAGTGACAGAGAAAAGGTCCAAAGGGCTTTCAGGGTGCCCGAGGGCATCATTCCCGTGGCTGGAGCCACTGGATGTCACCCTTGTGCCGTGTGTGCCCATGGCCCCAGGCGTGTCCCCAGGGCTGCAGTCACTGCGCTGTGCCCTGCAGCGGGCACTGGGCTGGCTGTGCACACACGCACACACACACACACACACATATGCACAGGTATGTGCACACATGCAGACACACGCAGAGCCCCAGCAGGCTCCGTTCCCGGGGGATTTCTCAACTCCTGGCTGGATGCAGCCCTCCTGCAGCCCCCGCCGTGCCTCGCTCCTGGCCAGCCCCCCGTCCTGACCTTTGCACAAACCCCCTCAAGGGCGGCCGTGGGGAGGGTATAAAGGGGGAGCCCGGGGCTGCCCCTGCATCAGAGTCCGGCACAGGTGAGTGGGGACACCCCTGGCGAGGGTCGTGCTGGGAAGGGGATGGCGTCGGGACCCCCATGGTCCCCCCTTCCACCCCTCACCATGTGCTCTGCTCTCTCCCCAGCCATGAAGGCGTCACTGCTGTTCCTGCTCGCCTGCACGGCTGTCCTGGCAGTGGGAGCAAGTGAGGGACAGCGAGGGCTGTGTGGGAGGAGGGTGTTGGGGCTCAGGGTGCTGGGGGACACACCGAGGTGGGGGTCACAGTCCCTCCGCTCCCAACAGATTCCTGCTTGCAGGGGCCGACACACCCGACGAGCCAAAGGCGCTGCTGCAGAAGGTGCAGGAGCTCGCCCAGAAAGCCATGGCCATGGCCAAGGATGCCTTCACCAGGGTGCGGGAGTCGGAGGTGGCACAGCAGGCCAGGTGCCCCCGAGACCCCCCCAGCCCAGTCCCCTGTCCCTGTCTCCGTCCCCTGGTGCCTGCAGGGAGCTCCTCCAGGGCCCAGCGCTGACTCCCTGCCCTCCTCTCCCCTCGCAGGCAGTGGCTGGCAGACACGGCGGAGCTGTCGAAGCAGCGGCTGGGCTGGCTCAAGGAGCAGCTGGGGGAGCTCCGGAAGAAGACACAGACCAAGTAGCCCCAGCAGGGACTGGCTGTGGTCCCACGGGGCTGGGGTCCCCCCGGTTCCCACCCGCTGTCGTGGTTCTCTCAATAAAGTGGGGCTGAAGCAGATGGCTGTGGTGGCATCACTGCGGGGATGGTGAGGAGGAGTATGAGCTGCGGAGAGGGGGAGGGCTGGGACGGACACTGACATGGGGGCTGCACACAGACATGTCAGGGTGCTCAGGGCAGCAGGAGCTGGGTCCTGCTCCCACAATCCAGGGACCTCCAGCTCCTGCAAACCCAGTCCCAGCACCCTACAGAGCCCTTTTTACAGGTCCGATCTTGGCTGTGCCTTGGGCAGAGCTGGGCTTAGTACAGGGTAAGACCAGGGCACCCCCACACCAGCTCCCTGTTTCCCCACTCCTTCTTGGGTCCTCCAGCACCCCCAGCCCAGAGCACACCTCGACCCCAACCCCAGTTCAGGCTGCCCCCTCCAGCATCCACTGCAAAGACTGAGCGAGCTCCAATAACTTAAGTCATGTTTATTTGACAAAAGGGAGGCAAAGCTGAGAGCGACACCAAGGAGGGCAGGGGAGGAAAGGTGGCTGGAGGGGAGGACACCCCGGGGCTGGGCTGGCCCGGGGCTCCAGCAGCCCGTCCCCAGAGCCCCATGAGGGGAAGCACCCGGGGCAGGGCAGGGAGCACCCCGGGGTGGCTGCAGGAGTGGGGCTGGGGTCAGTCCCTGTCTGCGCTGGCCGGTGGCTCAGGCCACACTCTTCTGGAGTTCGTCCAGGAAGCTGATGAAACGGGCCTTGAGGGTCTCAGTGTAGGGGGTGAGGCGCTCCTTGAAGTCCTGCACCAGGGGTGTCACCTTCTCACGCAGGTTGCTGAGCTGCTCCACCACCTTGGCCTGGTACTCGGCAGCCTGGGGGATGCCCTTCTCCCGGATCTCCTCCAGCTTCTGGCTCAGCTTCTGCCTCAGCTCGTCACTGAAGGGTGCCACGTTCTTGCGCAGCTCCTCGACGTGCCCGCGCAGACGGTCCCGCGCCTCCTCGGCCACCGGGGTCAGCTTCTGCTGCAGCAGCTCCACCTTCTGCTTGCTGAGCTCCTTCAGCTCCTGGGCCAGGGGGGCCAGGCGCTGGCGGTACTGCTCCAGATCTTCCGTCCACTTGGCAGAGAACTGGTCCAGGAAGGGCCGGATCTTCTCCTTCACGTCCTCCAGGTCCTTGGTCAGCTCCTTGCGCAGGGACTCGGTGTCCTTCAGCCACATCTCCCGCACCTCCTTGTAGTAGGGGGCCATGTCCTCACGCAGCTTGGCAGCGGCTGCGCCCAGCGTGTCCAAGTTCTCACCCAACTTCAGGCTGTGGGAGCGGAGGGAGGTCACACGCAGAGCCCAGGGACCCCCCTCCAGCCCCTGCCTTGAACCCTCTACTTACTCCAGCTGTTTGCCCACGGCAGAGGCCTCGAACTGGGAAATGGCTTCCTTGCCGCTGGCCTTCACTGTCTCCAAGTACACATCCAGCATGTCCTTGAGGCGATCCAGGGGCGCCTGGGGCTCATCGTGCTGCCAGAAGGAGCGGGCCTGGGTGCCTACGGAGAGAGTCGGGCGTGCTCAGGACACACTGCCCGGGATCGGCTCCAGCCCTGCCGGGGTCCTGCCCGGCTCGGGATGGGGACCGGGGAGCCGCTTGGCTGCAGCCTGACTTGCAAAGCGCTCCGCAAGCCGGACGCTTCCAGCAGCGCCCGCATCGGGATCGGCCGCCCCGTCCGCTGCATCCCGCCGCGTCCCGCTGGGATTCGCAGCCGTCCGGACCTACCCGTCAGGCAGAGCAGGGCGAGGGTCAACACCACGGCTCTCATCTTCGCGATGAACCTGGCGGGGCAGAGCAAGGGAGTTGGGCTCGGGAAGCCTCGGCAAAAATCCAGCCCCAGCGGGCGCTGAGCCCCCAGCCCCGCTCGAGGGGTCCCCGCCCGACGGTGGGAGCCGCGGTGTCCCACGAGCAGAGGATGCCGTCCCTGCGGCACCGCGGGTCCTCTGGAGCAGCCGGGGGCTCTTACCAGCTCTCTCTGCCGCTGCTGCTCGTCCCGTCTGAGCGGCCGAGGCTCCGGCGCCGCTATTTATGCCGGAGGGGCAGTTCCGCGGAGATAAGCCAGCGCGGCGGCACAAGAACTCGCTCCCGGCGGGCGATGTGGCGCGCAGGGTTCAAGGATCGCGCAGCGCAGCGCCGAGGAGCGCCGGCTTGGCAGGGGCGGGCGAGCAAACAGGAGCTCCCGGCGGGACGCGCCTCGCCGGCCAAGGAGCCTGTTTACGCTCCCGGTGACCCAGATTCCTGCTGGCCGCTGTGGCCTTGCCGGGGCCTCTCGCAGCCCCCAGGGATTGGCCGCCGGCCCGGGGACAAGGTTTATTCCCGCAGGGATTTGTCCTGCAGTACCCAGACCCCTCGCCTCCACTGCGGGTCTGTGCCCCCGTCCTTCATCGGGCTGGTGAGACCCGCACTGCTCATGTCGCCCCTTTTCCTGCGGTGTCCCCAACGCAGAGGTCCCGGGAGCTGTGTCCGCCCTGCCTGCTCACACCAGCCTTCCTTGGGCAGCAAAGCAAAGGCTGAGCTCAGGGCAAGCACCAGCCTGACCTCAACACCCCGGCACGGCCACCCCAAACCCCCCCGAGCCAGCCCGAGGTGCTCCCCCATCCCACTGCCACCAGCCCGGGGACACACACGAACCAAGCCTGGGAGAAGCACCTGGCAAGGGGGGACAGGGAAGAGAGAGGACGGGGAGAGAGGAGGCACATCCCCAGACAGGGCTGTGGGGAGCGTGTGCCCAGCAGGGCTGGGAATGCCATGGGGAGCTGCTGCAGAGGAATGACGCTCCTGTTCGGGAGTGGCACCAGCTTTCTCAAACCTCAAGCTTTGGAATGGCTCACTGGGCACCTCATGGGCATTGCACAGGTATCATCATCCCATGCAATGCTCCAGGGTGCTGGAGGTGCAGCTCCCTGCTCCTCCCAGACTCTACCCACTCCTGGGAAAGCCCAGCTGGGGAAGGAATTGCCCCACAGCAGAGTTTGATCTGCAGGTGTTCCCCCACACCGACATGCTTTGCAGGATGAGCTGGACTCACCAAGCTACAGTGCTGTAGGAGGGTTATGAGTGCCAGGGGAGCTCTGGGAAACCCAAGCAGAGCAGGAGCTGGATCCCATGGGAGGTGACAGCCCCATGGATGGACTGGGGACACAGCAGCTTCAAGCGCATCCACACTGCTGCCCCCTGAGCTTTGGCATTGAGCAACAAGGTAAACAAGAGCCCAGGGAAGATCATAATCATGGTTTTATTTGTTATGATCCCACTGTCCAACTAATTGACTAGTTGCAAGTGACCCACAAAAAAATGGACTGAAGATTTACTGAAACTTTTTTGTTTTAGTCCAACATAAATGAGGAAGAAAAAAATACTTCTGACATTTCCAAAAAACAGAAATAATAGCAAAGTATATTAATATACATTCAACATATACTGCGCGTATTGATTACTACAATACAAAGCCATGATAAAAAAAGTGTGATACTGCGGATGGCACGGTGAACGCGGCCCTGCGGGGCGGCTGCTGCTGGGGGGGGGGCCCGGCGACTCTCCCAGGATACAGTGTCATGTAAACAAAAGGAGAACAAACCAAAGGGACAGAGCAAAAAGGCTTTCAGTGTTTCCCACCCTTCCCGCCGGGCTCCCCGTGCCCCTGCCTGAGCCTGCAGGTGCCAGGTGAGGGGCCGCGCATGGCCGGGCTGTGGAGCTTCCCTCCTCTCTGATTTTCGGGATTGCAGAGCCATTAGCGTTGTTTTCCCGGAGAAGGGGAGGCCGGGAAGAGGCACGGGTAAGGATAGCAAAGTCGCCTCTGCTGTGCTGGTTTCACACTTCCTTCTGTGCAAAGTCAGGAGGGCTGGGCCGATTTTTCCTTTAGTTTTATAAAATATTCCAGAAAAGTGTCAATAAGAAGGATCTGAGCTGGAGCTTGTCAAGTCTCGAAAGCAAGGGTGACACCATGTGCTCCAGAGTCCCGGAAGGGGGGGATTCCCGCTCTATCCACCAAGGAAAGGATGGAAAAGGGACAAAGAAGAGACCTCTGCATGTCCCAACTGTATAAGGAGAATTACCGCTGTCGCCACTGGCACAAGAAAACCAGTCACAAGTACAATGTCATTAAAAGAAATAAAATACTTTGAACAAAAGGTGCAAGTCACAATTCATATAGAACAGAATCTAGTTAAAAATTTCTCTCAAACAGAAATTCCTTTTGCCTTTTATTAATAACAATAATAATAAAACAACATTTACCAAAAAAAACCAATTCCTACGTGATCAGGAAGAGAAGCAAAGGAAACAAAGAAAAATCCATCTGCCCTACATTAGCCAGGAAAAGAAAAAACCCCAAGTCATGTCAGATTTGGAAAGAAGAGGGAGAGGAAGGGCAGGGGAGGGGTGATCCTGTCAGCACCCCAGCACACGAGAGGGAACAGAGCAGACAGAGATGAGACAAGAAGCACCCTGCACCGGGGTGGGAGCTCCCCGCACCGGCCAGAGCCCCAGGTGGGATGGGAGGGCCCCAGGCTCAGATCCCCCCGGTGCAGCGGGATAAAGGGGAAGGACAGCACAGCCTCCATCCAGGAGCGGCTCCAGTTCCCTTGGACTCCTCAGGGCAGGCTCCGGGGAGGCTCTGCCCCAGCAGTGACAGCCCCCAAGGCAGCCCCAGTGCTGAGGCTCTGCTGATCCTCCACTGCTGCGTCAGGCTCAGGTCTCTGGTTGTTCGGTGGTAGCTGGAGTTACAGGCAAGTGTGGCAGAAATTAAAGAACCCAAAGGAACGACACACTGGATGAAGTGAGGATGAGGAAAAGGGCCATGGTATTCCAGTTAGTCAGAAATACTACGGCAATTTGGCGCAATGCTGCTAGATACTGTTGGTTTAAAATGGACCTTTTCGTTTCAAAGCTGTACACAAACCCTGCAAGAGAGGAGAAAGAGAGGTGTCAGGAGATACCAGAATGGCAATTCTGCTCCCACAGCTCTCCAGCACTTCCAGTCCATTCCCAACCCTGCCATGTAGAGGGGCTTTGAAGACCAGCACGGGCCTGAAAGGAGGGGTGTTTGTCCTGGGCAAAGGTGGGGGACAGCAAACAGCCCCAGGACAGGAGCTCAGAGTTGATGGTCCCATCCCTAGCACTGGAACAATGAGCAGGGAACCAGACCCATGGAAGTGAGGCCACGGAGGCAGCCTGAGATGTGTGTGTGGAGAGAGAAGGACACATGGATACTCACTCCCTCCTGGTTACACCCCCGCCTGCTCCATCCCGAAGGGCACCTCCGGGTGCTTGTAGCTCAGCAGGACATCTGTGATACACGTGGAGGGGTAACAGGAGGTGTTTAGGTGCTGGCTGCCATCGCCCAGGTTGGGGTGCTCTTGACCTTCCAAACTCTCCCCACATTCTGTAAGGGCAAAGAACAGGTGGCTTTGCAAGAAGCAGACCACGAGCTGGTCCTCTCAGCTCCCTGCCCAGACCCCGAGGAGCCCCCCACACCCTCTGTGCCACATCTGCAGGTCGCCCAGGTCCTCACCCTCGCCGTCCCTGTCGCGCAGCTGCTGACTGGCCATCAGCGATGACTGGCTGAGCACGGCGTCGGACATCCGAGCAGAGCTTAGTGCTTTTCCTGCCATTAAACTCATTCCAGGCAAGTTGTCTAACTGCACCTGTGGAGAACAGCAGGACACAGGTCAAGGGGGAGCTTGGGAGAGGTGCCCCAATTCCTCCCACCTGCTCCCCAGCTCTCGGACTGCTGGGGGACCTTTTGCAAACCTTCAGTGAGGGTTCAGAAGGACAAGAACTGTGCATCAGGCACACCTTGGGTGCAGCCAGTGTCCCCTCAACAGGAGAATGGACTGAACAGTCCAAATCTCTCTGAACTAACAGAATCACAGAATAGCTGGGGTTGGAAGGGACCTCTGCAGATCATCTATCCAAACCCCCCTGCCAAGGCTGCCTAAAGCAGGTGACACAGGAACATGTCCAGGTGGGGTTTGCATGTCTCCAAAGAGGGAGACTCCACGTCCTCCCTGGGCAGCTGTTCTAGTGCTCTGCCACTCTTCATGGAAAGTTCTTCCTCATGGTGAGATAGAACTTCTTGTGTTTTAGTTCATGGCCATTACTCCTTGTCCTGTCACTGGGCACCACTGAACCAGGGAAGATGCCATTCTCATCTACAGCAGAAGGGAGCTGTAGCAAAGAACACATCGAGATTTGGGCAAGACAGTTCCCAGCACCCCAAACACCACAAGGAGTGGAGCAGTGACGTCTGGGCTGCCATGACCAGCTCCTTCACAGCACTGCAGGGGCTTGGTGTGTCTGCAGAGCCCTGTGTGACCAGAGCCAGGCCTAGGCTTCTGTTCCACTGGAATGACCTTGGAGGCAAAGGCACCTACGTAGGCATCATCACTGTTCTGGATGGTGTGATGTCTCTGCAGGGTCCTGGGCCGCGGGTGCTCGCTGGACGTGGGGCGCACGGGGTAGCCCAGGCCGTTGTGGTCAGGCAGCTGCATGGCTTGGCCGGGGGAGCTCCTGTCCATGCAGTTCCCTACGATGGACTCTTGAAAATCAGACAAGACCAGAAAGTGACAGGTTAGTACAAGGAGCCTGCATCTCCCAGCCACGTGAATCACTGCAGAACTGGGGGGCTGAGACGTGATGCTATGGACAAATGCTCCTCACTGGTGGAGCAGGGATGGGACCCTCGGTCGCTTTGGTGAGAGTGGTGCAGTACCAGTGCCCCTGACTGCACTCTGGTAGGCTTCTCCCTCCAGCATTAAGATCCCAAAAGATCCCATGGGGACATCTACAAAAACAGCCTAATATTGGAGGGACAGAGGCAGGAACACAGGAACCAGACCCTTTCCCACTGCTGCCTTCCCTTCAAGCCTGAGCTCGACCCCCACCCTGCACACATCGTTATACAACAGCTGAGGGAGCCTCCAACGTGGGATGTTCTAGCAGGGCCCCTTGGCAATTGTAAGCAACATAATCCTGCTGGAAGAGCTGGCCAGGATGTTCACTTTTATCAGATGACTTCTCCCTGCCCTCCCACAATCTGGCTACAGGAGCACACGAGTGTTCTGCCTGGCAAAGTCCATCTGCGCTGCAAGCTCTTGTGACTGAGGGCAAAGGCCACATTCCTATCAGGCAAAGCCTCTCGTCATCAAGTACAAGATGTTTTGGATAAAGTCCTGAGCCATGGAGGAGCCTGTCATCGGGGCTGAGCACATAAACAGCTCGCTCAGTGCAGACCCCGCGGAGCACAAACATGGGACATGGCTGTGAGTGTTGGGGAGCTGCCCTGAGCTGACACAGCTTCAGGTAGATCCCTTGGCCAGAGCTACTGGCTTTCCCAGGGCTTTGACCAGTGGGAAGCAATCTCCTGCTGTGCTAGGACACCACATCACCTGGATGGCACTGCAACTGTTAGATGCCACTAAACTATTCTCCAAAGAGATCTCATAGAATCACAGAATATCCTGAGTTGGAAGGGACTCACAAAGATGACTCAAGTCCAACTCCTGGCCCTGCACAGGACAGTCTCAAGTCTGTCCATAAATGTAGCAGGATCCAAATGAGACCCCATCCCATGCGCTCTCCATGCTGCTCCCAGGCAGGTGGGCATGGGTAGCACAGCTAGCACACTGCTCCCCATGCCCTTCCTCCATCGGCGATATGGCATTCCTGCTGGAGCCCTGTCCCAGGCCAGTCAGAGATGCAGCCTGCCTCCCCCTTCCTTTGCACAACCGTGGGGTTACGTGCGGTTAACAGTCAGCTTTCCCGGAAAAGCGAGAAGGAAAACATGAGGTAACAGATGTTGGTGGAGCAGTGCCACCCACACACTGCTCAGGATGCTGCTCCACTGTGGGAACAGTGGTTGGGGCCAGCAGCCCTGCTGCTCCAGCTCCACAAACAGCCCCGGTGCTGCGGGTGATGAGTTCCCTCAGCCTGGACTAGCTGGGACCCAAAAAACAGCCGCACGCTTCCCAGTGCCAGCACTGCACCTCTGGGGATGCAGCTCAGGCCAAAGGATGGACGCCTTGAATTCAAACTCTTTCCTTGCCCCAACCCTGCAGAGGAGAGCCTTTCATCCCCACATCCACGGGGAATGGTTCCTTTGTGTCGGTGTGGCATGTGACACTGGCACGGCGGGCAGGGCCACCGCCAGCTCAGCTCCCTCAGTGCCGAGGCAAGGCAGGTTTCCCATGGGCAGCACTCCCAGCCTGGAACGGCTACGTTGGAGCAAAACTGGAGCAGGGCTGTTCACAGGCAGTTCAGTCACATCCCAAACGGATCTGGTCAACTCTCACGGTCCCTGGCTGCCATCTCTGGCAGATGCTCCACAGACATCCAGGGCTTTGTGATCAGCATCAACATGCTCCCATGGAAGCACAGACACTCCTGAGACACTGAGAAGTTACACCCTGCTCTAGGAAAAACACATCTGGGGAGCTGGGGTGGGGAGAGAAGATACTCCCCATTCAAGAGAAGCTGCAGTCTCATAACACAGTCTAGGAAAAATAGTGGGAAAACTCAGTGACATCGGATTTGGTGGAGGTCAGCAGTGGGAGAACACAAGGACATAGGATTTGGTGTAGGTCAATAATGGGGAAACCCAGGGATGTGGGATTTGGCGTAGGTAAGGGTCCCTGGGAAGCTTTGAGGAGACTCTGCCTGGACCTGAAGTGGCACAGGCCTGAGTCCAAGTGGGTTATGGAGGCCATGAGGAAAGTAGTACAAGCAGTTGCATCCCAGGACATAGTTTACTACGTGATCCCTTCAAACAGCCCTGTCAGAAGGGCTTACACAAGTGTATTTGTAAACATTTACTTGCCTTTACTCATTTACAAGGCCTTGTAGTCTAAAGTCCTGTTCCCTTGTGTAAGCAGTTCCAGCACCAGCAGCGTGGGTGCAGAGATTTGGCCCCTGACTTCACCAAACCTCATCCATCTAATGGGCTACAGTGGCAAGATGCAAACTCACGATTTGGTACCAAAAGCCCCTCCAGAGCTTCCCACCTCTGCTGAACCTGGGACAATTCCTTCAACTTGTGCTCCAAGCACAGTAGGGAGATGGAGCTCTGAGAGCAAAGACATCAGTAATTTGGAATTTAGGAGGATTTCAGAACAGCCCTGCCTTGTCCCTGCCCCCCGCCCACGCTCTGGGGGGTCAGGGCTTGGCAGCCCCACTCAGACCTCCGAGCCAGCCTGTTCCAGCCCGGTACTTTCCCAACAAACCCGTGCTGTGTCTCCAAACAAAGCTGGGCCTCCTGTGCCCTGGACACGGCTCCTCCGCAATAGGACCCTTGGTGCCAAGGGCAAGCTGGTGGCTCCAGCCCAGCACCCCGAGTCCTGCAGCGAATACTGATCTGCCTGCTCAGCTTCTCCTCAAAGTCCTCTCAGTGAGGAGCTCAGAGGGTGTTTTTCCTGCAGAGGAGCCTGGAATTACAGCTCAGGCAGGAATTTTCTGACAGCACAGTGCTGCCAGCGCAGCCACTGAGGAGCAAAGGCGCAGCTGCTTCCAAGGAGTAGGAAAGGTCTTCAGAAACTAATGGCAAGTTTAAACTCATTCTGTTCAGAATCCACCCTTTCCAGTTCAAGCAGGGATAGTCTTGCTGCTGCTGCTGCTTCCTGAAGTGCCAGAGAGGCTGCAAGGCCACCTAAGCCACAGGACACTGACCAGTGCTGTTACTGGGTGGGTTTGAGGGACTTTTAGCAGTGCCTGGACTCAAAGATCTGTGCTTAAGAGCAGGAATACACAGACACACTGCTACAGTTAGGGGTGTGCCGGCAGCAGAACCCTTCCTATCCAGTGTTTACATGGGATGGAGAACATCACCAACAAGAATAAATCCAGAGCCAGCATGCAGCAACCCTGAAAAGATGGCAGCACGCTGGGGCCTGGTCTTTACCTGCCTGCAGAAGTAGGTCACATTCCGAAGGGAAGCAGCCGATCGAGTTCCCTCCTTACTCAACCCTGTTTATTACAGAGGCTGTGCCTGCAATTTACTTAAGGCCACAAAAGCCAAAAGGAATCTCAGTAATTCTGTGCTGTGCAAAAACATGTCAGGAAACCCTTGCCGTGCCAGGCGGGGCGGTGTCCTGGGCACAAAGGTGAGCGGCTGGCATGGGTGGACAGCTGGCCTGCACGGGCAGCAGGAAGCCTTACCTCTGCTGGGCACCTTATTCCTGAATCCAGGCGTGGGCGGATGTCTGTACTGGTGCGTTCCCAGCTCCTGCGCGGGATTAGCAGTTCCTAGCAAAGATTCGGGGTCCCCGTGCCCTCCTGCGTTTACAAGCAGAGGGGTCTCGTGGCAACCTTTGGTCAATGTGTTTGAACTCTTACTGTCAGGAAAGCTGTCCCTGTTTCCCTCGCAGCCGCAGTCCTCCTCCATGCTCTCCGAGTGGAACAGGGCTGGCTGGTGTCCGTATCCCTGCGGCGGCGGCACGGATGCAGGGACCTGCTGGATACATTCTTGTGCCCTGATTTTTAAGAGATGCTGGGGGCTGTTCTGGGGGTGGTACGTGTCAGCACTGTGATAAGGCAAAGACAACGACTGGCGCTCCGAGAGGTTCTGTCCCACGCTGGTGCCCATATTCCCAGCATCCCCTTGACTCATATGCCTGAACAACTCTTGGAATTCTTGCTGCTGCTGCTGCTGCTGCCGCCGTTTGATGTGCTGTGCAAATTCTGTCTGGGGCAGCCGCATGTCCGTGTGCCCCGTGAGCGAGTGCCGGGGGGAAAGCAGTCCCTGGAGGATGTGTGGTACCTGCTGGTGTCGGCTGTAGTCGGGAGGTGTTGGGGACAACAGTGCCTGCTGTAGTGCCGATGCCGTGTAGTGCTGCTGCTGCTGATGTGCGTTTTGAGGGAAACTGGGATACTGGTCAAGCTGCGGGACCTTCAGAGCTTGCTGAGCTGGAGGGAACCCGACTCCTCCAGATGGGCTGTAGTTGCCGGGGGAAACACGGGGCTGCTCCGGGAACAGGTGGGGGTGTAAGTGCACCTGGTCGTAGTTGGTGGGGGGATACCTGTTCACGTTCAGGCTGCAAGGAAAAGGACGAGTCACTGCACTGCAGTGGCTCAGCACGCCAGGTTGCCCGCCCTGCTCAGCAGGCAGCCAAGAGCTGCTCCTGCACAGGAGAGGCTTCCTCAGGCACATGGGAGAGCAGCCCCGCAGAGCCCTGTCCTGGCTCAGGAACTCCTTCCCAAGGGCAGGGAGGGAGTGAACTCCCCAAAACCAGCACGGCACAGCTCAGGCTGGTGAGGACACCCCATCTTATCCCAAGACACCCACTCCTTGTTCTCCAGGCTGGGAGCAGGCAGGGAGGCCTTACCTGTGCGACTCAGCGCTGTCGGCGCTGAGCTGCTTGGACAGCTGCCGGTGGCCATAGCTGAGGGAGGCCATCAGGTTGGCGCGGTGCTGCATCTGGATCTGGCTGGCGCTGGGGCTCAGGGACATCCCCCGCGTGTGGGACGCCAGGCCCTGCCCGCCCACGGGGCCTCCGGGCAGGAGGCTGCTGCTGACCATGTCGCTGGGCTCCTGCACTTGGATTGTGACCTGCTGGGGCTGTGACTGCTGCTGAAGGCCCAGGCACGTCAGCCCCATGGCTGGGGGAGGGGAACAGTTACCGGACTGCGGGAAGAGTGTGTTGTGGGATGGCATCCCTTGGAACTGGGACTGGGAGGCAGCACCTGCAAGGAACAAAGACCCTCAGCATCCCTGTCAACACATGGCAAGGCTTGGGAAAGAGAGCTGCTCTTCATCCCTGCAAGTGTTCCAAGGCCAGGTGGGATGGAGCTCTGAGTAACCTGGTCTAGCGGAAGGTGTTCAGGCCCACGGCAGGGAATGAGATGATCTTTAAGGTCCCTTCCAGCCCAAACCAGGCTATGAACCTGTGATTCACTCTATGATTGTGGGCCATGCTGGAAGCCCAGTACATGTCTGTGGGGGTGAGGAGCGAGGCTCCTGAGTGCTCCGTCACGCTGTGCCAGCGTGCAAAGGTCACAGCAAGAGCCCCTTGCACAGAAACAGAAACTCGGCAGAGCTGACAGTGATTTGCATAAACCCAAGAATATCAGCCCTTCCTCCCCACCCCCGGGAGCGATAAGTAAGGATCTTGTGACAAGAAACCCAACAGCACATTCCAGCTGGCAGCTCCTCTCAAGCTCTCGATAACACCAGCCTTTGCTGCCAGATGGAGAATCTTTTACATCATCAGCAAACCCCTGCAGGGCCTGGGCTGGGGGGGGGACCGAGGTCCCAGCACCCCCACACTGGTTCCCTGAGGTTTGATGGGACCACATGGCCCTGCCAAGGGGCCCACCCAGCTCCCAAAACTGCTTACCATGGGGCTGCAGCACACTGCTGCTCACGGGGGGCGGGCTGCTGTTGGGTTGCCTGAAGAGGTGGTTGTTAGGGTGGTTTGGGGGCGGGCTGGATGGCTGGATCCGTAACCTGCAGAGGGAAACAAGCACCTTCTCATCATGCCTGCTCCTTGTTAAAATTCCTTTTCACCTGTGAGAGCTGATGCCAAATGCTGCATGTCTGGTTCTAAACAAACACCTCAAAGCCCTTGTTGGGGATCCCAAGCTCTGTACAGCTTGTCTTCTCTTCCGAGAGCCACCTGACTTGTCCAAGTCACACATGGAACGAGCATGACCTGGTGACTACAACAGAAACCTGGGGACAAGGACACCACTGGCTCACCTCCTGACTCAGTTCTTTCCCGTAACTCAGCCTGCCTCACCTACAGGTCAGGGTGCTGTGGGCAAAGAGGGCGACCTCACCAAGGGCCTGGAGAGATGTGAGACACAGAGGAGGCATGAGAGAACCCAGCTGCTGAAGTAGCATCTTCAAGCCACTCAAAAGGCTGGACTGTCAATCCTCTGCTCAAAGCAGGTCAGCGCCTTTGAATTGTGTATCTCTGCCCCTAAAGTCCTTCTGACAGAATCCAGCTCAAAGGACCAGGCACATTCACCTGGGAACTGGCTGTGCCATTCTCACCTCATACACCTCCAACTCAGCCTACCCTTTCCTGAGTGTGTCAGCTCATCCCTGGGCCTGAGTAAGATTAAAACCCACTTCCCTAGAGCTTTCCTAAAGCCATTTCTTTACCTCTGAAGCTGGTGAGTGAGCAGAGCTGGCTGGTTTTCACATGGAGCTTGCAAGGGTGGAGATGGCTGGGGAGGCCGGATACAGTCCTTAACCAGGCACCACAAGAAAACAAAAAGTGTTTGCAGTCAATGTCTCCGTTAGTAAATTTAGAAACACTGATGGGTGAAGCAGGACATAACCAGATCCACCGAATTTCAGTCCCTGACTGCAGCCCTGGCTACCACAGCTACCACAGCAGCTGTGCAAACATCTCTGCTGAAATCCTTCAGCCTTTGTCTTGCTACAGCAAGCCCAGCAAAAACTCCCCTCCCTCAGTCCCCCTGGGACCTGCTCACGAGTTGTGTCTGCAGCAAGGCAGGAAAACACAGCTAAGCCTTCAGCAGCTCTGGCTCGGGTTCCAGTACCTGAATCTGCTGATGAAGAATCTGATGGTGCTGCTCCTGCTGGTACAACATGTGCTGCTGCTGTGTCTTCTCCAGTGTCCTCTCGTCCATGTGCCCACCATACATCTTCTGGAGCTGCTCACACTCCTGCAAGGAATCCAGCATATTCTGTAAATGACCTTCCTGTGCACAGCACACTGCCAACGCCAAAAGGCACACTCTGCATCCCACCCCTCCAAAAAAAAAAGCTGGCAGAGAAAGCCTAATCCATTTAATTTGACAGAATCAGGTGTGTAATAACGTGGCAAGAAAACAGAAAAGCACAGGGTGCACGTGACACCGAGCTGGCACTGCTGTATTCCCTTAGTGCAGGGAACAAGCCCTGGTAATGACACTGCAAGGTGAGGAGAACATCTCATTTCTACCGTGCTGCAAAGGGAAAGGCCTGTCCTGGGGCCAAATCCTGCTCCAGCCATTGGCAAGATGTGCCTAGCTGCACAGGGAATATCACACAATACACTCTGAACTGTCCTTTGCTGGGACACTCTGGAAGAGCCCCAAAACTGCTGCCACAGGGAATGTGAGAGAGAGCAGCTGCAATCCAACAGTGCTGGTGGGCCCTGCAAGAGCAGGCAGGACACATATGGGTGGGCACAGCATGACATTTCCTCCCCAAAAAGAGAGGGTGGAAGTTGCCCAGGTGCCCAGCTGCAGGTGAACAGCCTATACATTCAGAGGACGCTCAAGGGTTGCTGCAGTCACAGAGAGTGGGAACAGCCCCTCGGGTGGGAAGTCCCCACTGCGTCCCCTCAGCCTTTAACATAAAGATTCTGACTTTTGCTTCCCAAAGCAGCAAGGCCATGACAATAAAAAAGCCCCTGTGGAGGCTCTTTTGAGACTCTACTCCTCTCTCACCTGCTGGAGCTGTTTGATGCTGCTGTTATTGCCCATCTTCTCCAGGTGGGCTTTGAAAGCCTGGATGCTGGCAGCACCGTCAGAAAAGCGCCGGACCGGGGAGAAGCGCTCGGTGGGGAGGTGCAGAGTGTTGGAGTCCTTGTAAATAGAACTGAACACACAGGGAAAGGGGTTAGTGACAACAGCGAAAAACGAACTCCAGTACAGAGACATTTCATTTCCACCAGCCGTGCCAAGCTCTACCTGCCCACTCACCCAGAATAAACCATAGTTTAGAATGAGAAATAAAATGCCACCATCACTCTGAGGAGGAAACAGGAACGCTGAGTATCCTCAGTGCCTGAGCAGGTAAATGTGCTTTACACTGGAGACAACTCAGGCACAAATCAGATTCCAGATGGACAGCAACTCACTGTCCATCCATAGAGATGGATCTATCCCTCAGACGAAAAAGGTTTATAGAAACCACTCAGCATCCTAAAAAGCTAAAATTTATCTCTTCAGTAGCCACTTTCTGAGTCTTCCAGCTCCCCTGACTACACCTGAAGTCTGTGGAAAGCAGGAGGGGCACACAGAGAGAGAGAAGCCTGACGTGTTCTGCAGCCCCGAGGAGGAAGGGGGGGCTGGCATCCATGTTTAGGGACTCTCTGAATTAAAAAGGGGTTTGGAAGGGAACTCTGCACTTGGGGGAAATCTTTCTCATCCACTGACCAAGCTGTCACTTGACACTCAGAGCCTGCCAGTTGCCTGGATGCTCTGCACTGGGCACATCTCAAAGGCAGACACAGCCAGTACCAAGGCAACTGTGCCCAGGGCACCACAAGCACTTTCCCTTCACAATGAGGTTTCTTCACCATCAGAGGGAGCCAGATTTTTTTCAGGAGCTGTTTTCTGCCAAAATTGGGGCTCCCCATTATCACTGAGCTCCTGCCCTGCATTAGGTGCCCCCTGTATTATCACAAGCAGAGATGACTTTGCACAAACATGTCACAACACACCTCACAACAGTCAGGCTTCTCTGCCTGCCCTCATGGCTCCTGTGCAAATGCTATCTAAAGAACCTGGCTTTTGTACAAAAGCTATCTACAGAACCTGGTTTCTATGCAAATCAGAATCATAGAATGGTTTGGGTTGGGAGGGTCCTTACAGCTCATCCATTTCCAACCCCCTGCCATAGGCAGGGACACCTTCAACTAGCTCAGGCTGCTCAAAGCCCTGTCCAATATAGCCTTGGACACTTCCAGGAATGGGGCAGCCACAGCTTCTCTGGGCAACCTGTGCCAGGGCTTCATCACCCTCAGACGGAACAATTTCTTCCATAAGTAAAGAATTTCTTCTGTAAAGATTCTGTAAATGCTGTCTACAGAACCCAGCAAGCAATACCTAATGCACAGGCTCCAGCAGTAGCCTTTGCCTGTGAGAAGGTTGTGAAGACATGGTCTTTACAGCACCTTTGACACCAAACCCAGCAAGAGCCCAACTGGCCGCATCTGGAGTGGTCCTGAACTCCAGTGCACAACCTGAGGCCTGTTCCAGCCTCCCCTTATCAGAAAGTGATCGATGCTGGACCATTTCCAGCACACTGGGTTCAGCTTTGTCACTGTCTCTGCCTTAGCAGGACGTACTTCAGTTTCTATAGATCACACATGACCTTCTTCCAAGGACAGAGCTGTGCTCCTCTCTTTTGATGCCATCCCATCCATTATCCTGATCCATTTGTTCTTCTGTTGCATTGATGGAAAGCAGAAGCTACAGATAAAATCATGCTGAGGTTCTGAAAGCCGTGTGGCCAAGGCAGAACAGCTCACTGCCCCGTACAGTTGTTGTACTTCAATTCTGCTTTCAAATACTTCAACGTGACCAAAATCAGGGGCTACACATAACATGGCTTAAAATAGGTTAAGGGCTAAAATAAAACCCACCTGCCACTCAATAATGAGGTTTATTTAAGCAGTGACACAAGACTGCTAATTTCTGTGCCCGGTATGTCTTGGACTCAATGTGGTACACTCTGTTTAGGCCATGGTCAGATGAAATATCCGTGATTTCACAGGGAAAACACAAGGCAGGCTCACAGCACGTTACGACACTGAGGGTGGAAAGTGCAGATACCACCCTGCTCATGATGCAACAGCCTCAGGACTCCAGTGCCAAGAGGCAGAGGTGACACCAACGTTATTTACAGGGTAAGTGTGTTTTAAGTGTTGTAAAAATTCCGCTCCTGCTGTGCATGATGGACCCAGCTTACCTTGAGGATTTGCAGCAATCCTGAAAGCAGGACACAGCACATTCTGGTTGTTTTGCAAGCTGCTCTCCTCTTCCTAACTAAATCTTTCCCCTCCTGCTCTTCCCATCCCCCAGGCACCTCAGAAGGAGTAACTTCAGGGCAAAGAGGTGCTTATCTTGGTTTTCTGGAGCTCCAGCGTGGCACTAGCACTGTCTCAGTCTGCTCAGAGTTCACCTGTCCCTGCTGATTACATCAGTGCTCAGCTCAGCAGGTCTCTGGCTACAATAAAAAGGGCTTTGTCAAGTCTGCCAGTGTGAGCTGCCTGAGGGGCTGAACACCAGCACCAGCCTGGCCTGGCAGCCACTGCTCTCCCAACAGGCAGCAAACTCCAGCGTGCAGCTGGTTTGCTCCCAGCACAGAAGGTTCAGGGCACTTTTAGGCATTTTTATAAGAGGTTTTTTTTATTTTTTTATGAAGAGGTTTTTAAGCTCCCTCTGTGGCAATAGCATCTCTGGTTTGCTGCTGTGACAAGGACTCTGTCACATTAACATTTCTCCATCAGGAGTGTCCCTCCCACACATTGAGCATGTTTAGATCCAATCCAAAGGTTCCCCATTTCCCAGACACTGTGAATTTATTTTTTTTCTTCCCACCTCAGCTTCCTTTCCCTACATCATTCCCATTAAGGGTTCAGATTAGAAATAAAATTACTCTTGAGAAGCTTTGCAGAGAGACTTTGCAGTCAGAACACACAACTCTGGTGCAGAACAGTGAGGGTTTTTATGCCCTGGTGTGGATGACTTGGACAATACTTTGCTTGTATCTGCCTTCAAAAACATTCTGTAGCAAATCTGCTACCTTGACACTACCATTACAACAGGGAAAAGCTTTCCTTTAAAACAAATAGCTTAATCCCAACCTTTCTGTAATGGCAGCCATTCCAGGAAAGCCTCTCCAGCCACAAAAATGAGACTGGATGGAAGAGCCAGCCAATTCCTGTTTGTCCCTGCAGGCAGGGAGACTGTGCCAGCGCAGAACTTGCGCCCCCAGCGTGGCCAGACACCCTCTGCTCTGTGGGTCTGCTCTTCATCCCTGTTCCTCCTCCTCACCCCTCCCTGCCAAGCAGGATGTCCTCAGTGCTCCATTCCAGACGCCATCCAACAGGATTCCTGGTGCAAAGCTGCCCGGCCGGCCGGTGCCGTTACTCACCGGTGCTGGTCGGGTCCCAGGTGTGGAGCCCAAGCCCGGGGTCGGAAGGACTGCTGTCCTAGCTGCCTCTGCAAGTCTGGAGGGATTTCAGCTGTAGGGTTGGTCATGGCCAGAGTGTGCCTTTTTGACCTATTTGCCAAGTATCTGCAACAAGCAGGAGCACATTTTATAAGAGACTGATGGGAGTACTCCAAAAACAGGGAGCGTTAGATAATCCAGAGAAAATGGGAAGGAAGAAGCTTCTGCAGTGCTCAGAACACACCATGGGCACACTGCCTGTGCCCATCACAGCACTGGGTTGTCAGTGCTTAGGGGACAAGTGTAGTTCCAGCTGCTGGTGCTCCAGCCCTGGAAGGAAAGAGGAGGTGTTTGCTCTTCCCAGCAGGAAAGCCACGTTTCACCTCAATGGGAATGCTGGTATATCCCTCTGGGAATACCCAGGTGACTACCTGCCCTCAGCGTGGATTGCCTCTACTAGAGCAGGTCTGCCTCCCTCTCCCAAGGCCCCACTAAGCCCCAGGGAGCCAAGACAGAGATAACCCAGCAAGAACCAGACAGAGAGCAGGTGCTGAGAGGAGCTGCTGCACCTTCCAGGGTGGCCTTTGCACCTCAGACCGACCCTGGGACAACCCAGGTCCTGCTGTGAGCAGCGGCCACCTTGTCACAGCAGGGAAGGGTCCGGGGGGGGGCCCAGCAGAGATCGGCATGGGCAGAGCCTCGGGCTGCCCAAGGAAGGGTTGGGGCTGAGGACAGGCTGGTGCCAGCCCGGTCCAAGTGCGCCATCTAGTCCCTGCTCTGCTCTGGGGAGTCGGGAAAGGGCTGGGATGTGCAGGGAATGAGATCGGGAGCAGCGAGAGAGTCACTTCCCCTGGAGCTACCAGCACCAAGGCTGGGCTTGCCTCTTACACCACAGCTGGGAGGCAACAGCTTGAATGGAATCCCCCTCTGCAGTGAAAAAGAGCTGCTGGTCTCCTGCAAACCCCCCAAAGACTGGGAAGCACGGAACTCAGAGCCCCTGCTCTGACAAGGATGTGAGGAAGGGCCACACAGCACTGAGAGCCACTGCCTTGCCCTGCTGTTCCTGGCACAGCCCTGCCCAGGGCAGGCAGGGCATGGGGCCAGCAGAGAACAGGCGAAGCCCCTGCACAGGCTGCGCCAGGGGTGAGGAGGGGGCTGGGGCTGTCCCCCAGAGCTGTGCCCACTCAAGGCTGGGAGGGATGAACGCCCCTGTACGAACTCAGCTCCTCCTGCTCCTGTGAATCAGCAGTGAGGTGGTAACCAGGCCAAAGACCACTTGGCCAGTGACACCTGGGAATTATCACCTTTGCTCTTGTCCCCTGCAACTCCCACTGTGAAGCAGAAAGAGCAGCAAGCAGTAGAATTGTTGCCTTGCCCAAACCCAGCCTCTCTTTGCTACTGAAGCCACTTAAGCAGAAGAAGCAGGTTAACAGTGCTGTGGTGCCCCGCCAAAGCCTGTGCCATTAGCTGTTTAAGAATCATTTGATGCAGACAGGGAAAGTTTCCCGAAGAGCTTTACTGTTGTGGTTTGCTAAGATCATTTTATTTCAGCCCTCCAGGGAACAATCCAATCATGAGCTCTAACAGCGTTTCGGGTAGAAGAAAGTTTCCCAAAGCTCAAAGGAGATGTGACTATTCCCTGGAACCAAGAGAAGACCTACGCTCTGCTTTCAAGGTCAGATTAAGGAGGGCAAAAGCTGCTCACTGGTGGCTGCAAACAGAGTATTTGGGGCAGTGTTCTGAGAAGCTAAATATTTGCATCTGTCCATTATGGTAATGCTATTTACCCTTCTCCTCTGATGACTACTGACATGTTGCATCACAAAGGGGTGGAGAACAAGTTAACACACAACCTAAACGGTGCTTTTTCGAGGCCATCTGGTGGAAGAAGAACATGTGCTGTGAAAGGACTAAAGGCAGCACTCTCGAGAGCAGCAAAGTGACCTCTGGGTCCAAGGGGATTTGGTTTCCAGTGGGATCTGAACATTTCAGTGCCTTGCAACCTACAAAGTACTGCATGGGGGTTTCAAAATGTTTCCAGCTGAGATAATGCTTTACAGGCTCAACTGAAACCTTTGGGTTTAGAGCAGTGAAAATCTGCCCAGGTAAGATGTTCAGGCATCCCCTTGCCAAGAATAAGATTTATCCGGTTTGCACAGAAAGACTGCCAGCTGTCTGAGGTGCTGTCAGAGGACATTATGGGCCCTAAATTACAACGTTTAACGGCTACTGAGGCTAAAAGTAGACTCTCTGAGCTCAAGTAGGCAAAAGGAATCTCAGTACACAGTCTGTCACTGCTCACACCCACTGTTCAAATCCCACTTCCTCTGGAGCACCGAGAGGAGCAAAGCTGACCAAGGCTCTGCAGTACAACCTGCACCCACCCCAGTGTCACTATGCCTGTAACAACTCTCAGTCTGAACCCTTTTGAGCCCTTGAAGAACCATTCCCTTACTCAGGTGCTGGCCTGTACAAAGAGGGGAATCCAGAAAGCTCTTCAAGGTAAGAAGCAGGAGCACCCACCACACGCAGTGCACCAGCTGGTTAGCAGAGAAGAACTAAGCAAAAGCTTCTATGAAAATGTTAGCAAGGCCATGGTTAGTGTGTTCATGGACTGAGAAAGTACAAGCATATTCTACCCACTTCCTAGGACATGTTTGGAGCAGACACAGAGAACAGAAGTTCCCAGCCTGAGAGCTAATAATCCTTTCCTTATTGGAGCAGACTATTTTAAGGCCTAATGCTAAAATTAGCAGCTAGAGATACCCGTATTTCCAGCAAGCTCATTTTGTTTGAGGCATCAGAGTTGGATGTTTACTGCATGTCTTGATACAAAAGCTGCACTGGCACCCAAGGCCACAGAGGAGATCCTCCCACCTCCAGCACTCAGCAGGGAGCGGGAATCCCTCGGCACTCACTTGCCAGGTTAGTGTGGATCGCATGCTGTTGCACACTAAGCAAAGGAATTTAGCAGTTCCAAGAGTTTCTGGAGAACCTACTGCTCAATCAGCTACCCATTCCAGGGGAATCCGGCTTTCTAAGCACCCAGTAGTGCCAGAGGAGCAATTGCCTACAGTAATCAACACCCACAGGAACAGGAGAAGCGTTGAGCCTTTGCTGTAATCAACTTTGGTGCCCTGATGAGGCTGCTGTGTTAGAATTCAGCTGTGGAACACCCCAGGGTGAGCCTCGTGGAGGTAGGAAGGGCAAATGTTAAGAGTGGGAGTTACCTCTGCACAGCTTCCTGATCCGGCTCCCCATCGGAGCTCTCCTCATCCACAGGGGTGACAGCTGGGACAGCCTGTGGAGAGAAGAGAAGTCACAGTTCTAGAGGACAGCCAGCACAGTCCCATCCACAGAGGGGACACCTGACCTTCCCAAACAAGCTTTCATAGGAGTGTGTGTTGGCTCCTCTGCACCATCGAGGAAACTCAGCCAAGAACTCCTTTCAACGTTTGTTTCCCAATCAAACCGCCTGTACAAGGTTGCAGCTAGGTGGAAAATTCATTGATACAGATGCGCCAAGGAAGAAAGAACATGCATGAATGCCCAAGATGGACACTAGTTTCTCCATGGGACCAGCAAAGGAGAAGAAAAGCAACAGTTAAAAAAAGTGCTTAAACACTCTCAGTTCCAGAGAGGAACACCATCTTGGCTGCTAGATACCAAAACAGCAACTCTCCTGCACGGGGACAGAGCACCCCCACTGCTCCAGAGCAGGGGAACCTTGGGAAGCAAGCAGGCACATCCCTTCAGTCCCTTCCTGAGTGCCACATGCCGAGCCTGCTGTGACCTGCACACTGTCACCTCTGGCTGCGGGAGGAGATATTTTTAAGCACACCCCCATTCTCTCCTGTCCCTTTGGTACTTACTGGCGTCATGGTGACGAGCGGGGAGGGGCCCCGGGGCCGCTTGAGCAGCTGCTGTGCGTGCAGCTGGATGTTGGCCCCTCCGTCTGATGCCCGCCGGCCCAGCGGGCCCATCCCGTTGAGCAGCTGCAGCGTGGGGGGCTGCAGCAGGGACTGCTCCTGGGGACACAGACAGCCCAGTCACACACTCCGAGCCAGACCCCAAGGTCACAAACCAGACACGGGCAGAAGACAAGCCTCCTGGGCTTCAGGAAGGCCACCAGCATCTCGGAGTGATGTGGGGCAGGGAGAGGCAGCGTCAGTGGATGGAGCAGGGTTTAACTCTCCACCTCCCTCTGCACGGTGCTTTAGCTGCCAGGCTGCAACCTGCAGCTGAAAGCCAGGAAGCACAGTCCTATTTCTCCCCAGCCCATTAATTAATTTCATATTGCACTGTTGTTCATTCTTCAGCTTTTTCGTAGAATCACAGAAACGCAGAATGGTTTATGTTGGAAGGGACCTTAAAGATCATTTTGTTCCAAACCCCTGCCATGGGCAAGGACACCTCCCTCTAGATCAGGTTGCTCAGAGCCCTGTCCAACCTGGCTTTGAACACTTCCAGGGATGGGGCAGCCACAGCTTCTCTGGCCAACCTGTGCCAGGGCCTCACCAGTCTCACAGTGAAGAATTTTTTCCTAACATCTAATCTAAACCTTATTTCAAGAACCACTTGGAATCATACCTAAAGAGAGTAAATCTTGAGGCTTCTGGACTCAAGGAACTGGCAGACAGAGTGAACAAGTGTGAGCACAAACACCCCCCAAACCTGGCAGGGCACAGACCACAGCAGGGAACATGTTGGGCAGTACCTTGTACTCCAGCTGGCCCGTGGGCTGCAGGTTCTGCCTGGGCAGCACATTGTGCATGAAGTTCACATTCGGGGTCACCTGCAGGAATGGAGCCTGAGGAGTGACACGGGGGAAGCCGGGCAGGAGCTTCTGCAGATCATCCATGACTTCCGTCCTGTGCAATCACATTTAGAGAGGTGAATTAGCCATGATACGAGGAAAACCCCTCGCAGACCCACTACATACAGCTTCCCTTCACAAAAAGCTTCCTATTGCTCTGGATAATGGTCACAGACAGCAGCCAAGCCACTCTTGGGTTTTTATTTGTCCCTCTTCCCCCTCCATGCTGACATTTTCCAGAACTAGCTCTTGGCATTAACCCTGATGGCATTTATCACAAAACCCTCACCCTGGACATGACAGAGTACAGCTCAGGTGAGACACTGTCTTGCACACCAGTATAGCTTACACAGAGCTGATCAAGAAGGGGAGGAGGAAAACATCTCATCCTCATCTGAAATACTAATCTAGTTGTGCAACGGGACTGAGACCTTTAAAGGAACACCTAGAAAGACCAAAGTCATGTGCTGGGAGTAAATCTTCAGGCCCCATTAATCCTCCACCTGGGAGTTAAGATTCCAGTACTCACCGTGGGTCAGCCACTCCCACTGTGTGTCTCCTCATCGAGAGGTATCGGACCAGAGCCTCAGGTGATGGCTCTTCCCCTTCATCACTGTCCAGGTTCATTGTTCCATCAGTCTGGGCAGGGAAAACATTGGAGATGTTGAAGTACAATGTGAGAATCAAGGAAAAGGCTTTAATGCAAGCCAGGAAAAGAACTAGCAGGGAGCACCAGGGGGTTACCTCACCTCCACAATCTGGTTCTCAGGATTGATGAGCTGGACTTGTGGCACGTTGATGTTCATGGCGTTGCTTGTCTGTTCTGTCTGCTGAGTGGAGAGATCAGCATCAGAAGACACCAAGACAGCATCTCCTACAACTCCATTACAAACACTGCTGGATTAACACCCGTGCACAGCCCTAAGCACCTGGGAATAGGGAGGTCACCCTGGAGCCAGCGTAGAGCTATTTACTGTCAATTCCCAAGGGGTTGGCTCATTTCCCTCCGCTCCCTTCTGTTCAGGCAAGGTCAGCACCTCTTCTGCTTCCCTCATGACCTGGCCTCTCTCAAAGCAAGTGCACATTTGCTTCAACAGCAGCACAAGTTGAGGACTAAGCACCACACAGCAGTCCTGAGCTGTGAACTCCAGCTCCCAGTAACCCTCACAGTGCCTTCTCCTCTGTCACTAGCAGGAGACTGTCTGAAGGGTATTCAGCCAATGCACAAACTGTTCCTAACTCCAGGATTACGGCACCCTAAACACACACCAAATCCTGAACGTTTTGATGCTCTGACCAGGATGAGGACATCCACGAGCAAGTCTGAATTTAGCAGGGAAGGGACTGGCTGACCTTCCAGAACACTAGGCAAGTGGATGTACCTGGATGTTGGCCGAGGTGGGGAAGGTCATGGTCCGTGGAATGCTGGGGGATGGTGCGATGCGCAGGTTCTTGTGTCTCTTGAGGCGGTCGCAGAGCAGGCTGTAGATCGCGCTGTAGTGATCATACGCGTCAGCTCTCAGGGACTGAAAGGGAAAGGAAGCACGGTCAGTCCTCTCTGCCAAGTGATAAAACACACTCTACACTGTGCTGGGGTTGCTCAGTTGCCACCAAACAGATTGATGTCCAATGGGAACAGGCAGGACACGCCAGGTGCGGGGCCTCACCTGAACCGTGCGCTCCTTGTCCAGCCCCATCTCTGCCATGGCCAGCAACACGTCGTCGTTCAGCGGCTCCAGCTGCCTCTCGGTCTTCAGGTGCTGACACTCTGCTATCAGCTGGGAGGGCACAGGCACACAGTTAGTGCTGACATTCCCACAGGCATACTGATGAGTCACAGTGCTCCAAAGAACCCATGCAGTTGGCATGAGTTCTGGAGGCTGATGGCACAGCAAGCCAAAATGCAGTGCCTCAAGCTCCCAAGACCACGGGGAAAGATACAAAACTGTACGCAGACAAGGACTGATGTGGAAAACAATGCCAGTAGACACAGAAAGGCAGCACTGGGAATGAGAGTTCCCAGAGAGATGAACCAACACTGCAGCGCCACATGCCCAGAGCCCATCTCAGGCATCGAGCAGCCCCCACTCACTGCTCACCCTGTCAAACTCTGCATCAGCCTCCCCCAGCTTCATCCACTTGTGTTTGCAGATCTGCTCCATGGAGAGCCGCTTGCTTGGGTCCAGGACCAGCATGTGGCGGATCAGGTGTTCACACTCTGCCAGGGAAGAGAGAGGTTAGGTCACCCATGGAAAGGGACAGGGCTGCTGCAGCAGGTGAAAGGGCTTTTTCCTTTCCAGGCAATGTGTGTGAGCCCCCTATGTGCCCCTTTGCTGCAGACATTGATTTCCCTGTGCTAGGAAGGAGGAAAGCCACCCTGGCCAAATGAAACCCCGAGGTGACTCCCTGTCACCCTGTCTCTCCCCACCATGACATGACTGGCTTTTGGGAATTGAAGAGCAAAGTATCCTCTCAACACTCCCCACTCAACAGCTCACCATGAATGATTTCTCCATCATATTACCCCTGTGCTGTGACCATGGGGGACTGCTGAGGGTCTCCCACTTTGGGGTGGGATCTAAGCTTGCTTTGAAAGCACCACATTTTAGCAGAATTTTCTGCACGGAGAGAACCAGTTTTCAGTTGGGAAATTTCATGCGGCCCATGCAAAATTATTCTTTAACCTCACAGCAGGCAACCAAGAACCTATGCATGATTCTTGCTTAAACTGGTTTTATCTGAAAATTAATCATACTTTTCAAACCCAAGATTTATTACTAAAGCATTCAGAGGTATTTTTGCAGCAACAGCACACAGATACTCATCTCTGATGGGGCTGTGGGTGTGAATTCATGTGCCATAATGCTGCAGAAGGCTAAAACTGACACAAGGTGCGGTGAAAGGCTCTGCATTCCTGATTCCCTGTCCCCTTACCTGTGGACATGAAGAAGGGGATGCGGAACTTCCCGCTGAGCACCCGAGCACGCAGGTTCTGCAGGGTGCTCCCGTCGAAGGGCAGGGCACCACAAACCAGCACATACAGCACCACGCCGAGGCTCTGCCCAAAACAAACCTTGTGTCAGAGACAGGCTGTTGGGAAACTACATCAAAATGCATTCTCTGGGCAGCTCATGGTTTTGGCGCCTCCCAATAAAGAAAATACAGGACACGGTAGCCAGAATGCGATTTTGGAAGTGTTTCTTTGGGAAATACTTTTTGCCACACTGGGGCTTTTGTCTGAGATGTGTACTGAGTGCTCAGGAAGTGAAGCCAAACAAACAGAGCAAAAATTAGATCAAAGTCAGAGAGAAAGAGGGTCGTCACATACCCAAATGTCAACCTTTGGCCCGTCATACTCCTTGCCTTCAAAGAGCTCTGGAGCAGCATAGGGAGGACTCCCACACCAGGTTTTAAGCAGCTGGCCAGGGGTGAAGATGTTGCTGAACCCAAAATCTGAAAGAACAAGGGGAACCAGTTAGAGGAATATGATTCACTCCAACTCTCCTGAACAAAGCAGAGCACTGAGTGCCATGTCCAGTCATTCCTCCAGAGATGGTGACTCCACCACCTCCCTGGGCAGCTGGGAGACACAGGAGTGCAAAGGAGGCAAGGAAAGGAAGAGCAGCACTGAAACCACCTGGGAAGAGCAATTTTTCTCTGTACTGGGACAAAAGACCAAGTATGAACTTTGTCAAATTCACTTTGTACACCATAAAACACACTTGCTACAAAAAACTCCACTACTTCAGCCTGCTTTGCACAGTAAACCCATGCTGCTTTTGCTTAGCAGAACAAAGATATTTCCAGAAGTTTGCTCTTCATTTTTCACCCATGTGATTTCCATGCTGGAGTCAACACATGGGGGATCAGATCAATGAGGGCTGCTGCAAGTCAGATGGATGGTTTGGAATGTGGTTTCCACCTTATAATCAAGAAATCCCATATAAATCTTGAGTTAATTTCCAAACTTCAGAGTCCTCCGTGTCACGCTTCCAAGTTCCCTGGGGCCAGGGCAGCCACACAGGGCAGCACAGACAGAGTGCAAAAGGAAAAAGAACAGGAATTTTGATTCTTCCAGAAAGCACTACAGGAGCTGGAAACTCTGGTTATGGTGGGCAGCTTCTACAAATCCTTCACCAATAGCAAATAATAAATCCTGAAAGGGAAATCAAAAGAAAGGTCTTCACCTCAGAGGCAGCCAGCCATCAGCTTACATGGGCACTAATGGCATTCTCTGCTAATTAACCTGCCTCCCCCTGGCTCACAGCTGGGACCTGTACTGGAAAGGGTAAGGAAACAAGTCTGGATCCAAGAGAAGTGAGTTGGCTCTTGTAAAGAGGAAAAATCTTCCCTGTCTTTTCTCTTTTTGTCTCAACTGAATTGAGGCAAACACATTGTCACAGAGGTGTTCCCACATCCCATGAAGGAGGTGTCCTCAGAGGCTGCTCCATCAAGGAGCGGTGCCACAGAGATTATCTGCAAGAGCCAGAGATGTGCCAGCAGGAGGGCGAGTGACATTAATGCCCAGGGACAGGGACCCACAGCAACAAGGCCATTTCTCATGGCATTTGCACCAGCAGCAGCTCCTCACAGCAGGGTATGGGACAGCAAGGAGGGCCAGGAAGACTCAATTTGCAAATTCTGACTGATTAAAGAAAAAAACATCATGGCAAAAATACACAGTGCAACTGCAGAAAGTGGAAATCCCTGAACATGAATTTTGCCTCTGTCACTGGTCAGAACAGCAGTGGATCTGGGCTGATGCACAGCCTGGCAGTGAAACACAAGATCCCAAAGTAGTGCAAGGAAAATGTCACTGAAAATGTGTATTTTAACACATGCACACAAATGATAAAGAATACTTGAGATACAAAAACAAAAAAGCTTTAGTGTTTTACCCCATTTCTTGAAGTAAATACACAGTCAGCTTGGAAATTAATCTTTGTTTTTATCTGCTAATTTCTCCTTACAGCCTTTTATCCATGCCCCAGAGTAAGGACTTTGCATGAATTTTGTAGCCATCAAGAAAGGTTTGCTTTCCTAAATCATATAAAACTACAGGTTTGCTCTAACACGTTCAATATTACTAGCTAATTACCAATTAATTACCAGTTCCACACCAAATTCCAAGCCACCAGTGAGGCCAGTGATAGCCAACACCTCCGTTCCAGAGAAGCTCACCAGCACTTCAGAGAACACACTGACTGGTGAGTCTGTGCTCCCACTGCTTTCCTTACAGGATTTTTCACGACCTAATTTCAGGTGACTCCTCTCCTCCTCCAAACAGCTTCTGCAGAACTCAGCAGACCACCTGGCGCTGCTCCTGCCAGCTCAGCTCCAGGAGGGCACAGCCAAATTCCTTTTTCCTGACCCTCCACAGGCAGAAAATTCTCACTGTGGACATGATTTATGCTTGTGAAGAATACCTAACATAGCCTGTTCCTGTGGAAACACCTGGAGTACACACCAGGCTGCTCAAACCCTATCTCAAAACAGCACAGGGACGGTAAATGTTCTTTAAAAGCATCACGGTATCAAAACAAGGCAGTTACACACCCTCTGGGTTTTTACTGCTGGCAATGAAGCCATCTAAACCTCCAGTGAGCCTTTGGAGGACCATTCCGGGGAAATAGCACTCAGATGCACAATTGTCTTTTCCACCTCTGCAAGCTTTTGAGCTGCTGTCTCACGTTTAAAGCAGGATGTGTAACAAGTGCCTGAATTATGGCCACTGGAACAAGCAATAAATGCTGCAGCACTGGATGTGTCTCCATCTCCCAACACGCAGCATTTGTGTCAGGTTTAGATGTAAACTCCTTCCGACTGTGGAATTTCGGTACTTCCCACATACTGAACAAGTTCTTCTGGTTTAGATACTTTTACTTATCCTTGTATGTACTTGAGGGGGCTTTGAGTACTTGGGGAACCACCTGTATTTTCCAAGGAGTGGAGCAGGTGGGAGCAGCTCCAGCCCTGCACACGAGAGGCCTGAGGTGTTCCCTTCACTGCTGCCCGTCAGTGGCACAGGCAGGGTGTGCCATGCCAGGGATGTGCCATGCCAGGGATGTGCCAATTCCAGCTGGCAGCACCATGACCTCGGAACAGACATGCAACAGCTGCCTCCCACACCCTTGCTCTCTGCTTCCTAAGAGCTGTTGGAGATTGGCAGGTTGGGAAACTTCACCCCTTCCACATCATGTGGAAGTTCTCCCAGGGATTCACAGCTCTTTTGGACCGGAAGAGGAGGTGGGCACAGAGGAACTCTCTCCTAAGGGCACAGGGGCAGCGAGGCCACAGGCATGGTGCTGTTCAGCCAGTGGGTCCCAGAGCTCCTGTGCTCACCCCACAGCTGTCCTGGATTCTGGGATGAAAGCTTCTCCCTGTGGAGAGCTGCTGCTCTGCCCAGCACTCCCACACTGCTGGGCTCTGCAGGGAGCTGGAGCCAGAGGCTCCACTGGACATGGACACTGCTCAAAGGCTGGAAACAGCTTCCAGTTCCCACCTGTGCTGTGTGACCGAGGTCAAGGCTGGGCAAAACGGCAGGGTTTTAAAACCCCCCAAAAAGGCCAGGGGAGGATTTGAAAACCCCAAAGCAACAGACAACAAAATCTAAACCAAACAAAAACAAAAATTACCACTTAAATGAACTTTCTCAAAACCTATGGCAAGTCACAGGCCACAGTGATGTATAAATCCAAATCCACAGGGAGCAACCAGGTCTCATTCCACAAACAGGTGCAGAAAGAAAAGGGCAGTTTTGAAGAGTAAGGTAAGTCACAACGATGTGATATAGGGAAAATATTTAAAATAAACATCTCTGTTACTAAACACTGAGCCCAGTCCCTGTTTCCTCGGAGCAGAGCTCAGGGAGTGGCATCAGTATCTGTACAACAGGGATTTTATCCTCAGGAGGGGAAGGAGCAGCAGACTCTTGCAAACAAATGCAAAGTGATGCACAGATCAGATTCCTCTCTGAAACCATACCCTGGGAAGGCCTGGGTGTTTAGCAATCATCAACTCCTGGCTGAACTCTCTGGCTGGGAGCACAGGGAATGCAGTGCCAGCAGCTACTGACTCAGACTCTGAGAAGGTACACTGGAGAAAAAGCATCCATGGGAAAAATGAGAGCGAGGGTCATGGCGTTGGGATCTCACTGTTTATGGAAAAATAGTACAGCAGCAATCAATCAAAAAAAACACCCAAACAGTGGGCATCAGTGAGACCAGCAGCACTACCCACTCCAAGGCTGTCATGTTCCCTTCCTCAGAGTCAGGTGCCTGCTTAGCGCCAGGTAGGGGATTTAAAGCTGCAAATGGAGGTCAGGAGGAACGTGCCAGAAAATCTGCACTGCTGAGAGTCTGGAAAACTCCAGAAGTTTGAGTTAGACACTGTTAATGGGTTTGGCAATGAAGGTTTAGCTGATTCTTCACCACTGTAACTGGCTTTGTGCATTTATCCTGGGAGGTCTGGTGTGAGGCAGATCTGTTGCTATCACTTCTTGTTTTTTGCTCTTGAAACAATGGAAGACCTGGTGTCAAGTTGAAATTGATGAGTTATAGGGAGAAAACTTAATACTTGGAAAATCCTATACCATAAATCAGCTTTTCCAGGCTGCTTTTCAAAGCACTACTGCATCTTCCTGCCAAGGCAAACACTGCCACCACCAGGGTGGGGACTATCTCCTGCAGTCATTTCGGGAGCACAGATTTGGAAGGAAAAGAGTTTCCAATTCCCTTAGATAAAAAAAAGTTTCCACAATTTTCAGAGTTTGTCAGCCTGATCATGAGGGCATTTCTTCAGCAAATCCAGCTGAATTCCAGTTTCCACCTGCATTAGTTTTTAACTTCTTGCTCTCTGCCAGGCACCCGCCCCCTCCACACAGAGCGGATTTTCCCCGTGAACACAAGATGGCCTCAAATCATTAGTGCAGCCCAAAACACCAGAAAGCGCTGCTCAGAGATCTCCTGAGCAGCCTCTCCCCAGAGCTCCATGATCTCTCCACTCCTACTCCCAGGAGCTCCACTCCTTCAATAGGGACGTGTCTCACTTATCTCCGGCTCCCAGAACAGCGACGAGCAGGTTATCACCCCCGTGCCAAGCAGGACATGGTTCAGACTGTTAAGTGTCCAGAGGAAGGTTCATCAAGCCCTTCCCTCCTTTCTATTCCTTCCCCATCCCCTCCTCACAAAACGATTAGGGAAGCTTAAGAAATTACTAACCATTTTACCATGAGCCAAGCGTTCATTCTAAACTAACACTTAAGGATGGTATGTGAGAGAACAGTAACACAACAAATAAGAATGTTTCCTTTCTTCAAGATGGTATCAAGATAAAGGAGTACTCCCCACCTCCCAGCAGTAAAATTGCTCAGACTGAGAAGTTTTGCAGCCCACAGCAGTTTTCTGTTTTTTTTTTAAAAAAAGTCCAATTACAAACCCCTGTAAAAGGGACATGCTCTCCCAGGAAGTCATTTAGGAGAGGGGGCAAAAAAGGGCTGCTTTCCGAAGCTGCTCTGCTATGCATTAGGCGCTTGTAGAATTAAATGGCGAGTATGAGAACTTCCACTTCAAAACCCCATGAAACTGGATGACCATGGCAGCATTAAATCTTCTTGTTTCAATCGGTTGCCACATAATCCCACAAAGCCAAATAAACTCAGGCCCAGTCAGTGCCCTCCAGAGCTCAGAAGCCAAGGTTCAGTCTCATGGTCAGGGGAGCAGACAGGCAGGTCTGTGTTGGTTCAGTACAGAAATGTCCAAAGAGGAAGCTCTCTGGAAGGTGAGGGCCTGTGTGTTCAGTGCCTTCAGCTTCTCTCCCTGCAGTGACTAAAGCCCCCAAAGCACTGGGGCCACTCTGGCTCTGTCACAGCACATCATAAATGACTCCAGGAGTGCTGCTTCCCTTTCATTGCTCTGCCATACACCTTGTCATCCCTACTTTGCCATTCCTTCTCCCTCACCTAACCTGACCTGCTCCAAAGAAGCCCTAACCCAGCAGCAGGACTCAGAACAAGGCCAGTTTTGTGATACTGTCTCACCCATTAGCTGGAGGACCGAACACCAGAGTGTCTGCAGCCACATGTCTGCCTGGGAAGCCAAACCTGCTCGTTTTCCTTCTTCTTCTACTCTGCACTACTTACAGGGAGATATAAATCTCCTGGCTGCAACCTGGCAGTTTCAGCTCTGGGCAGCAGGCCACACAGAAATCCAAAGCTTCCTTTAGCTGCACTGCGTTTCCTTCTCCCTGAATACCTGGAAGCAGCCAATGCCTACATTTATTAACTCCTGAAAGCAGCTGCCTTCCCCCCACACTGCTCTGCTTAGCTCACCTGCTATTTTGATGTTCAGGTTGGCATCCAGGAGTAGATTTTCTGCCTTCAGATCCCTGTGGACTATATTACGACAGTGACAGAAGTTGACAGCAGCCACTATTTGCTTGAACTTTCTCCGGGCTTCCTTCTCGGCCATGCGCCCGTGGGCCACGAGGTGATCTGTGAGAGGGCAAGAACACAGTGGTTATGGACACAGAGGGCACGACAGGGGCTTCTCACATGCTCCTGGAGAGAGGTGGGGAATAACATGGGCACCATTGTGGTTTCCACCTCCAACATCAGACAGGGAAGCAACATGGGCAGCGACTCTGGCAACCTGCCCTCACCTGGGCTGTCTCCAAGGGAAAAGTGTTAAAATTTATTCCATTTAGAGGACACCTGAGGAGATAGTTGGAAAAACAGAACTGTTTTGTGATAAATGCAAAGGTTTTAGGATCTTTTTCTACATCAAAGTGAAAACAAAGCTTTCCAACCTTTGCCTTCAGTCAGGCACCAAGACTCACATCACCTTGATGGTGAGAGGTGCAGGCTCCTGGCCATGTGCAATCCCTCCTTCCCCCTGGTTTTTCACAGGATACATGTCTTTGGTTTAATATGCCTCAAAAAATAACTCCTGCTGGAACCAGTGAGGTCCCAGGTAGTTACAGACACAACCTGCTCCTGACCTCAGCTTTCCAGACAGCAGAGCTATCAGCAGCAGGAGGTATTTAACATCGTCCCTCTCTGCAGATTGGTGCAAAAACATCCTTGCAATATCCAAGAAAGCATTTCATTATAAAAATGGAATTGGCTTCCACTACGGAAATCTGAGCACTCTCAAATATTTTGCTGAAAGCCTGTACTCTCACTCAAAGGTAGTATTTGTTGCCAGCTGGGCTTTCCTTGGAAGGCAGCACTGCACACACGGACAGGAAAAGCCTCTCCAAGAGATCACAAAGGCAGGCACACAGCAGTGACCCAACTGGAGTCAATCCACTTAAAACCTGGAAGCACCAGGCTTACAGAAGCTAGTCCTCACTGTCCTGTGAGCAGGGATGGACAGGCATGAGGCAGGCAGGAGAAATGGCAGAGAAAGGAGGAAAAAAATCATCCCTCTCCCTGAAGCACCAGCAGAAAAGGCTGCCAGTAAAAGCATAAAAATCGAAGTCGCAGGTGAATTATGAGGTACCATTATTGCCCTTTCCTAAGACCTTTCTACCCAACGTGTAATGTAGCAGGAAAGATATGGGTAGGAACAGCAGCTTGCACAATTATGGAACTAAGGACAGTGCTACTAAACCCCAGGAGAAACTCAAGATGTGCCCTGGAGAGTCCCCAATAACCACACATGGGACCAGGGGGGTTCCCAAGCTTCCCCAGCTCACAGGAACAGCTTTGGAGGTTTACACATGCCCTGTCCCCTCTGGCAAGGGCCACAGTGTGGGTTAGAAGAGGCACCAGCCACCCAAACCCCAGGGGCTTGTTTTCCCCTCGCCCACTTCAGGAAGTTCTAACTCCTCAGCAGGGCCACTGAGTTGGCCTCAAAAGACTTCTGGCCAAAATTAGGCTGAAATGCTTCATGCCCTCTCTGAAGCCCATTAAAACTGGGGGCTCAATACAGATATCTGTTCTTGAAAATAATAACAATAAATCACTTGTGCAGGTTTCTCATCAGGTGGCTGTGTTTTTCCCCAGTCACCCATTAATTAAAATACCTGTGACATAATTGACTCACAGTAAATACTAATTACCAAGATCCATCAAAGCAGTTGTGCTGCTCCTGAGTGCACAGCAACCTCCTTCTGCCTTTGCCTACTCATGTTGTGCAACAAACTCGAGGTGTTTTTCAAAGAACTTGTCAATTAACTTTTATTCCATAAGCAAATCTGAACCAGGGCTGGGGAAGGAAAGCCATCACCAAGTCGAATCTGACCCTCAGCTCACTCACTGGGAAAAGGTACCATCTCAAATTGCCCCGTCGTATTTCATTAAGGCATTTGCATGGTCATAAATTTATTACCCTGTGGAGCTGGAGACCGACAGCAGATTCAGCAAGGGTTGCTCCAATTTACGGGTTGCCACTGATCAACAGGTAATAGCTCAGCTCCTAAACAAGGTCATTCACTTCTTCTACACTGCTGGAATTTGGGAGCACAGCAAGTGCCCTTAAAACAAAGCACAAGGCTCCAATCTCTCAACAATTTCGTAAATATTTTAGCAATTCTCCTGCAGGCAAGAAAACAAATCCAGTTACTGCAGCAGGTGTCTTCCTACAAGTTCTCTCCTAAGGTTCCCCTGTGTCTGGCACGGCTGGTGACACACATGTTCAGTAGTTCCAGCACACTCCTCTCTGCCCTATGCCTCTCACACAGAAAATTCAGCTGCCTCTCCAATGAGTCAGTCCTGCTTAGGCTGCAAAAAACCCTTTTCAGGTTAGGTGTGAAACTTCACTTTTCATGAAGAACTGGGAGCAGGGGCCTGTCCCCTAGCCCTGCACGTAGGCACAGCCTTACGAGCTCGCTGACATTTCTGCACAGGCTCCAGAGGAAGGACAGAAACAATGAGGCTACAGAATACTTCACATACCACCAAGGGCAACTGGATGCCAAAATTAACCATTGAGAGCTTAGTCTGCATAAACCTCTCATGCAGTGGAGGTTACAGAGCTGACCTGAGTGCTCAGCTGGGAGCCAGCACCCTGCTCTGAGTGTGCCAGAGCACCCAGACGTGCTGTGCCGATGTCACCGTGCTCTTTGGCATCTGGAGACATAGGGTGATGCTCCTCTGAGTGTCTTCCAGAGAGGAAGGAATGCAGGATTTCATTTCACATCCCTTAAAAACGTCAGTCACTGGTCTCTGTACTTATATGAAGCACCCGACGCTGCTCTCTGAGTTAAAAAAAAAACAAACAAAATCCTCCACTGAAGAAAAATTAGCTGGTTCAGAGACAGGACTGACACACAAATTTCCACTTCTTGCCTCTGGACAGACGCCTCTTGCTTTTAAGCTGTTTTTTTGTCTGGAAAGCAAACACTGCTTAAGCTTCACATCTCCATGTGGTGGATTACGTCACATGTCCAGTGAATTTGGGCACATTAAGATGTCAGAAGCAGCCTGACTTTCTAAGGATGGGCACCATGTTGCTTAATGCTCAGAGAGCTCAGAATGAACAGGCAGGAGGTGAGGAGACAGGGCAGACGTGGTAACCACATCCATCAGAGGTAATCTAAATTTTCTGCAGTTTTTTTGTTAATCAACCAAGAACCCATACTCAGCCAGTGAGGACTGCAGATTATTTACAGTGTTCATAGTAAACAGCTGAAATCAAACCAGATTTTTAGACTATATTCTGTTTGACCTCAAAACGGGACGCTCAAGGGACCTGGAACAAAGAGCACCCTATGTTTAAAAGGAGACATTCATTTGTTCATAATGTCAAACCAGCGACCCAACCACAGGCAAAACATGGATAGGGACAAAAATAACAATTTACATTTGCTGCTGAAGCCCACAGCAAACCCAAGCTCTCTCCCTGGTCCACACGCACTGCTACGCAAACAAAGTGAATTATCAAACCATTTCCAGTAACAGATGAATCAAAGACACTTACAGCACAGCTTGGCCACTGAAGGAGCTCTCAGCCCTTTTGCTGGAAGTTTGGATAAACAGGTGGTACAGCCCTCCCAGGTGCTGACCCAGGATCCCTGCACAGCTCAGACCAACAAGGGACAGGACAGACGTATGGCCAACACCCATTGACTGTGGCCATTTAGAGAAACCACCATTCTTTCAGCTAAGAATTCCAGCCTCTAATACTGCCTATGTAATACTGACAGCTGCATGGCACAGTTAAAGCCTTGGAAAGTTCTGAAAGCATCAGAGAAGCAACTGAGGATTTGTTTCTAACAAAAACCTGCAGTTCACAACATCACAAGCTGTAACTCGAGGCACTGGCTGCATTCAGCTTTACCCTGGGTATTTGGCATCCAGAAAACCGTGGCTATCAGTCCCGTTCCCCTTCTGCAGCTCAGCACTACAATTTAAACCCTAGGTCACGCAGGTGTTAGGATACAACCAAAAAAAAGATAAAAGAGACTCAGCAAAAGCCCATTTCCCAGAGGAACCCCCGGTGCCCAGTAAGGGACACAGTGACAGTGGCTGCACTGTTCATACACACCTCACACACTATCCCTGCAGCACATCCAGCATTCCCAACAAGCCCCCCTGCCATAAGAGGGACTGACACTGTGCTGAAGGATCCTGCACGTGAGCTTTTACCCAGCAGGTGAGCCCCAGCTGAGCTGAGCAGGTGCAAACCAGCCCACACAGCTCACAACACAAGGACGTGAGATCCTTCAGTGCTGGAGATGTAAGGACTGCAAGGAAACCTTCCCAAAATGGGCTCCTGTTTCCTCCCTGCAAATTGCTTCCGCTGTTAGAACAAAGTCTTGATGGCTCCTCAGGAAACTCTGAATACAAAAAGCTGAGACCTGAGTTTCCCTCTCTGCTCTCACACCGAAGGCAGTGCCCCAAAATCCTCAAAACTGGGTAGAGTGGCACAATCTCCTGGCTTTGGTCTGGAGAAACCTCACACTATTACAGAGCTGGCTGCTCCCAGCTATCAACGAGGATAAAATGCTGGGCAGCAACATGGAAATTAGCCATGCTAATGAGCTGAATTTACTACAGCAGAAAATCTTTCAGAAGGCAATTAGGTTTTCACTTCGACTCATGCAGAAGGCTATTTTTGTAACCAAAGAATTCCTTCCAAGTTTGTATATGAGCTTGCACATAGTTCTGGATTTAAAAAAAGATGAGCCCATCTCTGCCAAATTCAACAGAAGAGGGAGAAAAAGTAAAAGGGAGGGTTATACTTTTCTGTGGTGATCCACACACAAGTGAACTCCAGCACACGTGCAGGTGATTTTGCTGCACACTGGAAGGTGAATTTCACAAGTCATTGGAACTGCTGTGTCCAGCACCACGATTCACGTTTGAATGAACAACTGGAAGACTCAGCTGGAGGAAGTCAGTTTTTCATCAGGCAATCCACACTGCCCAAACATCATCTGCCACTTGCTTCCCCTTCAGCTGTCACCTTCTTGGGGAGAAATCCAAAGGCCATGGACAATGTTGAGAAGGAGGCATGACAAACATATACAAAGGTGCTGAGGAACTGGCAGTACACTGCAGTTCCTGGAAACCAGCACTTTTCAGATCTTATTTTCCTTAATTTGGAGTTTCTCTTGCTTCACTAAAAGCTTCACCTTATACTACAACTCAGCTTCTCCTCCAGCAAAGTGAGAAGTGAAATCAAAAGTGAATCTGCTGCAATGACTGAAGAGGACAAGGAGAGTGTTCCCACAGGGCTGACAGGCTGTGTGTGACTGTCCTCACTCTGTTGACTGCACCAGCTCACTGAAAGCACACAGGATCTTCCCCCTTTTCAGAGGCTCACATTGGCCAAACCAGTACAGACCAATCTTGCAAAATTCTGACTCTGTCACCCAGCACAAAATTCCAGTGTGTAAGTAAATTCCTATTTCTGCAAGTTTTGCTATTGGTCACCAAACAAATTAATAAATTAGTCAACAGTCCTTGCAATTGTGCTGCACAGATACTTTTTTCCTTTCAAGAACAGCTCCTGTGGTCAAGAATACTCAGCCAAAACACCCTTAGACAATGGTATTTAGAAGGCATGCAATTGATGCTCGTTAAGATAATATCAGATATCAAAAGGAAAAGACAAGACACGGTTTTGAGTGCAAAACACTCCAGAACCACATGACTGTCTATTTCTTTGAAAGCTACTAACACACACCAGCAGTTCCACTATGATCAACGAGGCTCATAGAACTTGTGAGGAAGCAAAGTATTCAGCACCACTAAAATCCAACTGGGTAACTATTTCCAACACCTTTAATCCCAAAGTCAGCACAGAAGAGGAGAAGCACCACCTATCAATGAAACCCAGAGAAGAAACAGAGGTTATGGGGGTAATTTTTCCATCAAGGTGGTCTCATTTATTCCTTTAGTCCTCCTGTCAATGGAAAGCTTGCACGGTGAAGGGCACCTCTCAGCTGAAACAAGAGAGTGTGGCAGCTATTTTCAGTTTACTGGACTTGACCAAGTGCATTATCTGATTAAAGAATGCAATAAATGTACTTACCAAATATTTCCCCTCCGCTGGCATACTCTGTCACCAGATAAATCATTCGCTCCGTCTCCATAACCTGGACACAAGGACAGAGAAGTGACGCATAAGGAGACTGCGGAGTGCAGCAAGAAATGGATCTAAACCAACTTTATTCTTTCTACAACACACGTAAGTGCTTTCATCAGACCCAAACTATGACCTTCCCCTTACTTGACTTGTGAAGGAACGGACAGGAACTGGGGAAAGTAGAACAAAACAGCAGGTTTCAAACACTAAATCTGTAACTACACACAACACTTCACCTGCACCTTCCTCCTCCTCCATTTCCCCTCCCTTTAGCATTTGTTCCCTGGCCTTGCTGTGCCTGGAAGACTTCTCAGGGCTGTTACTACCAAACCAGTTCATCTGTCTAGCTGACGAGGCCACTGCAGGCACTAAAACAACCATCACAATCTTGCCAAAGGGGGGAATATTCACAGAATCCGTGACTTCCCCATGAGTCAAGAGCTGTTAGGAATGAACCAGAGCTCAGGCTTTGCTGGAGGGAGTCCCCCCACTGCAGCCAGGTAACACCCCACTTTTAACAGCTTTTAACACATTTTTCAGCATCTGTTAGTACATTTGGGGTGTTTTCCAAAACTTGATACTATTTATTTAGCACCTTTGTCAATGGAAAAACACCCAGTGTTCCAATTCAGGACCACAGCATAGCATCTCCAGTGCCAGGCCCAGCAGCTTAATTTGGTATTCCAGGGTGTTTGAAAACAGTTTGACTTTGTTTTGGCTGTTCTCTGCTTCAAAGATAAGTGAAAGTTCCCCTTCTGACATGAAATACTGTTATCCCCACAGAGAAGGCAGGCACTTGGAGGCCAGCACTGCCTGTTCTTCCTAAGAATTAGGATTGAACATGTAAACTTCATTTTTTTCCAAAATCCATGCCTGATCCAGACAAGTGCAGCTGCGTCAACAGCTGGATCCCTGTTATTCTGAATGTTAGAACATGAGTCTAGCAAGGATGAACCTCAGTTCTGCTGCACAGGACAGGAGACAGGATATACAGCTCCCACTTAATGATCCTACATGTCCAGAAAACCCTTAGGTAGATCTTTAAGCACATTTCTGTCTCCAGACACAACCTCTAACATTATACACAACTGTCATTATAGACATTCTTCTTTTTCCCTTACACCTTTTAAGTCCTACAAGCTCAAGAAAACATGATTTTTCATCTCAATTCCTGATGCAAAGATGTGACAGGCTCTGAATTCCCAACTATACGTTTTAGTAGTTTTTTATCTAAAAATAAATGCCAGTGGAAGTACCCAGAAAGGAAGGCCAGATGAAACAGGCTCCACAGCAGGGACTCTTCTCTCACCTAACCACAAGAGTCACCTGTTCAGAATCACATCTACAACTTTAGATGGAGTAAAACAGGTTGAAAAAGGTATAGTTTGAGGAGTCAGTTTGCAAAGCAGCGTTCCCTGAGTACCTTAAAAAGGCTGCAGTTCTGCAGGGTCTGCTGTAAGCATCTCACATGTGGTTTGGCCAAGGTAGCTAAACATTAACCTGTCCCTTCTACTCAGTTTTAACTCTTTGGAGTCCAAATAAATCCTTATATCCTTCAGGCACAGATGAGAGGCAGGCTCCTTTATTCCTCTGCTCCCATCACTCTGCCCAGCTCTGGCCTGTTGTACCTTCCTCACTGTTCTGTTTGATGGTGTATTTGGAAGGGCAGCAGCAGATACCTGTGTAAAGGGCAGCATATGGATTCAGCTCTGGGGGGTTTGTTTGCAGACAAGAAACGTCAAACAAGCTGGGGGAAAAAGTCTGCAAACAATATTCACAAGCAGGTCTGCCGTCAGTATTGATCCCCTTCCAGGAAAGGGCTGAGCACATCAGTAGATCCTGAGGGCCACAGGGAGCTGGGCAGGGAGAGGAGAGCAGGGGAGCTCAGTCCTGCTCCTGGGTGAGATTTACTCCCTCTCTTAAATTGAGAAGGGGAACCCGCATCCGGTTTCAGCTGGGAAACTGAGAAGCACACAATGGCCATAAACAAGTGGCAAGGGGCCAGCCCACTGCGGAAGCATGATGTCCCAGAAAAGAGAAGGACTAGCCACACTTTCCCCCCGCCCCTCCAAAAGTACTCCAAGACCTTGAAAACATAAAGGACTTTCCCAGTTCCATGTAGGAGGAATGGAGGGATAACCCGAGAGAACATGCTACTCCACAGAGTAAAGCTCTAGTGCCAAGAGATGGCAGCCCCACCACAGAGTGCTCCTACCTGGTACAACCTGATGATATGTGGATGGCAAAGCATCTTCATGATCTGAACTTCTCTAAATATCTTCTTCAGGTTCTCTTCATCCAGCTGAGTCTTATCGATGATCTTTATGGCAACCTACCAGAAGGGAACCAAAAGAAAAGTTACTGACCCAGCTGCATCATCCACACACCAGCTCACTGCACCAGGGCTGATAAAACCCAGCAGGGATGGAAATGGGGGGTGGTGTCAGGCTTCTAACAATTGAGGTATTTATTTATCTGTTTGAAACCAGAAGTGCTCTGTAACGCTACACTAACGGAGTTTAAACAAGTCTAAGTGCTTCCAGTCAGCTGCTCTCCAGCCTCCAAGACTTCCCTGCTTCTTTTCCCTCCATCTTCCTGGAGCTGGCAGCTCCCAGTTCCTTTGGGCATCAGACTCCAAATGGGGAGACACTTCTGTGTTAAGCACTACCTCAGCTCAAGTCCACTCTAAGCAAGTACCTTGTTTCATCCACAGACAGTAAGGAAGGGAATCTTTTCTAGAGTGACGGGATGAGCAGGGGAGAAAATGCAGAGTGAAACCTTGCTGGAGCAAACAGCTGAGAGAAAAAGCTGCTCTGCCTGGCAGAGGAACATCTGCCCTGCTGCTTCTAAATCAAATTTCAGCCTTAAGTATCTTCCTCCCCACCATGAACACCCGTGCAAGCGAGCAGCTCCAGTCTGCCAGCCAAGTTTGGGATTTGTGGGATAAATTACCATCCCCCAGCAGGTTTTCTTGCTCGGAGATGGCTCTCCCTGGGAAAAGAACCGCTTTTACAGATCTCCTGGTTGCTTTGCTCAAACCTAATTTGCACAAGTCCTGCCCAGGAAGGCTGCAGGATCATGCAAAGGCCCAGGGAAGGGCATGCAAAGCAGCATTGCTCTGAAAACCACTGAAGATGCACAGTCGTGAAGATCTCTGCCACAGGAGCCCAAAGCCCAAATACAGAAATGCTCAAACTGTACCAGACCCCAGAGCTCAGTGGGGACAAGGACAAGCTCCATGCACAGTGACATGCCAGGACCACAGGCACAAACCCACAACCCAAACACATGTCCCTCTTCTAGTGCCAACCCCAAGTGCAGAGCTAAAGGATGCTCTCATGGCATGGTGCTGCTTAGAGAAAAACCACCAAAGGATGTTTAGATCCTTCAAGGGAATTTTTATTTAAGGGAGGGAACAATTTGAAGCACATGAAAACTAAGCTCCATATTTTACGATCAAATCCCTGCCTGCCAGGACAACAACCCGCCCTGCATGTGAGCAGAACCCAGCAGAATCCCGAAAAGGCACCCAAGTACAATAAGCTGTTTCTTTCATTTGAAACCTTCAATTCAGAGCGCAGGAAGGACTCCAGCCTTCCAAGTCACTGAGCATGCTTCCTACAGCAGGAGCGGGAGCTGGATGGCAGCCAGGTCTGGCACTCGGCGCTGGGAGCTGCTGGCAGGAGCGGGGCTGGAGCCGAGGCACAAGGTGAAACGGCAGCAGCGGCCCCACTGGGGCTGCCAGGCACTAAAAGGGGCTGTGATTAACGGGGTGCTGAGCCGGGCCCCGCTGGCAGCCGCGGGCTGAGCTCAGCACGTGGCTCCTCGGTCGCGGGGTCGGAGGATGTACACCGCAGCAGCTCCAAGGACAGCGCTTGGGAGAGGGCTGGAAAAGTTAGAGGGAGCCAGAGGGGGATTGGGAAGCACTCTCCACATGCTTTTCACCAAGGATTTTCCTGCAAAGAACGGGCTTTTGTAAAGTTTGAACATAAATATACATAAAAGCTAAGAGACGCTGCCTCAAAGAGTGAAGCCAAGATGTCTACCCAGAGACATGAGTCATTTTCAGGCCCAAATACGTAAATGAAAATCCACAGATCTGGAGTATTCCTAAGCTCCTTACTCATTTCCCAGCTCTGTATTTGCTCTAAGGAAATCTCATTTCCCAGATTAATTATATGGCTCGAGCTGACACTCTCGGCCAAGTTCAAGGTACGCAGAGCATCTGATTGCACCCAGCTTGGTCAGAAGGGCCAGACACAACACAACTGAATTACTCTGGTTTTCTCTGATAACACAGGGCAAGGAACCAGGTTGTCACCTCCTTACATTGTGGGATTTACACGTGGTGTGCTGAAACTCCACACCCACAAGACACACAGTACCTGCATCAGTAGCAAAGGAACACAGAGAGCAGCCAGGAGATGTTGGTTCTTGTGAAGGATCTCATCTCTAAGTTCAGTCAAGCAAACCCAAAGCCAAGCCCATTCTCAGAACTTATGCGGAGGAGAGACCTGGCATTCTCAAACGGGTTTCTTCCAAATGTTTTCATTCCATCCAAATGCCTTCAGCAACTGATGCAGCATAAAAGGCAAAAGTCTCCTGAAAAATTCTGGGGAAAGCACCTTGTGCTCCGGTTTCAGGAAATGCAGAGCTTCCTCATGACCGTTCGAGAGTGGAAGTAGGAAATCCCCTCTGTGCTCCGCAGAAGCGAAAGGAAAGGCAGGGAATTTCAGGGCTGGGGGGCCTTGATCCACCCAGGGCTCCACAGAGGAGCTGCAGTTGCTTCGTTCCAGAGGTTTGCTTTGGATTCTTTTGGAGAATTGTTTTTTTTCCAGAGGGAAGGAGTGGTTTAAAGGCCTTCCAGAACAGACCAAGTTGGTTTCTCCACTGCTGCATTTCCCAGCTGGCTAATATTCTCCCTTCCCTCGAAAGATGATTTGGGATTTCAACAGAAAAGAGACTGGCTGAAGTCCTTGGGTCGCATCAGCCAGACTGACTCCATCCACAACTGTCTCACAGGGAACAACCACAATGGATTTGGCCATTTATTTGTTTATTTATTGGAGAAAAACAACGAAACAAAAGGATCTTTAATATCTTTAGGGGAACAATCTGACACACATGAAAATTATCCTTCATATCTTACGACAAAATCTTTGCCAAGCCAATAACTGCCCTGCCTCCAAATATAAGAGGTTATCTATTTATTAAGGAAAGCTCCTGCCCTACGACTGCACAAACTCCTTACCCTCCCAGCCATCCTTGCAGGTCATGAGTGCAATTTGGCAAGTTTTGGTTGCAGTTCTCCCTACTGCTGTTGTAGTCACTAAACCTTCTCACCCCAGGACAAAGCATCAAGCACAGGCAAAGAGGCTTCCCGCTCCAGCTGAAGGGAACACCAGCATTTACGGCACCACTAGAAACAGTGTTCTGTATTTATTCAGAAACAATCAGCTTCAGGTAGTGAAAATACTAAAATAAACCCAAACCCCAAAAACCAAGTGCATTTCCTCATGCTTACAAACACCACATAAAATTCAGAGAGAGCAAGACTAAACATCATTAAACAAAGCACAAATTCAGCTACAAGTAGAAGTGGAAGAAAACCATGATCTAAATTCTTAAACAATGAAATACTCTAAAAAAGGAGTCTGAGAAATTAACTATTCTTTTATCAGAAGTTAATGGAGCTTACAGGCAGGAGGATAAATGCCAAGCCTGGAGCAAGCATGCTGCTACCAATTAACAAAATGTTCCCTCCCCTTCTAAACAGCTCATTTATTCCTTCTTGGATCCAAATAAAACTTACACTAGTAATTTGAGGAAGGAATTGCTATTCGGAAGGAATGATAAGTGACTAAAAACAATTGGTAGAGGGCAGGTAGGGTGTTAAAACTGACACCTGCAGGTCGCTGCAGAGCCCCTGCTCTTTGGAGCCAGGTGGCTTTTGTCCATTGTTTTTCCAGATTTTTCTTCTCCTGGTGCACTTCAGCTGAACACTGCTCTGTATTTTTGTGGTTCTAAAGCTGTGTTGAGTATCTGTGCATACCAGGCAAAAGCCTTGTGAGAAGGAGTGCAAATTTCAACCCCATGAAAGCCAAAGTGGTACCTGGGCAATGGAAGGAGAGGTACCGAAACTCTGGAAGGCCAAAAGGGAGAATGCAGTTATCCCTGACATCAGCATGTCCCACTGCATCCCATGGGAAGTCAGAAGGGACAGAAGGTTAATTTCAGGCCAAAACAGCAAGTTGCCAACAGTGCACCCCAAAATGCTCAGAGATTTGAGCTCCTGGGAGTCCCCAGTGAGCCCAGGCTGCCCCTCTGCCCTGAGCATTGACCATCTCCTTCAGCTCAGCATATGGACTCTTGGCAATTCCCACTCTCAGACACACAGGGTTCTCCTAAAATTCCCAAATCATAACTACAAACAACATTATAAATTCCTATTTTGTCCCGAGATACCAGATTTTCAAATCTGGCAGATTTGAAACCAGAGCTAAAGATCATGCCAAAGTGAGTGGTTCCTAAATGAGGCACAAGGTTTGGAATAGGAGAGAGGAGAATACCAACTTGCAGGAGTTAAAATTTATGATGGACGTCCTGTTTCTCAGCTAAGTGTGGTTAATAATCTGACAGACTTCCTTAAATCCATACTGCCTTGCCAACAAGAAGGGAAATAAACTGCTGGGTGCCCAAGCGGATGGGCAGGAGGAGGCCAGAGTGGCACAGGGTCAGGGAGAGGACAGGCACTGTGCTCTGAACTGCTTTAGCTGCTTGGAAGGGCTCTGACAGGGAAAGAGGTGGAAGCACAGTCTGTTTGCAGTGGAAAGGAGCCATGGAACTGTGCATGCTTCCTTATTCTGTGCTGTGAACAAAGGAACAAGCTCGAGACCCTGGCCTAGGCTAACATCTACTCCTTCATGCCACACATCTGCACACACCGAATTATAACTGTAATTCAGCTATAATTAAAATTTCCTGCATGACTGATCACTCCATAAAGAAAGCACCTTTTCCATTTCAGTTCAGTTGTTTCCGTAGCAGTGACAATCAGAAAACCTCACTTGTTTCAGGAGGAGCCCCTGTGCTCCGTTGTGATCATTACAGAAGTGGAATTGTGACAGCGGCATTCCCATAAGTCAGCACGGATCTCCTCCATGGAAGGGCAGCCAACAGATGGCACCGGCAAACCAACTGCATTGAGAAAACCTACACGTTTATTTGGGAGCAAGACATTTCCTAGAACTGTTCCGAGGAGTCCTCCTGCTCCAGATTCCTCTTGGAAAGCCCTCAGTAAACACTCCCTGGATGTCTTCTGCTGTGGCTGGATGTGTCCCTGCAGCGCGGCTCCCGTGTCACTCTGAGGACACGTGGCAGAGCACAGCCACATGAGGAGCTGTCACCGCAGCGGGGCCTTTGGGCTGATAAATGGACAAGCCTGGAAAAGGCTTGTCCACCTGAATTCCTCTACATTTGCAGTTATGTCAGCTAAGGAGCCCTCTCGTCTCCATCCACTACAGCTACAGCCTTACTGGGCTGACAGTGTGAGCTGTCAGAAGGGCTGACAGGGAACAACTTCTCTTTCCAGTTGTTCCTGCCTGCCAGAAACACTTGGGAAACTCAGGAACACGGCCTGTTTGGATTAAACAGCTGCTGGACGGGTAAAAATGACTCCCACAAGCAGATACTGAAGCTGCACAGGACCTTCAGGAGAAGTCCAGAAGCAGAGACCAGAACTAAGACAGAGAAGGGAAAAAAAAAAGGGATGAGGGAGTATATACTGGAGATGATATGCAGATTAGCTACATGTAGAGGCACTTAACTGGCATATGGACACACGGCTGTGATAAAAACACAACATGAACTCCAGGCTGCTGCAGGTCGTGTCCCTTTTCGGGAGCTCAGTTGCATGGGTGTCACCCCACAGCAATGCCACGTTTCCGTATGGACAGTTGGATGGCGAAGGCACATGTTTTTCAGGCAAGCTGTCAGCACAAGCCTGCTGGTGTGTTTAGGGTCACTAAAAGTGAGCTCTCTACATGCAAATAGGCAATTTGTACAATTTTTAGTTGTAAGAAAGCACTTGATAAAAAGGAGGCACTGGCACTGCGGATATCCAGACTTCTCTTGGCAAGCTCATGGGCAGAACAGGAGTATCTCACCCTCAGAATTAGCTAACAACAGGACCCACCTAACTAAAAGTGATACAGCAAATAAAACTAGGCCACTCTGCAGCACAATCAGTGGCTTTTGGAGGTGGCACAAATGCAAATATTGGCAGCAACCGAAAGCAGGAAACTGTGGACGAAGATGTGCACAGAGAAGCTGCATTTGTTCAGGAAGGAAGTTCTCACCTTGTCCACATCCCTCTGCACAATCAATGCAGGGACTTGTGTCTTGCACAGGGTGAAGAAAATACTGATGGTGTTATGAGAAAAGTCAATATATCCAAATCCTCTTGGCCTGCTGCAATGTTAATACCCGGCTTGTCTGAGCTCTGCCGTGACCTTTCCTTGTCCCAGAGGGAACAGAACTGGGATACCAGTGACCAAAGCACAAACCCCACATTCACATCTACAGCTCAGCGAACCAGCTACACCCAGGTAAGAAAATCTCATCATTTCACGGCATGTATGACAGCTACAAACCTCACAGCCCGAGGAAACACATCTACAGCACCCTTGAGGACCTCAGCCTTTACCCAAGCTGACAACCAACAGACCAATTCCTCCTTTCCCAGTCCTGGATTAACCTTATACCAGCAGCTGCAGCTTCTCTTTACACACAGAAGCCATCAAACAGGTACAAGAGGTGAGTGCCCTGCCTGAAACTCACTGCTCACAACAGGACCCTCAGTGCCAGTTCAATGGTGATTTAATCCCAAATGCAAATTCTCTCTGTTCCTCTTCTCAAAGTTGCAAGGGATGACAGGCACATTCTGGCATGTTCAGCCACACCAAGGGAGAAATCATGCTCTGCAAGCCACGAGCAACCTCGGTCGTGTTGCTAGAGCTGGACTTGCTGTGCTCTCCTCCACCTGTCACCCTCACCCGGCATCCCAGAGAACAAACCCTTTTCTAGAGCTTCTCATTATTTCATCACCTGGGGCAACAGTGGGGAACAATAGCGAGACTTGAGTTACCTCTCCTGGCTGACAGACACTGCATCAGATCACCCTGAACAGCATCAAGGGCACTGGGATTGCAGAGAAAGGCAAAGGAAAGGGAGCTGAAGATGCCAATTAGATAAACAAAGCATTTCGGTGCATGAAGAGCCTCCCGCTGCAAAGAGGAGGTGCTGCAAGGGTGAGTTCCATGAATTATCACCTCAGGCTGCAAACACAGACCTGGGAAGAGGTCGAGCCAAGGGACAGGACACGGTACTCCACACAGAGCTGCTGCTGCTTGGCTGGAAAAAGCATATCCAGGATGTACAGAATTACTACATATCCCCACAAAACCTGACGGCTGCTCAGAGATTCCCCTGGGCTCCAGGCTGACCAGGAATTCAGGGGACCAAGCAGTGACCAAGGAGGTCAGCTGGCCACAGCTTAGCACAGGAATCCCTTAAGCTGCACCACATCTACCTCCAACCTTTATCCTTCTTAATGACAAGATTTCCAGAGCTTTTTTAAGTTCTGGTCAGACACTGAATCTCCTGGTCCCAGCCACTGCTGCCTTCTCCTCCTTGGCTACAGCAAGAAACTACATGGGATTGAGCTGAAGGCAGAGCAAGTCTCAGCAAACCAGACTGCAGGTAGCCACACCTAACCACCTCAAACACAGGTATGGCACAGCCACACCACTCCTGTCTCCTAAATTCCACTGGGTTCACACTGCATTACTGACCTCTCCATCTTTTCATTTCACACTCTGTTACAGGAGAAAACCCCTCCAGCTCCAACAGCTTGAGCTGACATTTGTGCCAGTAATTTGTTTTTAGTTCAGAAGCCTTATAAAATTCCTGTAATGCTTTCCAGATGCAAGGCTGAGAACTTCAGAGGAGTCAGAACAAGAATTAGAGGTGGTATGGAAAATTATTTATCTGATTGAGGGAAGAGAGCAAACCACACCCACAAATGCCAGCCTACAGTGAGTACTGGTACACTGAAATACATCCACATGTCCATATACAGATAGGAGGCACGAAAAGCTGTGTGCCTGGGCTGTCACTTAATCACACTCTTTCACACCTTGAGTATAAATGCAGAATATCTAAGAACCAGTATGAAAATTAGCTTAAGCCAAAGGGAAAAAAACTAAAGTAAAATTCAAGTAGAGACCCCTCTCCCCACAACTCTTCCCTCTTGTTTCTGCCTCAAGACCTTCAGATCTGAACAGTGTCTTTATGGCAGAGATTGAGATTTCAGAAACCCCCAGAGCCTTTCTACGGCACAGACCAAACCTGTGCTTGCTCCAGTCAGATCACAAAACTCAAGTGCACATCAGGCCCCTCTCTGGTCACATCTAACCCGAGTGCAGGTGTAACATGTCATACAGACCCCACAAGGGAAAGCAGCTCCTCCTTCCTGCACTAAGCAGTGTCCCTGCGGGAATTCTAGTGGGATCCACCAGGGCCAATCTGAGTGAAAGGAATGAAGGCTCAGCCATGAACATGGCTGTGGTGCAGCCCTACGATCTGCTGACAGTCTGCAGCGCTACCTCCATGGGTTCCATGCAAATTAAAAGCAATCTTGGCACTCACTACACAAAGACTGCACTTGCTAATTAAAACCGGTTTTTGAATGAGCTTAAACCAGTGCAGAACCTTATGGAGGTGCATTTAAATCGATGCAAACCAGTTAACTAACAAATGCAATGTGAAAAAGCAGATCCCGGTCACGTAAGCTCGACTATTCTGCTGAGGAGGCTCAGATCCAGGCACTCTGACAGCAGATGGGAACACTGCAGTTCTGCTTAGGCCTGACTGGACTCCTGCTTGAGCTACAGCTTGGCCTCCCACCCACCTGTAGACAAGCAAAGCCAAGAGGTAAATCGAAATCTGGAAGGGCACTTGCCCAGCTTAGTCCCCTCTCAGTCCAGGTCACTCCATTCAAATCGCTTTCTTAATTACTCTCCATTCAATTCAGCAGCTGAACTAAGGCACTGCAACCTAAACATCCCATAAAAACAAATAAAACTCAGTTTACTGACACCTTGAACACCCACTTGTCAATATTAGGTGTTTGTTGTACATCACAACTGACCTCCATGCAGGCATCTGACTCCCAACATCTCTCGAGATTGCCACTGTACCATTTAAAGAACCACAAAATTACAGCATCAGTTCAGTTAGAAAAGACCTCCAAGATCATCAAGTCCAACCTTCAAACAGACACCACCCTGTCAACCAGCCCAGAACACTGAGTGCCACGTCCAGTCCTTTCTTGAACACCTCCAGGGATGGGGACTTCACCACCATCCTGAGCAGCCCCTTCCAAAGCCTGACCACCCTTCCCATGAAGAAAATCCTCCTGATGTCCACTCTAAACCTTCCCTGGCACAGCTTGAGGCTGCGTCCCCTCAACCCTGGTGTCACTTTTTTTCTGGGAGAAGAGGCCAATCCCCATCTTACTACAATGTCCTTCCAGGTAGCTACTGAGAGCAATAAGGTCACCTCTGAGCCTCCTTACTTCCAGGCTGAGCCTCCCCAGCTGATCCTCATAGGACTGACTGCCCAGACCCTTCCCCAGCTCTGTTCCCTTCTCTGGACATGCTCCAGCCCCTCAAAGTCTTTCCTGCAGTGAGGGGCTGACGAAAACACCCGCCAGTGTCCAGAGAAGTGTTTTCCTCTCCCACCTGCTCTCCACGGGGCCCATTTCCCACCCTGCTACTGCTCCTGCCAGCAGCCAGAGCTGGAGCAAACCCTGCAGGGCTGTTACTCGCAGGCTCTGCTCGAGCAACACCAGCCTCGGAGAGAGTTGCTTAGCAGCAGAGTTTTGGAAATGCAGTCGCATGCAGGAAGAAATCTGTCACAGCAGGAGACGCATCAGGAATGCTGCACCACAGGGCCATGGCTCCTGCTGCAAACTGAGCCCCAAGGAGACCTCCCATCAGAGCAGAGGGGCTACGAGGCACAGAGTAGACTTTTCCGAGGGAGAAGACCCAGCTCAAACATCAATAGAACACAAAGCTGCCAGGATACTACAGCAAGCAGGTTTTGAAAGTGTTACTGAAAGTTCCCTGGGTTGTTATTTTGCTCTAATTCAGTCATGACCTAAAAATGCAAGTGACAAGGAAAAATAGAGCATTTCAGGTACAGAGCGTCCAGTTCGTGCCAGGTTTGAAATACTGGATTATAAAATAACAAAAGCTCAGAAGTAAGGAAATTCAGAAGCTGGTGTGCATGAAGTGATGTGTTAAGAACAAACTGTACATCAGGGTTTGAATATTTTCAAGCAATACTTATAATGCAAAGATCACTACTCGGACTGAGAGGTCTCCCATGAGGAGAGGGAATACCTTAACCTCACTCCTGTCAAACAGGTGCAGAGCAGCCAGCACTGGGGCACTACAACAGGTCTCTCAACAGGAGTAGCTATTCTTTCATGACAAAACCAACACACACAGCAAGAGACACTTCTGGCTTTGTTCCCCAGCCTGCCGTGCACCACAGAAATCCCGCTGCTGTAAACTGCTATCAGGAAAAGTGCCTGGCACCACACCAGGACATCAGCAGAGCCCCAGAAACACGGAGGTTGGAAAAGACCTCCAAGACCATCAAGTCCAACCTCTGACCCATTCCCACCTTGTCAGCCAGCCCAGAGCACTGAGTGCCATGTCCAGCTGTTCCTTGAACACCTCCAGAGACAGGGACTCCACCATCTCCCTGGGCAGCCCCTTCCAGTGCCTGACCACCCTTTTGGAGAAGAAATTTCTCCTGACGTCCCACCTGAGCCTTCCCTGGCACAGCTTGAGGCTACACCCTCTCATCCTGTTGCTTGTTGCCTGTGAGAAGCTGCCAGAGCCACAGGGAGCCTTTGCACCAGCTTCCAGTTTATTTCTTGAGGCTCCGCAAGGGTTAAAGCAAAGGACTTCTGGAAGATATTAAGCACTGATGTCTTGGCTTCCCTTCTGCAAACAGCAACAAGCTCCAGAGGAATCTGTCATCCCATATAACAATCCCTTTCACTCAGCCTCAGCGGCCTGTTCCCCTCTCCTTGCCACAGCCCGAGTGCAGTGGCTCCGTGCTGGGCTCTTACACTGGATTCTGCCCACATTCCAGGGAGGAGGCCAGGCTCTGCATACACAGGACCTGTAATGCGCACTTACGTTCAGAAGTGTAATAGCTCCTGGTTAAAAAAGAAGGCTGTAGGAACGTTAAATATCACACTGGGATCGCCACAGTACCACAGCAAATCAAAAGCAACAGATAAGATGGAAGGAATCCCTGTTCCTCTTCATGTTCCATCAGGTTCATTTGAGAATATGGTATTCTGGACTCTGAAACAGACTTGTACAGGTAACCCTGTAAGCACTGGGTCTTTTCTATACTGAAGAGAAACTAGTTCAATATTCAAAATAAACCAAAAGCAACAGCCACACACTTGCAGATAAGGAATTTTTCCCCAACAGCTAAGATTTCAGATGCATCATCTTCCTGTCAGCAGGGACTACAAACTCTGCTCCCTCACCAGCATCTCTTTAACCACAATTAGGATGTGACAATATCACCTTTATCCCTGGGATTATTTTTAAGATGCCAATCACATTAATGCCACGGGATATGGAGCACACTGAGCGGGAAGGGGATGAGATTTTGCCAGGAAACCAAGGATAAAGCGAAACGCCCGGTCTAGATGATGCACTCAGGAATTTTTAGACCCTGCTTTTGCAGCAGGAGCCTTTGTGCGGTTTGCCAGGATCAGATGGCAGTTTCTATGGGAACAAACAAGCAGTGGCCCCGTCACAAGATGTCTTGTAAATGGCACTTTGGTGCGGCTTAGCATGGAACACACTTCCCACTCCGCACGGCAGGGACATCCTCAGTGCCCAGGGCAGCCCATGGATGGGTTTGGGATGAGTATACACGGCTTTGCAAGACTGTACTAGCCAAGAGGATTTGTGTAAATCAGTGGCACTAACCCATTTGACACCCACTTTAACCTGGGCATTCCCCCTGCCCATATCCATGCACAATCTGGGAGGGGATCTTTTCACTGGGAGAAGTAGTCTGCTCCTTCAAACCAGCTCAGCCAGGAGAAGACATCCACCTCCAGGAAAGATACAGCAATCTGAAGATTAAAACAACCATGAGGGCTCAGTATTTCTTACCTTCCAATGTTAGAGCTCATGCTTTCTACAGACCAGTCACCCTGATCCCCACAAAAAGCATCCCCAAAAAATACAGGCTGAATTTTAACCACTGATGAGGCACCTGAGTCCCAGGGAAGTTTCCCATGCTGCAGTGTAGCCTGGCAAAGATGCTCCAGGTTGGGTAGAAACATAAGGATATACCCAAAATATTTTCAGTACAAACCCAACACATGCATTACATTCCAAGTTTTGAGTACAGTTTTTGTATGCACATAAGGCTTTGGAAGGCTGTAGTTCACCTCTCAGATTCTCCATTACTTATGGTGTTTGCTGTGTGCCACAAAACCCAGTCACTTGAGCCTGTGTTTGGCTCCGAAAGGAACAGAAATGATCAAACCAGTTAGACACAATTTTCTTAGTTCTAAACATCAGAATTTTCACCAGTCACAAGACTACAGCAGAAAGCAATTTTCTTCTCAAAACCACTGTCTCTATTTACCATTCCCACCCCATAAGTTAATTAAAAATCCTTCAATTAACTCCTTTAGGGAAGATTAATGTTATTGTCAGGAAGACCGGTTCCCCTGGGCCTAAAAACAACCGTGGCTGCCTCCAGCCCCTGATTACAAAGAACATTTTCAGACTCAAAGGTTCCAGAGTATCACCACCCCTCACTCCAGAACTGTTATGAAATGAAGTGGAAATTTTTAGAAAGAAAAGCCAAAAGTGAAACTGTAAGGAATGCAGCCTTCAACACGTTAACCCTCAACAACCAAGATTAAACACATCCAAGCGCCCTAGATCCCCTTCCTCACCCTCACCCTGCATATGCTTTGCAGGAGAAGCAAAACAAACTGTGCCAGCTTTAGTACCACGAATTTACCCCCATCTAGGTGGGAGGACCACTGGCTGTCCCCAACCTGTTGCTCTCAGCAGAGTCTATAACACTACAAAGGAAGATGCAGGCTTGGCAACTTGGGTTCGATCATGAAGTCTGGCTTAAAATAAACTGATGTTCTACAGTGGTATTTCCACTGAAGGGTGAGGGGGGAATACCTGAATAAAGTCAGGAATTTCCTCACTTCCAGCAAGTGAAAAGCTAGAAGCTTGCTGAGGACAAAACACCCTTGTAGTTATTTCCACTAAGACCTTCCAGTGATGTCAGAACACAGAACCTTGCCTTTTGGAGCTTTAGGAAGCTTCTGCTCCCCCCAAAACCACAAAGATTTGCTTAAAATTTGAATTTGTTTCATAACAAAGCCAGCCTGACAGAAGAATCTTCCCCAGCAGTAACTGCACAGACCAACTTGTTAAAGAATCACCTTTCACTTGGGCGCAGAACTGAATTACAACACTAGAGAAGCCTACAAGCCACTTCCAACAAGAGTATCTGATTTCCCTTATCAGCAGAAATGACTTAAACCCACAGATAACAGCGCTCAGGAGCTGAAAACCTACTTCAAAGCCAACATATGATACAGCCCCGGGCTCTCAGGGCCTCAGTGGCACAGCATGGTGTGAACAAAAGGGCGTCTGGACAGACACTGCTGTGGCTGCCAAAGCCAGCGCAGGAACCTGCCTCACATGCAGGGCAGTGACCTGTGACAGATATTGGGTGTCACTTCAGTGCGCAGGATGGACCTCGTGCTCCTGATTCACTTTCTGTGCAGGCTGCAGCACAGCACCGCTCTGAGGAGTGAATTCAGGTAAGGACAGGGCAATTGGAACTTCCCACTAACCACCCTGGCCAAGCCTCTGCCTTCCAAATGTCACACACGGCCATTAGCCCCAGGTTGGTGACAGCACGTGGCAAAGGGCCAGAAATCAAACAGCAATGGGTGTCACTCTTGTCCCTGCTGCTCCATCTATGCAAATCAAACTGATTCCAACAGGCAGCACCACGGGCTCAGGTGCCTGGAGAGTTCTCAGAGGGATTCTGCCCTGGGCACCCTCAGCCCTCACAAGTAACCATGGCTATCACCAGCCCTAAAACTTGAATCAGGGGACAATGGAATATTTTTGGAGCACAGACACTACTAGTTTGAAAGCACTTCAGCGCTGTAGTACCGAAATTCTAATTGTGGCTGCTGCTTTGCTTTGCCACAGTAAATCCTGTTCCGAGGGAGTAAGACAGCAGCCAATACATGAGCGTAGGCATTGCACAACTGGGCTTCTACAAGCACTTGGTGTGAAGAATAATGTTCTTAAAAGATTTAATTTCTAGGGAATGTTTAAATACTGAAGAGTAAACACTGAGTCAGAGACATGCACTAAATACAGGTAAATGCAGCAGGGGCACGTGGAAGCAAAGCCGCAGCCTGGAATTCTCTCAATGCCTCTCCTTGTACATGGGAAATTCAGGGCCCACGGAGGACAAAGCCTCTTTTATATGTGCAGAAACTGCAAGAAAACAAGAACCAAACAAAGACAGCCAACCTACAGATCCGTTTGGGGGTCTTAAACCAAGTCTGCAGCACACAACTTCGCATTTCTGAATTTTGGGTACTTGAGCCATTTCACACACAGAAAGCAGGTCAGGCAGTGAGTGCTTACAGCTCATGGGATCCCAGATTAACAGCAGCACAGAGCAGATGGGTCAGTGACCACTGCAAACATCTGGGGAACCACTGTGCATCTTTGGGAGGTGACTCTCACCAGCACTGCTCCCCTCCACACACATGCACCCGGCTCAAAATGCGCTGCTTTTTCCGTGCCACAGTACTTCCTATTTCTTCCAAGAAGCAGGTCAGGACTCATCGCACCAGGACACTGCCCACACATTTCCATTTGCTTTCAGCAGACTGAAAATATTTACTTTCACAAGCACAAACTGATGTGCTACTAAATCATTTTACTTAGCCTAGACCTTAGAGGTGCATGTAAAAGCAAAAGAACTACATTTTAAGGTAACTCTCCAGTTCAAACAGCCACAAAACAGGGGGGTGTTTTCCTTGACCACACAGTGCAGGCATAACAGGCATTTTCTGATCCCAAACTACCCTTCCCAAAGTGCTGCAGCAGGAACTAACGCTGTTTGGCAGCATCCAGCAGGAACCAGGAGCACAGAGCTTCCGAGCACGTCACGGCTTTTGTTAACCCCCTCACACAACTCAACTGCTCCTGCAAAACCAATCCCACAAGCTGTGACAGAAGAAGGCGGCAGCTGGGAGCTCACAAAATCTCTGTGACTTCAGGAACAACACGGGGCAGGCCCAGTCAGGGGTCTTCCTGCCAATCCTTTTCCCTGCCCAGAGCCTGCACTTCCCTGCTCGGCTCCATGTCCCAGCAAAGCTCAAACCGCTCTCAGCCAAGGGATTTTTGACTCCTCAGGAGGGAAAAGGGACCATAGATAGTTCTCTGCAAACTTGGCAGGCCATGTGGGAACTGATACAGCCAGGGTGGGCAAGCTGGAGCCAGGAGAACAGTTTTGGCTCCTAAACTAGAAGCCTGAAAAATTGGAAGTGGCGCTCCATTTGTTTAAATTACCTTCTGAAACCATGCTCCATATGTGGGAATAAACAGTCACTCTGGTAGCCCTAAACACTACCAGGAGTAAATTGTTCCAAGATGCACATCTGCACTTCCCAAAGATCAGACAGAGGGGCTGCCAAGGCAGGGCTTAATTTCCCTTAGAGGACTTTTTTTTTTCGTTTGTTTTAAGAACTCTTAACTGAAAATGGCAGCCCAGAAAGGTGCTCCGTATGGACCAGGCCACCATCAGCCCTGCCTCGACAAAGAGAAGTCTCAGTCTGTCCTGATGCCTCGGAATCACAGAATTGTTTCGGATGGAAAAGCCCTCTAAGAACAGTCCAATACCAAGGACACCACTAAACCATGTCCCCAAGTGCCACATCTACATGGCTTTTAAATCCTTCCAGGGATGGTGACTCTGCCACTCATCAGACTTGTGCTCCAGACCCTTCTTTGGACATGCTCCAGCACCTCCGTGCCCCTTTGAAAGCAATTTTTGGTATTCCTGCACATCCACAAAACACAACAGAAGTCCAAGTACAGATGCAAGCTTTGAAGTGAAGCTTTGTCATCATAAGGATGACTGGAGTCCCATTTTGAGGGCAGGGTCTCCACTGTGGAATGAGCCTGATCCATCCTTACAGAGAGAAGGCCAGCATAGGGCAGGTTTTTTACACCCAGTTTTTTACATGGCCCCTGAGCTTTAGTGCTTTCAAGCCCTCTGCCCTGGGCTGTACATTCAGAGGAGATTTCAGCCAGGAGCTCATACTGTATGGCTATCGAATGACATGTCCAGTAAAACAAGCTGCCTGCCTTCTAAACCTGGAATATCACAAGACCACTACATAAATGTCAGGCTCGGGAGCACACCAGTGATCACACCACAGCACACAGAGCTGTGCAGCACAGCCCCGCTCCTGTGCTCAGCAGCCAAAATACAGGATATGCCCCAAGACCTGCAGGTAATTAAGCACAAAACTGTATCAAGTCTTAGCTTTGCAATTCTGCTTATTTGGGGATATGCACATTGGCCAGGGCATGCCCAGAATGCAGTGTTGCCAGTGGAGTGCCTGAGAAGAGGAGGTAGGGAGTTATTTAACAAGCAATTTACCAGTTTTGGGCAAAAGATTTATTGCAGCTGTACAAGAAAGCACAGAAAAGTGTTGCAATCCAAACATTACCTTGCTTATTCACAACTGGTATTGACATTTACCCAAATTATTTCCTTGCTTTCATGTTCAGAGAAGGGAATAGAGCTGGGGAAGGCTCTGAAGAGTGAGGCCCCGTGAGAAACAGCTGAGGGAGCTGGGGGGGATCAGTCTGGAGGAAAAGAGGCTCAGGGGTACCTTCTCACCCCCTCCAACTCCCTGGAAGGAGGGTGGAGCCAAGTGGATGTCACGCTCTGCTCCTAAGGAACAAGGAACAGGACAAGAGAAAACAGCCTCAAGCTGCACCAGGGCAGGGTCAGGTTGGATATTAGGAGGAATTTCTCCAAGGAAAGGGTGGTCAGGCATTGGAAGGGGCTGCCCTGGGAGGTGGTGGAGTCCCCATCCCTGCAGGTGTCCAAGGAACAACTGGACATGGCACTCAGTGCCCTGGTTTGAGTGACAAGGTAGGGATGGGTCACAGATTGAACTCAATGCTCTTGGAGGTTTTTTCCAATCTCAAGGATTCTGTGAAATATTGACAGCTTGGCCTTAGGGATCTGATTTATACCTTAACTGCATTCTTCACCTCTTCAGCATTTTTAACCATTCAAGCCACCTACAACAGCAGGAATGCCAGAGAAAATGGTGATGTTAGAGAAAAAAAAATACCTTCGGGCTGCATAAAGGTTCCCAAGTACCACTCCTTGCATGCGACTGCAGAGCTATGAGAGCTGTGCAGCTCTGCTGAGCACACACTGAACCAATTACACAGGAGCCTCCCAAGACCCACACAACCTCAGGAGCTATCACATTATAGATCCTTATGTAAGGCACAGTGACGTAAATCCAGGCTCCCTTGACACACAGAGGGTGCGAGATGAGCGAGCCTGCAGGAATTTCAGATCACATTTCCCATCTCCCCTATTCATTCATTTGTATCATTTGCCATGACCTTGCTCTCCAGGGACATGTATTACCAGAAGGAGATAAATGAGATTTCTATTAATTTGAACTATAGCAGCAAGAAACTAAAGGCACTGTCTCACAGGGCTGATTAGTACTTTTTCTCTCTTTAAATGCGGATGAAAAAAATGCTTATTTACCAACTGCAGGACTGGTCATACTAATAATCATCACTGCTTTCAGTGCTACTGAAAGAGTCAAGCAGAGCTGGCACAGCCCGAGATCTGCATGGTGGAGGAGAACTTTGTGTCTGCAGAACCCAGCTCTGTCATGTTAGCTTGACTTTCTATGATTCAGGTACAAAATGAAAATGAGTTTCTATTCTAGCACGTACCAAAAATTCCTTAAATGCAACAGCTGCCTCAGGGAAAACAAGAACTTTTCTCTGCTAATGGAATGTGGTAAACTCTCAGAGAATAAATAACAATGACATTTGAGATAACTATAATGGGTCAGGGTCATTACATGCACCTTGTAAAGAACCCACGAGCCTGCTGGGGAGCAAGTCACTGCCATCAACGAGGATCTACAGAAAGGGGTTTCCTACAAGGTACAGCTTCAACACATCACATTCCTCTGCTCATTCCCAGACACAGCCAGCGGGCTTGGAGGTCAGACTATAAACCCTGCTATAAAGGCATTAGCTGCACCCTCAGATCACACAGCCTGTGTATCCTGGGGAGCTGCTGAAGACACATCCATCATTCCAGCAGGATTAACAACTTGGAAATGCTTAAAATTTAAAAAAAAAATCACATTAAGAGGAGTTAAAGTTTAAAGTGACTGAATGTCACCAGAGGAGCAGGACGAGCTGTGGTTGTCACTGCACACACAGCACCCCTCGGCTGGGCAGTGCACAACTACCCATGGGCACAGAGCATTTCAGCACTGCCAAGCTGAAATCATTCCCAGCTTACTGTTCAGGAACAACCAGTCCAGGGACCGCAGCTCACCAGTGCACAGATAAACACAACTGGAAACCTGCCCAGAAGTGAGAGCGATGCTCCAGGAGGAGGAAGATGTGGCTGCTAATGAGCAAGACAGGCAAGCACCTCTGAGATAAGGTGTACACTGAGGGCAGTTTCTCAACAACCAAGAAAAAACAACCCCACATCAGCAAGTCTTGAGGAACAGCCTGGAATTATCTCCCAGCAAACCTTCTGGGATACACTCATCTCCACAATCACACCACAGCCACACAGGCTCTGACTCTGGCAGCTCCGAGACCGAGCTTTGCATACAGAACATGTCTCATTTCTAGGCAGCAATATTGCAAGCTGCAGCTCTCCAAGGAGCAGCTCTCCAGGGATGGAACCAGGACCCACACTGCTGCAGCAATGGCACTCGACCACAAATTGGCACAAGCAGCTACAGAGTCTCAAGCACAGTCACACAACTAAATGCAAAACCAGCCTGTGTGCTCAGCACAGACTGTGGAAACCCAAACAGAGCTGCAGAGCAGCTGTCGAAGCAAAATGAACAGAGCACAGCACCTCAGCAGGTGAGGATCAAATTGCCTCCCCTTGAAGCAGAACCCATGCTCTCCTCTCCTTCCCCCTCACACTCATCCTGTGTCCTTCTCTCTGAGGGGAAGCTGCGGGTAAATAGCTCTGCTCAGTCCCTCTGGGGAAAAAGAAAGAAAAAAGCTTTCCAACGTCACTGAAATGGAATGTGAGGGAACCAAGTGCACTTGTAGGGGGAGAAAAAGGACAGCCTCACACTCCAGTCTGTCTGTATGCAGCCCTTGGTGTGGAATACACACACCGAGCATCCAACAGTGCATCTGCTAAAGATCCCTTTACCTCTGAGGGTCTGAAGAGATATTTTGGTTCATAGAAAAGTTATGTTAATCCAATGAATCATTTGATAGGAATGTAGTCATCCCAGTGCAATGGAAAATGTAGAGATTCGAATGCTTGATGTACGCATCCAGCATAAAAGGTTAGGGCAACACTTCTTCCAAAGGCATTACTCATCCCTGCCTCAGCTGCACATCCCTGCAGAGGTGTGCAGGAAGGAGGATGAGCAGCATCAAAAACTTATCAGCTGCAGTACAAAACAGCCAGGTAAGAACCATAAAAAGCAGAAGGCAAGACCTAAACCACTCCAAATGTAGCCTTCGTGGAGCAGAGCCACCTCCTTGTCACTGCGTCTCAGAGTGGGTGACATGAGGCAGTTACTCTTACTGCATCCCAAGACATTCATAGAATGGTGGGACTTGCCCTTTTGCAAACATTACAAGAAATTCCCTGTCTCCAAGAGCTGACAGAGGGTTTGCTGAAGTGCTGTAGCTATTTACCTAAGTAGAGAAAAGAAAAGAGTGCAAGTCTCGGCTGGAAACAGCAGGAATTCTGCACTACACACACGCTCTCCTGGGCTCCTAAAGCTACACTCAAGAAGAGCAGCCATCCAGTCACAGATCAGTTTTTTTGCAGTGGCTGTTTAAGGAAACTAATTTACAGAGATGAAGCACCACAGCAACCCCACATACAGCCGGTTCTTTACTAGGTAGAGGTTTATGCACAATGCCATGACGTTTTATGGTGTTAAAAGTATAACAGTACACCAGCAGATGATTCCCTCTCGCTTCCCGAGCTCTCTGCACCACCATTCCGCAGGAAGTCTGGAAGACATGCAGTGGATTTACCCCGACAGGAGGTAAGCTGGAATCTCTCCCATGCCACACACCCTCCTCAAACCCCTCCTCAACTGCACTCAGCTCTGTTGAGAAGTAACGCAAGGAAAAGAGCATATGGATAGATCCAAAGCTATTCTGAATCACTGCTGGCTGCCAGCAGACATATTGCTGTCATTAGCCTCTAGCTCCGTTGCAAGATTTGTTTCTGAAAAGTCTTTGAGCCAACAGATTATATAAAGCTCAGACCCTTCCTCTTCCACATGAGCTGATAGTCTCCTTGCTGGGTGACTGGTGTTTGCAAGGAAAACATTCATCCCTGCACAGACAAGGATGATGCAGCTAATCAAAACAACTTCCCTGGCCAACAGTTGGTGCTGGTGCAGCCAAAGCGGGCGCTGTCAGATAATGCCCAATTGCAGGATCATGGAACAGAATCATATACTGGTTTGGCCTGGAACGGACCTTAAATATCATCCAGTTCCACCCCTGTGCCGTAGGCAGGGACACCTTCCACCAGACCAGGTTGCTCCAAGCCCTGTCCAGCCTGGCCTTGGACACTTCCAGGGATGGGGCAGCCACAGCTTCTCTGCCTAACCTGTGCCAGGGCCTGCCCACCCTCACAGGGAAGAATTTCTCCCTAATATCTAATCTAAAGATGCTCTTCTTCAGTTTGTATCCATTACTCCTCGCCCAGTCAGTACTGTTCATGATGATGAATCTCTCTCCAAGCTTCCCCTGTAGCCCCCCTCAGATACTGGAAGAGGCTTTGAGATCTCCACATAACATTCTCTTCTCCCACCTCTCACAGCCTCTCTCCACATGGCAGGTGCTCTACTCCCATTATCAACTTTGTGGCCTCCTCTAGACTAGCTCCAACAGTTCTATGTCCTTCTTATGTTGAGGGCACCAGAACTGTACGCAGTGATCCTGGTGTGGTCTCACCAGAGCAGAGCAGAGGGGGACAATCCCCTCCCTCGCCCTGCTGCCCCACTCCTTTGGATACAGCCCAGGGTACAGTTGTTTTTTTTGGGCTGTGAGCACTCACTGCCGGCTCAGGTTCAGTTCTATCACATCATTTTGATCATGCTGAGAATACGTGCAAGATTGGAGTTTGTTTACCATAAACCCACACACACACGCACACACACGTTCCTTCCCAGTGACAGAACCTCCTGCCACCAGGGTCACACCATTCCCTACCTCAGCACACCTTCCCACTGGGGTCAGACCATTCCCTGCCTCAGCACACCTTCCCACTGGGGTCACACCATTCCCTGCCTCAGCACACCTTCCCACTGCAGTGGTTGACCTGACAGCCCCAAGGAACCGACTCATTAAGTCAAAAGCACTTGTATATAACTGCAGGTTACTGCCGAGGGTTCTCTGTATCTTATATCTAAACAAAATGTTACAGGACTAGGCTTGTTTTATGCAACAACGCCCTTGTAGCTTCTACTCCTGATAGCAAGTGAGCAGTTAGTTCTGCACACCTCACCTGCCTTACCTTTCTCACCTTTTACAAACCAAGGACGAAAAAAATTAAAATATATTCTGTCTTCTAAGCTATGAAGTAAAGAAACCCTTTTTGGTTTCTTTATGAATGCATAGCAGGACTGCCCACCCACAGATTCTGATAAACTCCTTGTGGTTTAAGCTTTACTGGAAACCAGGCTTCTTACCTTGCTACTTTTTCATAACACTCTCTCTCATTAAGCAATTTAGATACCCGAATAGTAAACCAGAAGTGAAAGGGCTTAATCACAAGATCTAAACAATGCTGGTTCTTTGTCAGCTCGTAACTCCTGATAACTACCTCACCTTCTGGTCAAAGCTGTCTCACACACTGCATTATCTTTACACTTTTGGCTGTCTGAAGAAGGTCAAACAAACACGCTGTAGTTTCCTTGTAGAAGACTGGTAGTACTCCTGTGGTTGCTTAATACTTGCACTGGGTATGAGGTGTATTAATTCCCTAAGATCTGGTAACTCAGCTGTAAATAACCAAGGTCCCTGTCCTAAAAGCAGTCTAAAAGAGACAAGGCAAGTGGAGAAGCTCCAGTGGTGAAGCACAGTCAGCCATCCCAGCATACTACCAGTTACTCCTCAGAAACTCAGTGCAGCTCGAGATGTGCTTCATCCAGCAATTCTCAACACAAAATACATAAACAGTCCCTGGAGCACAGATGGAAGCTGATCCCTATCCCCTCCCAGGGGAGTTCCCTCATCACTAGGCTACAAAATCATGTTCCCTCTTGCTTTCAGCCTTTGATGATATCAATCTTACGTTCCTTCCTACACAGTGCCCTGGTTTCAACATGAGAGGCAGATCCTCTCCTCCCTCCTCAGCCAGTAGCTTGGGGATTCAGGTACTCTCAGACCTGGAGCTGGGGCTGCCCCAAGGCTCGAGGAGACGTCTCATCTGGTATTGCAGACAGTGCCACTTCCCACCTCCCTTTCACTCACCTACAGGGTTCAGTGCTCCTCTGCCACTGATGACCTGGGGTGCAGTTAATGAACCCCACACAAGCTAATGAACCCCACACAAGACCACAGAAGCACTCACCTTCCTTCCCCATCTGTGGCTTTGCTCTTCCCGTGACAGCAGAGTGCTGAAAGAAAGGGTCAAGCTCTTGAAGAGCAGAAGTCATTCTATTTTTCTCTTTGCAGCAAATAACAGCCATACAACAGCATTTTGCCATACTTTTCTTTTCAAGACTCCCAGCCTGACTGCTCATGACTCTCCTGCATGGTTGGTACTCACACAGCACCTCATGCACCTGCCCAGACAGGCCCCACAGTGTGCTGAAGGAGACAGGAGTGCTCAAGGGGACAGGTGTTCTGTCCACAGGCAGCTGAAAAAGCCCCAGAGCTGAGCTGGGGGACCCTAGGAAGGCAGATGATGAGCTACCAGAGAGCAGAGGACAACTGTGCCCACAGAATTAAAAATACCTCTCCTGATCCTCTCTCACTCTGCTGCACAGCTCAGTCCAGTGCCTCATCAGGGAATCCCCTCTCCAGGTATGGGTGAAGAGCACACAGTTCATGTGCTTCAGGTCACAGAAGCAGCAAATCTTGTAGCTGGAATTATACTTTAAAAAAAATACAATTGAAATTCAAGGTCTATCACAGCCTTGTACTGCAGCTTCCCAGAGTCCTCCAGCCATTTGTTCTCTCCAGGGAAGACAGATAGGTTGCCAACCAAGAACTGCACTGTGGATTAGCCAATGTTTATGAAGTGCTTTAAAGATTAGAAGTGTCACCTATGTGCTAAATATTTCCCTGGCACTATCAGCTTGAACAGCAACCAAGTATCTTGTATCTGCTCCTGCTGATCTTGAGCTGGTTGCCGAAGGCGTCACTCAACCTGACTTCCAACCACTGCGTTTGGCACTAATTCCTGGGGCGGCTTTAGACATATCGCAGGAGAGGACAGAATCAAGGAACCACTTAAACCCTAACTTCTGAAAACTACTAGCAGAGTAATGACAGTAATAACACCAGGAGAGGCTTAGGGATTTATGTTTTTACAACATCCTCATACGTGTGCGTGAGATGGAACACTCTGGAATGAAGCCCAGCTGTGCAAAGAGAGGCAGTCACTGCTGCTCACCCAGACAGAGCTGGCTGGGCAATGCCATGAACAGGTATTTTGCACACATCAGCATGACAGGAGCTAAATGTATCCTGATTCCTTCATTCCCCAAAAAGCTTTTTGCAACAGCATCTGGATTAAGAAACCGAGCAGTGAGTCGGAGCACACAGGACAGCAGCACAGCACTGCCCATGCTGTACAAACACAGACCAAACTGCAAGGATACACCTATTTCCCTTCCTTTTTTCTTCTTGTTGCCATATCACCTACATTTCTCTTCCAGCCAGAACACAGAGACTATGTCAAGACCTTCCCACTATCATCAATATTGCAGAGCCAAGGCATACCATTCAGCTGGAAATCTGTGTTTCCTGTTCACACACCTTCTGTCACCCGTCTTCCATCCTTCCTCAGAGGTCTTACTCTGCATATAGGTCTAGAAACATCCAAAATACAGAACTCAGCCTTCCCATCAGCCCACGGGTTCCACCAACAGCAGCAGAATCCAGCAACTATTATCAAGCAGTCAGAAAATGAAACATTCAGTTTCGAGAGTTTACTCTGCACTGAAGAGAGAGAAAAACAAAGCTGGAAATCCCTCACTTTTATAAACAACATCTCCTCTGAAAGCACTGTCAATAGGAAGTTGTTGCTCTAAACTGTGTACACATTTGGCTCACAATTTGCCAACAATGAGGAAAATGAACTCCACTGAAGGGTTCCCACACCATGAGCTCGGTGTTGTCACCCTAAACGGATGCTGCCAGGACCAGAGCAACTGGATTGCACCAGCATGAGTTGATTTGCACCTTTGTGTCAGAACGGGGCACAATTCCCTTGCCAGCCTTACCAGCTCTATAACTCTTCCATCAGCCACGTAACCACCCAGACAGACCCAACAAGGTACATCAGCCCCATGCTTGGTCTGCATCTGCCCTGGTGCTGTGTCTGCCCTGCGCCTGCCGAGCTGACCACGCCGACAGCCAGAGACACAACCATGGGAAGCCCAAGGACAGAGGTGCCACCACAAAGAGAAACCATCCAAAGCCGAAACAGTCACCAAATCAGTGTCACTAAACCAAAACCACAACGCTCTCTGCTCTCCAGTGGGGCCAGAGGCTGGGCAGCTTCTTAACACTTACTCAACACAAAGAACCAAAAGCAGTGCTCCTCAGGCAGGGGTATCTGGGGGAGGAATCGCCTGAAAAAGAGACGACAGGGTAGGAGCGTGGCAGGAGGCAGACCACAGCTGAGGTGGCAGTGCTTTCCCCATGCAGGTGTAATGGTTTCCCGTGTGACAGAACCCCAGCCAGGTGCCTGCAAGAGGTGCCCTGCTCGGGATAATGCCAGCCAGGCGTAGTGAATATGGGTTGGACCGTGCGCAGGTCGAGGTGGCTGACAGCTGCCTCCAGCTGGAGGTGACTCACTCAAGTCACACATCATAAACACTTATTACTCCAGCCCTGAATTAGGAGGACTCTGAAATCTCAAACCAACCTCCCGTGACACTGTCATTCCTGCAGAGCCACTTGCAGCCTCTCCAATGCAAAGACTGCTCAAAACAAAGGATCAAAACAAAGAGAAGACTGGAACTGCTGTTCAAGATCTTAAAACACATTTGAGATAAGGAAAAAAAGCCTGGCAAAAAATAAAAAGCTATCTTAATCACCATTTTAATTGAGAGCAGATATTCCTATTCTAACAAACCACTGGAGCATCCATCAGCAGCACTGAATCTCGCCACTAAACTCAGATGCACAGCTGAGGTTTCCACCTGTGAGGAGGAGGAGGCACCACGGGAGACTCTGCAGAGCAGCCTTTGTTCTAGGACCCAGAGAGGAAAACATCTGCTCAGCCCAAACCACTGCTCCCTCCAACTCGATAGGATCTGACCTCGGAGGACAGGAAGCAAGCTTTGTTCCAGGCAGCAGGGAGGACGGTGCTACCACACCAACTGCTGCGCGAGGTTTGGGACTTTGGAGACCCGCAGGTGGTAGAACAAGAAGCGTTTTGCTGTTCGTAACTGCTTTGGAGCAGCCGGGGGTGCCTCTGCAGAGCTGCTCTTGTTTGGACAAGCACGTTTGCTCTGGTGACTATTTGAATGATGACTCACTCCAACAAGCCAAGGCACCCTACCACACACAGCCCCAAAGTGCTGACTTAGGGCTTGGGATGCAAATCCGGCAGGAAGCAGTGCTTCCCGACCAGGGCCACCCAGGCCTGGTCACTGCTGCCATTTCCCTCCTCCAGTTGCAGTCCCAGCCTTGAGGACAAATCCAAAGAGAAGACAGCAGGAATAAGCAAATTGTGTAACACATTCTTGCTCTCAGAGCACTTCCAAAGTTGCTTTTTTTCCTCCCTTTTTGCTCTGCAAAACTGGCAGGCCAACTGCGAGTTCTTTGTGTGCCTCTGAGGGGCTCATGGCAGGTGGGTGCAGGACAACTTCCCAGCACCCCTTCCCTGGCTCAGGAATGCTGCCCAGCACCCCATCCCTGGCTCAGAGGCAGACCTGTGGCCACCCCGCTGGTGGCACTCCTCCAGACACTTCCACTTTTGTCTCCCCAAGCATGTGAAAGTCACAACTCGTGACGAGCCCGGCAGTAATTGCCGTATCGATTTCGACGCTCCTCCAGCCAGAGCAACGCCTGTAACTGTAAACCATAAACCTTTTAATATCCCGCTCAATTATGGGGAAAACAACTCCTGAGCAGCAGCAGCACTGTGGGAGCATTGCTCAGAGCATGCTGTCGCGTATTCCACCGTGGCCTGGTGCCTGCCTCAGGATAGCCAAACCACATGGGGAGGCGTGTTGGGAGACACTGTCAGGGGGACAGAAGCAGAGACAGCTCTTCCATGTGTCACTGATGTCAGTGCTGCTCAGCCCCTTTCCTGCTGACCTCGTTGAAGAGCTCAAAATGCTGCAACATGCCCGAGAAGACAGATGAGCAAACTGATGGTGTACCACTAGAACGTGATCTGGTGCTTGTGCAACCTACAGGCTGTTCACAAGTCTGAGAGAAAGAGCCCAAGAATTAAGCAACTACATTGGGCACTGTCACATAAGGCAGTCTTAACAACGTCTCTGTTATTTACAGTTTCAGAGAAAGGGGAACAATCTGAATGACTTTTTGGCATTTGCAAAACATTCCCATTCACTGCAGCCTTTCAAAAGCATAAAATCATAGAATCATACACTATCCTGAGTTGCAAGGGACACACAAGGATCATCAAAGTCCAACTCCTGGCTCTGCACAGGACAGCCCTAGGAATCCCACCATGTGCCTGAGAGTGTTGTCTAAACACTCCTTGAGCTCTGGCAGCCTTGGGGCAGTGACCACTTCCCAAGTCAGGTGCTTTGCTGACACAAGCACGAGATGGGCAGAACTCGCTTCTAATTCCCAACTCCAAATCCTGAAGTTTGTCATCACCTTACCAGCCTTTTACACTGCGTTCTCTTGCCCAGGAAAAGGGCAGGTTTGGAGACGCTCAGCCTGGAGAAGGCTCCCACCTTGCTCCACACAGACCTGACCCGCTTTTTTCTCGCTGTGCTGCGAGCAGGGCTTTGTTGCCATGGTGAAAGCTCTGACACGTTTAGTTTTTCCCACTAATTTCCTGCTGCACTAAAGCAACTGATGCTTTGCACCTCGCTGCTATGGGAGAGCAACAAGGAACACCAACACCCCCACAAACTGGGAACAGATTCGGCCACGTGCTGGTCACTGTGCCAACAGCACTTTTCAAGGCAACTTTAGTTACACCTCTTAAGTAAAATCTCCCTTACCTCATCCAGATCAGGATTAGGTACTCCCTTCATGTTGTCTCAGGACATGCAAAATTTGACACGCTTCCAAAGAGTTTATCTTTAATCCTAAACCCATCTGCCTCTAAGTAAAGCCCTACACAAGATCTGATCACCATTCAAAAAGGAACTTGACAATTTAGTGACCCTCATAGTTAGGGGCTGCATCCCACCCTTACCTTTAAAAAAGGCGGTATGGTTTCATATCCCAGACTGCAGTCCCTGAACCACATTTTCCTTTGAGCTCACATGAAGGAACTAACTTCAAGCCCAACTGTGTCAATGGTGAGTGAAAACAAGGATCCAGTTGTGTCTGTGGAACCAAACTGGGACCAGCAGCACACACACACGAGGCAAAGCAGAGACTAAGGCCCGCACTGTCAGCAAATGACTCAGAAACTGCACAAGCGCCCACTGAGTGGGAAAATACCTATAGTCAGCCTTCAACTTGTCATTTTACTGTGTAATGGGAGTCTCAACTTGGATGAAAAAACACATGAATATTTTGTTCTGACTAAGCACAGGTTTCCCCGTGCACCTCAGCTCTGCCAGGGCAGTGGGCACACGACACCCACGCTGCAGCAAGCAGGGAGGGAGCGACCGTGATTTCCTTCTCCACCAGCTCTGCACTTTGTTTCTAACACAAACCAGCTGAATTAACCGACAGAAAGGAAAAGTGTTTGTTGTTTTTTTTTTTTAATCTTACACTTCCCAGAGCAGCTCAGGGGAAAAACAACCTCTGTGAAAGCCAAGTATTAAAATCCTTGTACAGAAAATGAATCAGAATGATTTTTATTGGTTTCCAATGAGATTGTGCTTGAAAACAAACAGTTGCTGTACAACTGACAACCCCCTCACTGTGTCAGAACGTCGGAGATGCGAGAACATAGATGGGCTTTGTACAGCTGAGAACATGCTCCTTCATGGCTGCTGGGGAACGATGGGATTTGGTTAATGGTACATTTACATGTTCAAAAAAATAGAGTACAAGCTAAGCTGTATCGTAATCAGTTTGGTGGGGGGAGCAGGGGGAAGCCCTACGACCTCCAAATCTGCTGAAAGCAGCCACAGCTGTTCCAGCCTAAGGGTGAAGAAGACACAACTGCTACAGGAGCTTCCCGCAGAAGAGCACCATTGTCTGGTGGCCACCTGGGACCGAGGAAACCTGCCATAAATCACAGAGCACATGACCCTTTCCCTGTCTGAGGCAGGGCAGAGGCCAGGACAATTCCCGGCAGCAGTGAGCAGGCAGCACAGGCTGCCCGGAGCCCGTCCGTCAGCAGCACTCCAGCCAGGCTGATAACCTTGACAGAGCCACTTGCAAGATTACAGCCCAAGGATTTCCTACAAGCACATCTAGAGAGGAAAGACTAAGTACCAAGACTAATGCTTTTCATCTTTGGTTGTTGCCAGTGCTATGAGTTTGAACTGAAATTTGGGGCACGCAGAGACATGGGCACGCTGTCACAGTGACTGAAAGCGAACACTTTCCTGTAGCACTGATTGTTTCAGCTGAAGGGAAGCACAGACATAGTTTAAAGGATTTAGACACAGATGACACAAGGCATTTTTTCACCTAATTTCTTCACTGCCATTGTCATGCAGTCTCTATTCCAGAAGACCTAACCAGCTGTGCTTACCTCGCAAGGGTAAACCTGTGCATCAGCACCACTCCAGACTCCTGCAAGAGCAGCATGACACCTGAACAGACTGCATCCTTCCATCCCAGACAGGAACCAGCTCCAATTAGGATCACTGCTGCAATTCAGCGTGTTATCTGATCACACTTCACACACAATGACATACACCTTGTCAACTTACTCCTTCCATTAAAACATTTAATGTTGTGAAATGCTACAATTAGTTTTTAGGCATCAGCTTCAATGCAGCTGCCTTTGCCCAGCAGCGAGAAGCCTCAAGGCTGCAAAGATACCATCCCTTGAGAAGGGCCAGAAATGCACCTGGAAGCACCTGATGAGCCTGAACACAGGCAAAAAAATTCAGAAGCATTTCAGGCGACATGACAGCAGATCCCAGAGCCTTAAAAAACAACCGCCTTGTGCCGGCAGTGTGATGGCCATGGGTCTGTCACACGCCCATCCCTGCTATCCTCCGTACACATTCCATATGTATTCCTGCAAATAACACTCCCTGCATGGGCAGAGGTTATCCAAGAAAAGACACAGCCAAAGAGCCAGAACAAGCTGAGAGAGCCTTGTTTAGGTAAGGAAAAACCTGAAAAAAAATGTGTCTTCCCTTCTGCTGCAGAAATCCACACGCACTTTTCCCAGCCTCCAAAACACCTCACTGCGTCCCTGTCATTCAAAACTCCTTCCAATAGGACCAACCACATTTTAGAAGTTATTGGAAGGAGACAAGAAACATCCATCTGCTTGCTGAAAGGCAGCAGACGCACACAGCCTCCAAATCCAGACTTTAATTGAAACACTTTAATCTGCTGCCGCGGCCCCACATTCTCTTTATTCCCAGCAGTGCCGAGGCGTGCGCTCGGCTAATGGAGCTCTGACAGTCGTCCTGGGCCTGGCTCCCTGTCAAACCACTCCGGCCTCCAGCTCTGGGCCCACAGTCGCATGCTGATACCCCACAGACTCCTTTTCTTCTAAACCATCTTCAAAACTCGATAATTAATGCACTATAACTGCATCAGACGCTTTAAGGAGCTGGAGGCAGAGCTTGCGACTGCCAAACTATACAGGAAAGTGGGAAACATCGAGGAGATGCTGAACTATGATGAAAATACCTAACTGGGCTGTCAATAATTCACCTCCTGCATTGCACAACACTCAAATTCAGGCCAGTCACCTCATCCATCTGCAAATCAAGGTGGTAACTCAGTGCACACAGATTGTTCCTGTGAGCGGCCCCTAGTTAGATGGCCAAGGCAGGCCTTGGGATGCTGGTCAGGCTCCCACTCCAGCCCCTGGGAAGACATGGCCAGTTTCTCTCTGTGGCTCAGCTGACCTGCTTCAGGCTCTGCTGAATCACCCTCTGGACAAGCTGACCCCAGCACTCCCACCCAAGCCAGGTGAGCCACATCCCACTGCAGCTGCGCCTTCCACCACGCCAGGGCACGTTTTGTTCCTGCATCCACATCCCCACATTACCTGCCAGCTGCTTCACACAGATTCTCAGGAAGTCCAGCTCCCAACTCCCATGGGGAGGTTTCCCAGCAGCACATTCACCTCTGACAGCTGTCACAAACTCTGCCCACATGAGTGCCACTCCTGCATGCACTCCAGCTGAGGGGCACAAGCCAATGCTCATATTTATATCTTCTTTTCAAACCTCTGATGGCCAAAGCACCTTCAGGAAGAGCACCTGCGCTCCCGCCACCAACTTGTGTCAATGATCAAAGATACCATGGCCACAAACTGCAGGTTTGTGCCTGCCTCCCCATAGCAAAATTCTGCATTTCACACAGAGGGATGCTGGAATCGTTCCCAACATACCTGTACTACTGAAAGATCAGCTCTTTGCTACAATTCTTCCATGCTATGAGAACCCCTCTCCAAAACTGCAGCTGCCCTGGCTGGAAATTGTCCCCTGCAGTGGATGCAGAGGATAACCAGAAGCAACAGCAATGTTCTATTGCGATGAGAACACACACTCTGCAAGAACCAAACGCTTCAAGGTAACGCCCAGCAAGGTACGATGGAGCTGCTGCCGGGGCTGCTCCAGGATCTCCTGCCCATCCTCTGACGTGTGGAGTGGAGCTCGGCTCAGCTCCCCCCACACATGCCAGGCTATTTTTGAGCTCAGTGTGTCAGTTCCACTGGCTGTGGGAGTTTGTTTGTGTGGGTTAGCATGATTCGACTACTTTGAAACTTGGCTGAAGCCACATAATTCCCTTTTTATGGAGCCCCTTTGATGGCAGTTTAGCAAAGAGGGCGAGGTTTAGTCTCAACCAGAGAGACTTGGGGTCAGAATTACTAGAAAAAGGCACATAATGACTAATAATGAATCAGCCTTCAGTGGTTTCTTCATTTAAGTGTTAACATGGCATATTAAAGCCCTGGACTGGGATCAGCAGAAAGGCCCTGGTTGCACTGAATGAGTACAATGGCTTAACCAGAGAATCTCAATATTGCTCTGTTTAAACCTGTGCAAGCTCCAAAGGGAGACACTGGAGCCAGGTTAACCCTTGCTCATGTATGTTCAGCTGAAGGCAACAACTTGCTGTGCAGTTGATGGTGGGACTGATGACAGTGGGATCCATCACACTCACACGAGGGAGTCACAATTCTCATGAGAATCTCCTCAGCCAGGGAGAACTTCCACCACAAACTGAGAATTCTACTCTGCCGGCAGTGCTGGAGCAACTTCCCAAAGCTTTCCTTTCATGGGGAAGACACACAGTTGTTATGCAACTGTGTTGATGAGAGCAAGAAGGGGCAAGCTGCTGGGGCAGCACATGGCCACAGCCATTGCACAAGGCTGGTACAAGAGCCAGTGAGAGGACGTGGGGAAAAAGAAGCTTAGTGCTGCTTCTCTGTGAAAATGTCTAATACCCAAGGAGCCCAGTCTCCCAGCAACACACTGCCATTTCCTTATTTCCCTCTCACGTAATTTCTCCTTCAAACACAAATGAGCAGACAGCTTCTAGAAACGCTCATTAGGTCTCTGCAGCAGTCACTAAACAATCTGTGAGACCCTCCAGGAAAAGAGACACCGATCCCTGTTTGTGTCACAACCGTTCCTCTTCCTGCTCCTATCAGTGGCAAGGGCTTTTCCTCACAGAGGCAGTTTCTGCACCTGCCCAAAGATGCCACCACCTTGTTGATCAGGGTTTGCTTCACCTCTCCTGCTATAGCAGCTCCAAAGCTCCTGCCCAGCGAATATATGGGAGGAAGGGACACTGGGCAGGAGGTGGGAAGCAGCCAGATTGAAGAGGCACAAAAGATGTACCCAACTTATCCTCCAATTAAGCTAATAACCACACAGCTGAGAAGCAGGTATTAATTATCTTGGCTCTTTCAGACTATTCCTCCTGTCCAAATAGGCTCAAGGGAGGTGCCAGAGGTCCACTAGTTCACCCTGCCCACAGTCACCTGGCTGTCCTGGCCCCATTTCTACCTGTTAGCACTCCCTGAGAAGCAGCCTGGTCTCCGACTCAATCATGCTCTGACATTAATCCCTGGTAATCAAATGTTATTTGCTACAGCAAGAAAAATGTTGTAATGAAACATAAAATGTCAGTACTTCAGCCCACTGTTGATACAGGCAATGTCTCTGTGAGGTTTTAGGAAATACTCCCTCTTATCCCCACTGTGTCAACTCTGCTTAGCCAAAGTTCATTTCTAGCTTTTAGGCTTTTACTAAATCTCCCCACCAAATGAGAACTAAAATACAACTCTCCTGCAGCACACAAGCAAGGAGAACAAAGGCCCTGTGAGCAGCAGGATAATGCTGCCTGCAGAATTAGCCATCCACAGCCATCGGCTTTCCTTATTGGCCACGAGAAATAACCACCAGGACAGGTGAAGCACCAACAAACACTGCAAAAGAAAAGGAAAAGGATTACAGAAAGGTGACCAGGCGAGGCCCTGGCATAGGTCATTATGAAACGCTCGGCATCAGTATTGAACAATTCCACTTGACATGAGGATGATGAGTCATGGCACAGGGCTTATCACACGGGCACGCTGCTAGAGGGAGCAATCCACAGTCATCCCAGAGCCACGTGCCTCCCTGCCACACGTCGGGGATCAGGAAGAGCGGGACAGAGCAGGCACCAAGGCTTTTCCACCCACTGGGCTGAACCCACTCTGCATGTGAGGAAAGAAATCCAGGAAAATCCTCACTGAGCCCCCTGTGCTCAGTGACCAGAGCGTGCCAAACAGAGCCCGAGTTCTCCCAGGGCAAAGCCCAATGATCCATCAAGTCTACCAGCCCAGTTTTTATGCTGGGTTTAAGTGCCACAGTGCCCACCTCCAAGAACTCTAGTGCAAAGCGTGTTCTGCTCATAACTCCAACTCATCCAAATATAAACCACAGAAAACTAAGCTGGTTCTCTCATGGAGGGGAACATCCCCTCCGAGTAAGATCAGAGCTGCCTCCCATTCTCCAGGAAAGGCTTAGCTCCTTAAAAAACTAGGAAAAATTCATCTCAATTTCAGCCTTTCTCCAGTTGCTCCTGTGCTGGTGGAAGGCCTGTGCTCTGCCAAGGATTAAAGCATCATGGTTTTGGGTTACTATCCAGTAAAACAATGCCAGGTACACCCTTTAACAGGATCCCACCCCACACAGACAGTGAAACTTGCTCTGAGCTTTGCCCATTACCAGCTATTATTGAAAATAACTCAAAAGTGGACAACCAGCCTGGAAGAAGCTAAGGCAGCACAGTAGGAAGATCACGGTATATGGGAGGAAGGAAGCCGTGTTCTCCCTGGACTGTCAATTTCAATCTCCATATCAAGAGAAAGATGGAGGTGAAAATGACTCCTCATCTCCCAGTGAAATGCTCCATGGGTGCAGTGCAACCACGGTAGGAATGCACTGCTCCACACTCCAGCTCGGTCTCCCATCACCAAGACGGCACAAGGGAAGGAAGCAGGACAGCAGAGAGCTCTCAACACTGCCCGGCACCCACAGTGGTTCCTCTCCTCTCTCCTCATCCCCAGCAGCTCCTGAAGATTGGAACAGAGCATCCAAAGAGCACAATCCGTGTCCCATGGCACACTCATGAAGCCCCTTCTGTGAGTATTTCCTCACCAACACTTACGTCCTTCTCTGTGAACATTTCCTGACCAGGCCTTATGAAAAAATGTTGCATTAAAAACAACCCCAGTGCCTGAACAGAGATGGAATTCTAATGAAGTCACTTGGATGATTTTTAAGTCGAAATTCTGTGGAAAACAATTCATTCAGTGGGTCACTTGGAAGATTTTTAGCACAGAAACAGGAAAGGGTTTCTTGTGAAAGATGAGAAGAGACAAAGGCAAGGGGGACAGGAGGAAGGATACAGCAAGATATTCCACAGGTGCCCAACTCATCCTGATCAGAGCAGTGGCTCCAGCTCCTGCCCAGCCACTGGAGCAGCTCTGACAGAGCACAAGAGTCCAACTTTGTATAGGCAGGGACTGAATGTAAATTACTGCCTCGGTTAATACGTAAATTGTCGACTGTTCCCTTCTATTTCATCAGCTCCAGCAGAGACAATTATGAATACAGGCCTCCTGCCCTTTGGGATGATTAACATTCCCTTTCCTCAGTGTCCCCAGCACTGCTGACCCACATTCAGCTCCTGAAATGCAGTTCTATGTAAACTGCAACGTTCGGTGTCAGCAGAATGTGCCAGCCCAGCAGGGCTGGGCACACACAGCTCACGCTCTCCTCCTCTCCCTGAATAAACGCAGTGCTCAACTTCCAAAGGGCCGGGAAAATCTTGGGCCTTTAATATCAGGCCAGGCACCAAACTACTCCCTGCTTCTCTTTTAAGGGAAAAGGGGACACAAGCCAGGAATGCTCAGGCTGTTATCTTGAACTGTCATGTCAAAGTCCGCTTGACCTGGTAAATGTCCATCAGAAAGGAAAACAGGTTCCAACACCTCATCAGCAGACCACCTTTAGTTCCAGGCTCAGCAGTGGACACCAGCCTACACCGTCATTAATTTCACCTCCTGGAAGAGGCCCAAAAACGCAGGGTACAATCTATTTCCAAGCTCACGCAGACATTCACAGTGGAATTCCTTCTGAGACACCGGACAAGCGCGGTTCCCAAGGAGGGGCCGTGACGAGCAAACCAGCTTTTCTCTAAGAGAATGTGACACAGGGTCAAGTTTGTGCAGGGATTTGGTGGCTATATTTGAACTGCCCGGTTCTCCTACGCAGCTACTACTGGGAGAGAGGGATCACCTCAGGAAGGGACTGCCAACATGCGGCAAACAGGCTGCGTTTGCATTCCGTGATCAAAGAATTCTTTCAGAAGCCTAAATGGGACTATTTTGCCAAGGTTTTGCTTGCTTCCAAATTGTTTCCAGTAAGTCAAAGTGTTAAAAGTGTAACTGTGATGAAGACAAGCTCGCAGTAGCATTATTTTGTATTCCTGCTGCCAGTCAAAAATGCCTTCCCGTATGGATTGGTCCTTTCCAATGCATTTCCATGGACACCTCCCCTCTAACCTCGAGTCCCAAAGCCTGAACCAAGCAGCTCCTCTCTCCTTCCCCACTCCCTTCCCAGAGCAACAGTCCTGTCAATGAAGGAAAAGTACTGAACCCACAGTGCTCTGGGTGAGCAGACAGAATCCAATCCGTTCGCTCACACTCCTCTCCGCTGGCTGGGATTTGAAAGGAAACCTGACCTCGGAGTCGAGAAAGCTTCCAGGTCAAGTTTCAGCTCCAAGCTATCCCAGCTCAGTGGAACAGATGGCAGTTGTTCCAGCACAGGTATTTCCCCAGGCTCGGGGAGCCCTCGCAGTTCCAAGGGGCAGGGACTGGATCTCCTCCATGCAGGGGAATGTGTCACACGCTGCACACTCCAGAGCCCACCAGCACCTCACCATCCCACCGGAACAGGGCTGTGCTGCTTCCCAAAGACCACGACGCACCCGTGGTTGCTTCAGGGCAGCAGGAATGAGTACACACTGCTACTAAGTAAAGCACAAGTTTTCCCGGCTTAGTACCCTCTCCCATCACCCTCAACCAACCTGTAAAATCCAGCCTTAGCCCTGCCAATGTCGGACACAATTTCCAGACAAAATTTGTGTGCATTTCCTTAGACAAAATCAACTGTTCCCGTGGAAAAGATGGTCTCTGCTTTGGAATTTTGCAAACTTCAGAGTCAGCACCATTGAAAAGAAACCTTGACCCAACGAGGGAGGCTGGAAACAGGAAAACAACTTGGATTTGGATCACTGCTTTTTCAGGAATGATCTCCACTCAGGGGGATCAGTCTCCCGCACTCCAAGCACCTGAATCTGTTTCTGTCAGCAAGGTTCAGGGTTATCATGGGGAGAACAGCACAGAACACCTGAAGTGCACATTAAATCGTGACAGATCAAATCGTGGCATCAAGCACTTGGACGCACAGAACCAGCCATCAGGGCACGCAAACACAGCCCAGCTCCGAAAAAAAAACCAAAAACAAAAACCTGTCCAGGAGGCGCAATACCCAATTTTTAAACACCCCCCGAAATGAATTCCACTTTGCGAAGCCAAGAGCTCCACCAAACCCGCGCGATGCTCAATTCCCCCTCGTGTTTCAGCACGATGCCCCCGGTGGGACCGGGCAAAGGGACACCCCGGGCTCCTCCAGGGAGCCCAGGGCAGGCGCTGGGCTGTGCCCGAGGCCCCAGCCCCGCTCCCAGGGAATGCCCACCCTGCTGCAGTGCCCGGGCAGCATTCCCCGCTGGGTGGGATAGTCCTGGACGGCGAGCTGGCTGTGAGACCCCCGAGGAGCACCGCTCACCTGGGGGAGCGCGGCCGCACCTGGGCACACCTGGGCTCGCCCTCCCTGCGGCTCCTCACGGCTCCTCCGTTCGCTCAGAAAGCACCTGCCCCCCCCCGGCCTCACCTCCGCGTCCCCGCCGGGCCAGGGGCGCTCCCCGCTCCGCCTCGCCCCACCCGTGCCGCCCGCGGCGGGGTCTCACCTTGGCGCGGGTCACCAGGTGCGTGGCGAGCTTCACCACGGCGAAGTTGCCCTTGCCGATGG
>VWZF01000926.1:1058-12402 GCA_013396755.1 Sclerurus mexicanus | reverse complement strand
CTTGTGAGCAAAGTGGAGATTGGTGGCCTCTTGGCCATAGTGACAACAAAGTGATAGAGTTTAAAATCTCTGTTGACAGGAGGAAAAGTACCAGTAAAACCTCAGCTCGGGATGTGGGGAGAGCAGACTTCAGGCTGCCCAGGGAATTAGTAAGTAAGGTCTCCTGGGAAACTGTTTCTGCAGGTGCTGGGGTCCATCAGTCACTTTTCAAATATCACCTCCTAAGGAGACAGGAACAGGCAATTCCCAGATGTTAGAAGTCATGTAGGCAAGGCAGAAGGCCAGCTTGGCTGAAGAGGAATCTTCTCATGGAAACAAGGCAAAAAAAGAAAGTATATGCCCACTGGAAGCAAGGTCAAGTGAATGGGAAGAATTCAGAGATGCTGCTTGACATTCTAGGGAGAAAATTTATGCAGCCAAAGCTCAACTGGAGTTGAAGCTGTCCACAAATGTGGGTGGCAAAGAAAAGAGTTTTTTTCAAATATACTAATGGCAATAGACAGTATAGAAATATACTGTCTCTTGACCTGTTACAGGATGGTCACCTCACAAACAGGGACAGAGACAAGGCAGAGGTGTTTAATGCTTTTCTTTGCCTTTGTCTTTAACACAGATGAAGGACTAAGGGGATCTCAGTGCCATGAGCAGGAAGTCCAAGACTGCGAGAATGATCAAGTCCCAGTCAACCTTGAAATTGTGTGGGATCTGCTGCTCCAGATGGATCCCTACAGATCTATGGGACCTGATGGGATTAATCTGAAGTTACTCAAAGAACTGTATGATATCCCTGTGAGGCTTCAGCCTCATTTTGAGCAGCCTAGGGAATCTGGAGAGGTTCCAGCTGACTGGAAGTTAGTAAATGGTGTCCAAACTTTCAAGAATAAGGATGCTGGAAACTACAGGCCTGTTAGTCTCACTTCAGTGCCTGATAAAGTTATGGAAAAGATTATTCTGGGCAGAATTGAAAAACACTTGAAAGACAATGTTGCCATCAGTCACAGCCAGCACAGCTTCATGAAAGGAAAGTCCTGCTTATCCAACCTGATTTCCTTTTATGACAAGGTAACCCACCTAGTTGATTGAGGGAAACCAGTTGATGTAATTTTTTGGATTTCAGTGAAGCTTTTGATACTGTCTCTCACAGGATCCTTCTGGACAAAATGTCTAGCACAGCTGGATAAACACATCATGTGGTGGAAGAGTAATTGGCTCATGGGTCAAGCAGAGAGGGTGATGTGAATGGGGTGATGCCTAAAATTCTGGAAGATAGGCACTCAGAGAAAACATTAATGGAGAAAGATAGATAATAATTTTATTGGGAGTTCGAAGGCTCTGGGCCTCCACTCGGCCTACAAAATTCTCATTGATTCAACAAGGATCTCGATTTGTATCCAAAAATAACCAAAGAACCCTGCCATCCGTAATGTTACAGTTTTTATACTCTTTCCAACAATTGACATATTAGATATCTATAACCAATTAAAATTTCCATTTCTCTCAGTGGTCCACCCATCGGGGTCCTAGGCTATGCCCCCTGGACCACCTCCAAGGGTTTCTGGGCTCTTCTATCATTTTTTCTGGGCTCTTCTATCATCTATCATCATCTTGCAGGTGTCTCTGGAAAAAATCATGAACTTCAGAAAGCTTGAGAATATGTGAGGAAATCACTTTAGTAACTTCTAGCACCACTTAATATGTGTGCAAGAAACCCTATACTTCTAAAACTAAAAATCTAAAAAATGCATACCAAACCTTTAGGCATTAGGAGTAACATAAAACTGGTGACCTGTCACTGGTTTTGTTCTACAGGGTTCCATCTTAGGTCCAGTGCTCTTCAGTATCCTCATAAATGACTTGGACACAGGACTACAAGGACTAAGCAAGTTTGCAGATGATACAAAGCTGGGAGAAGTTGTTGACTCCCTCAAAGGCAGGGATACCCTCCAGAGAGACCTTGACAAATTGGAGGACTGGGCTATCATCAACCATATGCAGTTCAACAAGGGGAAGTGCTGGATTCTGCATCTGGGATGGGGAGGCCATGGATGTATGTACAGACTGGGGAATGAGATGCTGGAAAGCAGTGCCACAGAAAGGGACCTGAGTGTCCTGGTCAATGGCAAGTTGAATCTAAGTCAGCAGTGCCCTGACAGCTAGGAGGGCCAACCGTGTCCTGGGGGCATCAGAGGCAAAGCATCACCTGCTTGGTCAAGGGCGGGGATTGTCCTGCTCTGCTCTGCACTGGGGTGGCCTCACCTTGAATATTTTGTGTAGTTTTGGGCACCATGATGTAAGAATAATATTAAACTCTCAAACAGTATCCAAAGGATGGCAGTGGAGATGGTGAAGGCTCTTCAGGGGAAGCCATATAAGGAGTGGCTGAGGTCACTTGGTCTGTTCAGCCTGTAGAAGAGGAGACCTCATTGCAGTCTACAAGACCCTCGTGAGGCAAAGTGGCAGGCACTGATCTCTTCTCTGTGGTGACCATTGACAGAACTTAAGGAATAGCCTGAAGTTGTGTCAGGGGAGGTTTAGAAAAAAAGTTGGATATTAGAAACAGGTTCTTTACCCAGAGGGTGGTTGGACACTGGAACAGGCTCCCCAGGGAAGGGGTCACAGCACCAAGCCTGACAAAGTTCAAGAAGTATTTGGATGATACTCTCAGGCACATGGTGGGACTCTTGAGGATGGTCCTGTGTAGTGCTAAGGGTTGGACTTGGTGATCCTTATAGGTTCCTTCTCACTCAGCATATTCTGTGATTCTGTAATTCTTTGATTTCAGTTTTCCAGGTTGTGAATGAGGTATTTCCTGGTAATGACTATATCATTACTCCCATTGACTTCTTTCAAGTTTATTATATGGATAATATCAGTGATACAATTAAATATTTAGGAATTCAGCCTTGTTGATAAAAGTAATGGCCAGACCACTTAAAAATCCTTTATTTTCAGCAAATTAAATTGGATAAGACCATGACTTATTATTTGCTTTGTCAAGATTATTCAATAGAGTCAATGGAAGTAGTCAGCACTTACAAAATGAGAGTTGTATTTGTATGTGCCTCTTTGTTCTTTAGAGGGGTAAGCCTTCCCATATAGCCTTTCTGACCTCTAGTCATAGGAGGGGAAAAAAGCTAAACCAACAAACCCTTCCCCATGGTTCTCTTTCATGCAACTTTTGACAAAGCATAAACTTCTGCTACTATCTTGGAATGTTCTGGTTTTAAGTGTGTGGGTACCATGAAGTAAAACATCCTTAATTATATGAAATGCTAACTTGAACTTCGTATTCCAGAAAAGGAACTTAAAATTGCATATACTTGGACCTGTAGATATTGGGTGACCTATTCAATAACATTGATAAAAAATATTCATGAATAATTACACTGTGGGTTGTTTGCTTAATTGATAAATTATTTCAGTTGCATTTCAAATTCATGAGGTATTTCTAAGAACAACTTGGAAAGTTATTTTCTTCTGAAAGTCAGATACAGGAAAAAATAATTCTCATTTTTGTTAAGTATCAATTAGACACACATATGTTTATAAAGAAATAAAGACACTTTCATCTCTGCATCAGCTTGAAATTAGTCCATGAACACATACTGAAAAGCTTGATTTCAAGTAAGAGCCAGCCACTGATTTGTTATGCATGTCTTTTATGATAGAGGGAAACATAGGCTGGCTGTGGAAAGGAAATTGTTTTAAATAAAAAATGGATCAGAGATTATGAATGTTTTGCCTTTTTAATTCTGGTATATAATCATGTGGAAATTTCCTCAGGTTATCTTGTTCATCTCACTCTGTGTATGTATATTTTACCATACTTGCTACTCAAATTTTAAGCGAATACTTCTGAAACATTGCATAATCATCTCTATTTTATATATTTTAAAATCACAAATATCTAAATTCTTGAATATTCCCTTAAATTAACAGTTTTATAATTGGAGAGCAATCCAAATTTGCATAGGAAAGTAGCTCTACTTTACATCTTTTTTAATTTGGGAAAAGCTTCTAGTAAAATCTTGCTTTGCCTGTAATCATATACTTAAAATACAGCTATTCAATTGCAAGTTTTCAAACTCTTGAACAGTGTTGATCACTTTTCTATTAATCTTTTCCTCTGTAGTCCCTTGACCACACTTGGCAAGTTGTTTTTGATACACTGTGATTTCTCTCTTTTTGCTGTGTGAGAAGTGTGAGTTGCTTGAACTTTCTAGGCAGGTTCTTGGATGCTTCTTTGTCTTTGACTCAAGTGACCTTACAGGATCTATGTTTTAGTGCTCGCTAGGAGAACTCATTTTTTGTCTGTGCAGTTCTATGTGTCATTCATTCTCTTTGTGTTTGCGTCATCTGCTTTCTAAGTAATGCAGAAGTATTTTCTATTATTTTCACCCTATATTTCCTGTGAGGCTCTCTCCAGTAAGCAAACCAAATTTTTTAGCTCCTTCAGAAATAGCTTCACACTACAGAGAACTCGGAGTTTCTCTCAAAATTTCCTTTTTCTTTCAAATGTGTTTCTTGCATTAGTTCAGTATATTTTGAAAGCTGTAAATGTGCCAACAGATATGGCAGCACATATTTTAGTCATCTTACAAGTGTCAATATTACAGGGCACAGGAAGATCAGTTCTCCCTCAACTGTTATCCTATGTGATTTTAGGTCAATATCATTGGTGCTTACAAAGAATTGACTAACACCTCTCAGTCTAACAAAAAATTCAGAAACTGAAGACAGTGAGGGAAATTTAAGGTGATGGCAAACAAGGTATTTTGATGATGCCTCAGACCTTACTTGATGATCCTTCCAACCCTGTGATTCTGTGATATAGAAAATTTCATGAGGGCAAGTGTTTCATTTTATATTTATTGTATATTTGAGTTATATTAATTAGTAAGACTGAGAGGCTTTGGGAAATAAGAATTTAAAATGAGAAAAGAAAAAATATAAAAGTTTGTTTTAATGACGTTGGAAGGACTAATGCCAGAAATAAATTAATTTTATTTTTTATCAAGTTACAATATTTAATACACAGAGAAACAAGAATAAAGTTGACTAACCAACAAAAAGCCAAGAGCCAATCTATCAAGTGTTTATTTGAAATTACCATTATAATGGTAGAACACTTTTTAGAGGTTTTCACACACCGAAACACAGAATAATGCTCATTAGTTTCTCCCAGAGATAAAATATGAAAACATGTGAAGTTAGGCTTCCAATAATGTATTAAAAATTTTGATTGTGAAAGAAAATGCAAGTGGAGGGATATGTTTCAGGCAATTTCATTTTTGTAAGTTCATATATGGAGAGCACAATGATGTTGGAAGGCTGCCTCTCTTAAACTGACCCTGCTGTGGCATCTGTTTGAATACCACTGAATAGCACAATACGGATTTCTTTCCAGATGACTGGGTATTGTGCCATAGACTCCAGCTCATGATAGAAAAAGGAGAGGAAATGGGAATAAGCCTTCATCATGATAAAGAATGTGAATTATTACATAGAGAGACAAGAGAATAATTCTTGTAAGGCTTTACTAGAGACATGGGAAAGGTAATCAGGCTAGAAGACACCTTGGAAAAATGGATCTTAAGATAAAAATTAATAAAAGAAAGAAGGGCAAAGCAGTAAAGTACTGATGTTGCTTAACATCATGATATATTCAGTCTTGGTATTTGCCCTTGGTCAGGGACAGTTCTCAGGAAGGTTCTAGAAATCCTTCCTTTGATATGGTATCAAGGGAAAGCAACTAGATCGGAATCATTACAGAATCAGCAAGGAAAGGACTACATACTGAATCCAAAAAAGTATTAAGGACACTTTCTTATATTCAGAATTTTTGTTTATCTTAAGAATACTATAAATTTGGCGTAAGAGATATTGTGGATTCCTTCAGAAAATTAGGTATTAGTATTATTTCTACCTCAACTATGTGCTTATGAAGAGCATAATGACTCCATGAATAGAGTAGAGAATCAAGAATTAATTTAATTTAGGCATCCATATGGAACATATAATTCATGACATTCTGGAAGTGATCAGTAGTGTTACTGTGGCCTTGCACTCAGCGTATCAGATCAGCACAATAACCAGCTGAGTAGAGGACAGTACTACCAGGGCTATACTCTTTTTTGGTATATGTGGCTGGTTGCAGCTGAGCTGTCATACAGCTTAGAACAACTGTCTTTGACATGGGAGACAGACTGTGTTGCTAGTTCCACTCTTTAGGTTAACATAAGTGAAAACACTAATTTAGTTATGATAGGGAAGCAGTTTTTAATAGCAAATGTCTGAGATTATCATTAGAAATGTTTTATTACATCACATTTGATATGCCTGAGTACTTGATATCACACACTAGAACCATTTTTGGGTCCGCAGCATGTGTCAAGATGTTTGAAGTAATTGTGAAGTGTGAGATTCTTACAGCTATATACAGATCAAGGAATTCACACAGATGTTGTTTGAAATTTAACTCTTGCTAATTCATTTTAATAATTCCTATTTGGCTCATTGGAGCTATTATGACTAATTGCTAAAGTAGCTAAAAAGCTGAAGTCATAACAGTGCAATGTCTCAGAGGTCAAGCGATTTTTTTTTCTTCTTGATTTTAAAGAAGCTCATTAGTCTTCACTCTATCAGCCTTTTACATTATTCAAACTGCCAGTTAAAGAATGAATGCTACATCAAAATCTCGTTGGAATATTTATTTCTATTATGTTAAATGAGCAGTTCATATGTGAAATAATAGTTTACTACATTTTCTCTAGAATTTCTCTCTGTTTATTACTTTAGTTGTGGCATATTCCTACAATTATATTTATCCTACAAACAGGGAATCCTATAAGTAACTTTAGTCCCATGACAACGTTTTTAAAAACATTTATGCATGTTTGAAATCATATACATCAGGATGTAGTAGTAATTCTATCTCTTCTCCTGATTAGATTAAAGAAATATGACAATCTCCCATCAGCAGACTAAGAATACCTTTCTGTCTAATGATTTAAGTGTTCTGATTGTATATTTTTAGCTACTTTGCCTTGATGTTTGATGCTCTGCAGTGTTCCGCAGTCTGATTACTGTTCCAAAACTGGTGACAGGATTACTCAGAAAGAGGCCTATGAAAAAAAACCATGTTTTTCCTGAAAATGAAATATTACATCAGTTTTTTTGTGTCTTTTCACCCATCTGTGGTAATCAACTGTAGTCTTACTTATAGCAGTGTGATATGAGAGAACCAGCCTTTCTGCCCATTTACCTGCAATGCTGCCTTAGAAAGAAGAATATGCAAATAATATGGAAAAATTATAAATAAATAAATAAATAGAACTCAAAAGTGCCCTACAGCCTTGGTGTAGCATGGGCAGATTGACCGTGAATATACTAGACTTCATAATGCGTTATTGGACCAACTTTCACTTGAGCTGGATGTTCCAAGATGGCATAAGGAAGTGTTGCCATTGAATTATGGTTCAGCATATATAGAAACTAGTCCACCAACAAAATTTTCCATTTCAACAGCATTTCAAGGCAAAGAAAGTACTTCACTAATTGGAGAAAAGTATGTAAGAAAATCCAAAGGGTGTTCTAGCATTTTGGTACTTTATAATGACCCCTCATACAGTGACTTATAAAAGTGCACTAATTACATTCCCTCTTTTTATTACATTTATTTCTCACCTAACTGTGACAACCCCTATGGCAATAAAGTACAGATGATACCTGATAAAGGAAACTACACAGAGTGGTACTGTAATGAAATGTCCCTGGGAAGAATAAATCAGAAAATATTGATTCCCTCCTTCTCCAGACTACTGATTGGTGCATTACTTTGTATTGTAATAATAATTTTGCAAAACTCCTTCAATTAATTTACACTGTGAACATAGAACATAAATACAATTTTAAATTATTGGAACCTTGCATCAGTTGTGATAGCTAAGAATTTTCTGTTGTTTTTAAATAAGTAACTTTTTGTTGCTTCAATCCTTTCTTTCTCTGTCATTTTTGTCTGTCTTAATTTTCTGTCTCTCCCTACCTCTCTGCATGTCAGCCTCTCTGGCTGTCTCTAGTTGTGTTCCTCCCTACCCGCCTTCCTCTTTCGTCCCCCTCACCCCATACTTTCTGTTTTCCTTGCTTTTCCTTTCTCTCTTTTTATCTTTCTTCCTTTCTAGTCCTTTATATTAAAAAAAAAGAAATAAAAATCAATAGTTTGATTGACTGGGTGTAGTAATTTAAATAAATTAAATCTCATTACTGGGTGAAATTTGCATAATACATAATCCAAATTAAGTTTTTCAAGTTAATATGTGTGATCCTGCTAATTTGTGGGAATACTTTGTGACTATATCATACTCAATACATGAAATAATGGCTGTTGGATTTGGCATGGCGTAATGGTAGTATAATTGCTAAACTTGTTGCTGACAACAATGCAGTTAAATTACGGGTAATGCTAAAGGATAGTGAGTGTACCATCTAAGGAACCTAAATGTGCAAGTCCATGGGACCTGTGACATTCATCTGCAAGTCTTTAGGGAAGTAGAAGACAAAATTATGAGGCACTATCTATAATTTTTGAAAATTGTGGCAGTGAAGTAAAGTTCCCAATGACTGGAAAAAGGGAAACATAACCCCTGTTTTTAAAATGTCAGCAAGTTTGCTGACAAAACCAAGCTGGTGCTGGAGAGAAAGGGTGCCATCCAGAGGGAGCCTCCCATGCTTGAGAGGTAGGCCAATGTAAACTTTGTGAAATTCAATGAAGCGAAGTGTAAGGTTCTACATCTGGGTGAGGACAATCTCAAGCACAGGATGGGAGGGGAGTGATTGGGAGCAGCCCTGAGAAGAAAGACTTGAGGGTGATGGCTGATGAAAAGCTCAACTTGAATCAGCAATGTGTGCTCAAAGCCCAGAGAGCCAACATCATCTTGGGCTGCATCAAGAGATGTGACCAGCAGGTCACAGGAGTTGATTCTCCCCTTCTACTCTGCTCTTTTGAGATCCCACCTGGAATACTTCATGCAAGTCAGAAGTCCCCAGCACAAGAAAGATGTTGACCTGTTGGAATGAGTCCAGAGGAGGCCACAAAGTTGATAAGAGGACTGAAGCACCTTCCTTATGAAGACAGATCGAGAAATTTGGGTTGTTCATTTTGGAGAAGAGAAAGCTCTGTGGAGACCTCATAATCTTCCAGTATCTGAAAGGGGACCATTCATCAGGAACTGTGGTGACAGAACAAGGGGAAACAGCTTCAAATTGAAAGAGTAGATTTATATTAGGAGTTAAGAAGTTCTTTTCTGTGAGGGCAGTGAGGCACTGGAACAAGTTGACCAGAGAAGTTGTGGTTGTTCCGTCCCTGGAAGCATCAAGGCCAGGTTGGGGGTNCTGGAAAAAGGGAAACATAACCCCTGTTTTTAAAATGTCAGCAAGTTTGCTGACAAAACCAAGCTGGTGCTGGAGAGAAAGGGTGCCATCCAGAGGGAGCCTCCCATGCTTGAGAGGTAGGCCAATGTAAACTTTGTGAAATTCAATGAAGCGAAGTGTAAGGTTCTACATCTGGGTGAGGACAATCTCAAGCACAGGATGGGAGGGGAGTGATTGGGAGCAGCCCTGAGAAGAAAGACTTGAGGGTGATGGCTGATGAAAAGCTCAACTTGAATCAGCAATGTGTGCTCAAAGCCCAGAGAGCCAACATCATCTTGGGCTGCATCAAGAGATGTGACCAGCAGGTCACAGGAGTTGATTCTCCCCTTCTACTCTGCTCTTTTGAGATCCCACCTGGAATACTTCATGCAAGTCAGAAGTCCCCAGCACAAGAAAGATGTTGACCTGTTGGAATGAGTCCAGAGGAGGCCACAAAGTTGATAAGAGGACTGAAGCACCTTCCTTATGAAGACAGATCGAGAAATTTGGGTTGTTCATTTTGGAGAAGAGAAAGCTCTGTGGAGACCTCATAATCTTCCAGTATCTGAAAGGGGACCATTCATCAGGAACTGTGGTGACAGAACAAGGGGAAACAGCTTCAAATTGAAAGAGTAGATTTATATTAGGAGTTAAGAAGTTCTTTTCTGTGAGGGCAGTGAGGCACTGGAACAAGTTGACCAGAGAAGTTGTGGTTGTTCCGTCCCTGGAAGCATCAAGGCCAGGTTGGGGGTTGGGACTTTGAGCAACCTGGTCTAGTGGAATGTGTCCATGCCCATGGCAAGGGAGTTGGAACGGTAGTGTCTTTAAGGTTCCTTCCAATCCAAACCATTCTGTGATTCTATGTTGAACTATTGGTCCCTGTATTGGCATGAGAGGTGTATATCAGATGGACGTTGAACTACTCATAATAAGCTTAGCCTATTGTTCATCTTGTTTTTCATCTCTTTTGTAGTTAAGACACTGATATCTCACTGCTAATGTTTAATTACTGGGATGTTAGTAGAGACTGGGTTAAAAGCTTTAGTAAAGATAAATAATACTCATTAATGACTTCTTGTTCACAATGCCAGTTGTTTCATCATAGAAGACAATTGACGATTCCTGACTTTCATTATTTATTTTATTAGAAGTAAACCAGTGAAAACTTTAAAAGTTTTATGTTACTTTGAAAAAAAAATTAATATTTATTCAATTATTTTATTGAATATATTAGTCTGCAGGAATTAACTAAATGTCTTTATAGTGTCCTACACAAACCCTCACAAATATTGATATTACGTTGTGTCTAAAATACAACATTTTAAAAAAGGCTAATTTATGCTAAAGAATAGACACAGGTTGAGATAGGGAGGATTCAACTTCTCTGAGTTTTATATTATTCAAAAAGGCTTGCATATGTTTTTTCTGGCATGTAGCTTATCTAGGCCTTTCAAAGACTTCACAATGGCATGAACTCTTTAGCTGAATTGCTGACATGACAAGCAAGCTCCAGCAGGGTGGTCTGGCCAGATGTTTGTTTGCAAGAACTTCTTTAGCAGGCTGCTGACACAGACTTTTACAACAAGATTTTTTTTTGGCAAAGGATGTTTTTTGACAGGGAAATAATGGCAGACTCTCATTTACTACATTTCTTTGTTAACTGAGTGTAACACCAGTCTCTAAGATATTTTGCATATTTATGGATGAAAGTCTTGCAATATAATCAAAACTGAGAAATTCCATGTGTAGATGAATGAACCACATGAGTACTTTGGAAAAATTATGGTTTAGATCAGAATAGTAAGAGCAAAAAATGATACAGTATTTTTATAGTTTTGTTAAATTTCGATAGATGAGAACAAAAATGGCTACATACCTTCTTTCCATTGCAACCAAATTGTTCTAAAATAAACCTGCTCATGCTCTCTCTCTCTCT
>VWZF01000925.1:90514-125777 GCA_013396755.1 Sclerurus mexicanus | reverse complement strand
GTCCAAAATGTGTCCATGTCAGTTCAGATATAGTTCGACTGAGTTTGTTTGTTTGTTTGTTTTTAATAGATCCATTAAGACATTAACTGTTCAGTTACAAAACTGTCAGTGATATTCCTATTGATTTGATGTGATTTTCCCATCAAAGTTAATGGTGCAGTACAAGACTACAGTTCCTCATCAGAATTAGGTCCCCTGATTCAATGGCTTTTATAAATTTATGTGGGTCAAGTATAGTAGGCACAACACATGCAAATTACTAGGGTCACATATTTTTTTTCCTAACAAATCTGCATTCTTTTGTGCACCTCTGCTCAAAGCTGTTCTACACTTCTAATTTACATATTTTCTCTGTGACTTTGTGTCACCTTTTCAGGTTACTTTAGAAGCAAACCAACAAACATAATCATAGCATTTATAGAGAGATTTTAAAAAAAAAAAATTCCAATAGGTGAATTTTTGTACTTAACTTATAGCAAAGCATCAAATAATTTGCTGGATATTAGTGGACATGTATCTTCAGTATGTTTGGTGTAAACATATCTTCCTTCAAGCATTCATTACCTTAGTGTTGGGCTTGGTATACAGCACTGGCTATTAAAGTCTACCACTTGCATTATATCACTGCGCTGATGGCACCATCAATTGAAATTACATATACATTTATGTATATATAAATTGATACTTTGATAATCTGTGGATCTATGGATATCCTTCAAGTCTTCTTTTTAGTCAGAGAAATAAAGTTGTCACATGTCTATTTTTGTAGACATTACTGTGTTCTTTACTAACATGGTGTTCTAACTCAAGAGAAGGAAGAGGCGTCCACAAAGTGGACTGAGCAGTTTGCTTCAGAAATTCAGTGTTCAATAGCCAAAGAGTTGCAAGACTAATTTTGCTAAAATCTAAAAGACAATTGATTAAGAAAAAACAAACTCTAAAAGCCCTGATATTTCATGCCAATATCAAAGATTAGTACTTCATAATTGCCATCAGTCTGCCATTGTCAGAGATTAGGATAAAAACTCACAGGGAAAAAATTTCATCATAGGGGAAAGTAGGAATATATTGTCTTCTGTCTCCTGGTGCAACACACATTGGAAACCTTCCGGAAAAGTTGAAAGATGGGGTGGATAAGGTTTATCTGATATCATAGTTTCTGATCCAGTATCAGAATTACAGCTTGATCTCTGATAGTGCAATTCACACAATAAATTGAATGGCAATTTAAGAAGGTCCTGTCCTTCCTCTCCTTTTCCCAATCTTCGATCTCTCATCCTTATTCCTATTCAATATCCTGTTTGAACAATCAGTTTTGCATACCATTCAGAAAACATCCAATTTTCATCTGATTTTGTAGAGGAATGGACAAAATTATTTTCTGAATCTTGTGTAACTTTTCAAATTCATAGGCTTATTTATGCTTGAAGGGATCTCTGGATTTTGTCTGGTCCCCTTCCCTACTCATACAAATTATTCTGGCAGAATTCGTGATGCTGCACACTATCTGAAGAGTTGTTGCACTACATGCTACTTAGTGCTCTGGTCTCTGAACCATTTTCCCTGTTAAGTCCATGAGGTGTGTCACCTTTACTTGAAAAGACTATGCAGAAAGAACACAGGTCTGAAACACATCCAAACACGTTCAGAGTATTTCTTGTGTCTCCAAATTCAGAACTCTGTGAGCAAATTTCCATCAGATGTTTTTGCCACTTGAGACTGAGTGCACTAGATAGAGGATGAGATTGATTTCATCCTCACATCCCTTGAGCACCAGCTTGATAGCCAGACCAAGCCAGACTTTTATTGACATAACTCCTTTTCTCTCTGAGCAGATTAGCCAGTGCTTGCCCCCTACCTGTATATTTGAGGTGCTCTCTGAAGGCTTGCCAATGTAAATGAGGTTGCATTGATGGGATCTCATTAGCACCTGCTGCTCTTTAAAGTGTTACCACTTAGAAATTGTGACCATCAATGCAACACAGAGCCACTCTTTCTCCACTGTCCTGTACAGCTCATCCATCAGAGTCCAATATGAAATGAAATGAAATGCTATCAGTGGTTTCATGAAATATAAAACCTCTAGTTTCACCCCCTTAAATTCATGCAGCTACATTCCTTTGCTTCATCTTGCTATGCCCCTTCTTCATTTATGATGAGCATAATCTTTGACTAAAGATGTGCTTGCTTGATAAATTAGTATCTCAAGACCATGTTCTCATACTGTTAAATAAAGAGAAATCCAAAATGATCCTATGAATGTAAGATTGAAATACACTTCTTTTTGCCTCACTTTCTTCAGTGTATTGAATTCTAAAATTCCTTTATAATATACTGTAAAAGAATCACTGCCGTGTTCTTTTCCAGACCCTGTACCATTGTTTCCATTTTCATGACAGCAGATGCTTTTCCATTTTGATCAGATTATCCAAGTACTTGCCTATTCCATCAGGGAAGGAGATCCAAGACTGGCTGCCTGTAGCTGGGCTTTTCTCACCAATCTACATGGAAAACCTGTAGTCCCAAGCACAGCAGCACATTGAAGGATTCATGTACAAATATAAATGAGAACTAAAAAGCATGATGCTCTAAATAATAGCTTAAACAACAGTTTGTTGTTTGCTGATGTTAATTTGTGCAGTGTGTCTGTCAAGAGGAACACCGATAAGGAACATGCCTGTTAGACTGATGGATGAAGAACTGTAGTGTTTTAGTGCCTTCTTGTGCTGATGCCTAGAAGTGCAGGTGAGTGAAAGCTCGAGATGAATTTCAGTCTGCTCAGACATAATAAACAAAAAAACTCCTGCTGCATTTTTCAGCTCTTTTCTAATAATGCCCAATAGCAACCTAAAATTTCTCAGAGGAAAGGATTTCTTTTCTTCAGTGACAGAAAAATGTTTTAAATCAGCAGCCACTGTAATAGCTGTGGCTCAAAAAACCCAAACAAACTACTCTTATATTAAAAATGTCTGTGCTGGGAAAAGGTGTTGACTAGACAAGTGTGATGCTATGAGAATTGCTTTTAGCCCCTCAGATCCCAAAAGTGTTTTGCTCAGTCTTGTACCCAGTCAGTCAGTTACAGGGAAAAGCCTCCCTTTGTTGTAAGCTGGATGTTCAGATCAATGATGCTCATGAATAGAATTTAGGCAAACCTCATACCCACATAATCACATGAGGGGAGAAAATTGAAAGTGAGATAGAAGAACTAAGAAAAGGGGAGCTGGACTGAATGTGCAATGTCATCACATTGCTCCTAAATGCAAGGGACAGCACCATTTCTCTCAGTAGGCTCAGGATGCAGCACTTCATCCTCTCCTATGGGCATGACAGCTCCCAGTCTAGTTCCCTGTTCCCAGAGCAAGTGCACAAATGGACACAAGAGCGAAGTTCTTCTAGTTCCATATTCTTTTTACCTGTCCAGATAACTTCGAAATGCAAGAAGTTAAAGTTTTATAGATTCATGCTTACTTTGTAATATGAGAGCAGTCTCTCCCTCAAATCCCTACCTTCTGGGTTGCAATATCTAGTTAGGTTTCACTCAAGTGTATGGTCAAAAGGCTTAAGAAACAGAAGTTTAGTAAGATTACCAAATTCATTCTTTTAGTAACCCATTTTGAAATTTTCAGTGTCACTGTTTAAGAATTGTTTATAGCCTGCAAAAGTACTTTCCTTCCTGTCTTTCTTATTATGGAATTTTCCATTTTTCTTGAAATATATTGCAGGGAGAAACACTGGTGTCAGAATAACATATCTTTCTGAGCTGTAAGTCTGCTTCATACCGCATGAAATATGATGGAAAATATAATGGATTGAAAGAAATGCATACAGGGTCTGGAGACATAGATGAAATGCATGGTCTGTTAATTTTTGAGACTTGTTCAAAGAAACTCCCAGAGGAAATTCCAGCTCTTGAATAATTTTGAGTGCAGTGGCATTTTGAAAAGCAGCCTGGTAACACTCATGTGTTGAAGTTTGCTTTGACTCAATTATTTCATGGGCCTATATTCTCAAGTAAGACGATACCTGTCAGCCCTGAGTACTCAATGTGAGAGTTAAGGTACAAGCTTGATTATTTCCACTTTGCACATTGTCACCAGCAATAAAGATTATCCCATGTGAATTATGTAGCTTTACACAGGTGCAGTTGATGGAGGCATTGGAAATATTTCTTCTGCTGAGCCATGAAGTTGAATGGGTCCTACAGCTCAATCTCAGCCTCTCAAAACTACAAGAAGTAAAAAAAGCAGGAACACAGGGCCAGGGTTTTTTGTTTGTTTGTTTGATTATTTGTTTTTTTAAGTATTTTGGTTAGCCAAGAAAATATTTATCTTTCTATTAAAATCAGTAAAGGGAATGAACTGCAGTATTGTGTCATAAAATGAAACTATTTTTATAGAGCCACCAAAAATGACTCTAAATTAAATACCCTGCCATTTTCTTACACAGGAAATAGTAATTTATTCACGGAGGATAGACATAAAAGATTTAATATACATTCCAAAACGTAATTACTACGAAGTTCTGTACCACTATAGGATGTATTTCAGCTGATGCTTATAAAGAAACTGTTTCTAAAGGTGGCGTTAATTTCATTGAGAGTATTCTGTCACTAGTTTTCCATCAGGCCTCCAGCAAGCTAATCCATTAAGGCCTCTTTGGAGCAACAACAACAACAGTAAAAAATTCCAATCTATTTGGGTCACTGTGTGAAATAAAAATGTCATTACTTTGGGAGTGCCTTTGTCCAAATGTAGAAGTACGCTTCAGCCTGGAGCAAGCTTTCCACAATTCAAGACATGAGCTGATGTTAGTTTGAAGCAAGTTATTTTATTCTGCAGTAAAATGGAAGGAGGAGATGTCAGTCCTCCTAACAGAATAATTCTCTTCTTGCTCCACATAAAAGCCTAGCTACTGGCATTGCATTTCACTACTAATATTCTTAGGATTTTCTTCAGTTCTGTTTTCCACCATGATAACAAAAACTGGCCTCAATCAATATTAACAAGTTTCAATGGAAGAAGTTCATTCGTAGTTTTGATTCTCAGCACATATTTAGACTACTTTCAGCATAACACAGAGGTAAATTAAGCACTTAGAATTCCAGATGTATCTTTATACAAGATTATAGAAAAATTCAGAAGAGAAATAATATGTTGTTTGGTATTGACGAAAATCATTCTAAGAAATGCCCACAGTAGTTTTTGTGTGTGTGTGTGTGTGTATACATATATATATATATATATTTATATACAGACCTAGGTACAAGTGCTCTATTAAATCTCACATTCCAACCCAGCAGAGGGCAATGTAAGTATATGCTCAAAAGTCAATGTATTATGTAAAGCCAGAGATTTCCTACATCATATTTGAGTTGCTAAATACTTTAAAAGAACAAGTAATATTCTCCTTTCTATGTGAAAAGCAGGTGGTCTCTAGAAATGAAGGGCATGCACTGTTTTCCCTGTGCATTGGAGTTAGAACAATAAGCAATGGGTGGAAATTAGAACAAAGTAAATCATTCTTAAGGATAAGAGAAAGTCTTCTAATTGCAAGGACAATTCAGCATCAAAGTGCACTTCCTGATTGTGGGATCTTTATCAAAAGCCCAAAATAACCTCTACTCCTGGTTTTGGAAGAGGAATGCTGTTACTTGATAACTGTATGAATATTACATTATAGAAATATCCCTATACAGGTGAAGAATGGTAACAGTTTCATAAATGGCCTTCGAGCTATGTGCACACTTATGTCAGTAGGGTCAGATGTAAGTTTATGGCTGCATGTGGCAATCAAGAAAGGATCTGCAAGGAAAACAGAAAAGTACACAACTAGAAAACATATAAAATTGTTTTAATTAAAGGTCTTATTCTTGTTCAATATTTTTTTTTGTGAAGTTCAAATTATATATGATTGTTTGATTAAATTTTTTTAAAGGAGAGAAGAAAGAGAATCTCTTATTATTATTCATTCTTCCAAAAATACCCATTGTGAATATAGCATCCAAAATAATGTGTGGGCTACTGCTATCTCTTAAAAGTTTTTGAGTTAGCTAATATAAATGTATTATAAAACTCTACCGTCAGAACAGTAATACAACTGTTACTATTGCATATTATAATTCCCTCTGCCAGCACAAAGTTATGTCATTCTTTCTTCAACATGTAACAAAACTCACTAAATCTCTGCAGAACTGAGAATGTACGTATTTTAAGGAATAATAAACTGGTAAAAAACAAGGGAAATAACATAATATAGTCATTCTCAATAACCTCAAGTAGCAGATTAATCATAGAATCAGAGAATGGCCTTGGAACAGACCTTAAAGATCATCTAGTTCCAATTCTCCTGCCATGGGCATGGACATCACCCACTAAACCAGGTTGCTCAAAGCCCCATCCAATCTGGCCTGGAACACTTCCAGGGATGCTCTCAATCACTTGTCTGCCCAATCTGTATTCATCCCTGGGATTGCTCTGATCCAGGTGTAGCGTCTTGCACACCTGAAAAAAAATTGTACTGTGACAAATGAGCTGTTCTTAAAGATCTGCTGGAAGCATCACAATCAAACATCCAAAGCCAAAACTGCAGAGTGGAATGGTAATCAAAAGAGATATAAAACTAAATATGCTGTACTTGAATCATAAAGCGAGCCTACACTCCGACAGCAGAATAAGAAATAGAAGTAAAGTATATTTTGCATTTACATCTGGGTAAAGTCCATTCTTCTACTTTGTGTTCTTTTTTAACTGTTGATGTTCAGAGGCCAAAAATACAGGCACAGTGGCAAAACAGGAGTAGACTTCAGGTTCAGAGCAAGAGAAGCTGAGCAAGTGCATATGAGAAAGCAAAGGGAAAACAAAGAAAAAGAAAACAGCAGGAGATGGAAAGAGCAGGAGAGTACCTGGGCTCCCTTTAATTTACACCATTCTAGAAGGTGTTCAAGCCCCTGAGGGAAACAGTAAAAGGGATTCATTATAACAGGTAGAGCTTATTAATCTAGCCTTGGAAGAAAAATTGATTTTTCTTAAACAGGAAGAAAAAAGTGGTTTACAGAAACATATCTCCATGGAATACCTTTCACGCATGGAAATTACTGCTGCAGGCTATTCTATTGAAAAATTGTGCATGGTAGAAAACAGCATTTCTGTAAAAAAGACCAACTTTTCAGCTTCATCTGGTATAGATCACACTGCGATAGTTACCTATGTTAGTCTTCATAATGTGAAGCATATAGTAATCAGCTACATTTTTGAAGAAAATTATTCTGTGACATCATGTAACACAATTACATACAAATTATTTATGTTTTACCTATCCGGAGCATTCTTCCACCAAGGGAACAGAATACCAGGCTTAGAGGAACCTGCAACAGGAGTAGTAGTAGTGTCTTGGCATGTTTTTTCTTTATTTACTATTGAATCATAAAATCATTGAATATTTTCGGTTGGAAAGGACCTTAAAGTTCCAACCTTCTCCACAGAGCTGTTTCCCAGTAGGTTGAAACCCAGCTGTACTGGTGCACAGGGTTATTCTTCCTCTAGTGCAGGATCCGGCTTTGGGTTTAGTTGAACTTCAGACAGTTCTTCTCTTCCCATCCCTCCAGCCTAGAGGTCCTTCTGAAGGGCTGCACAGACCTCTGGGGTATCAGCCACCACCCTGACCTTTGTGTCATCAGTGAACTTGCTGAGGAGGCATCTGTCCCTTCATCCAAATCATTGGCAAGTAAGTTAAACAATAATGGGCTTAATTTATGATTGAACCTTGTGGGTCACTCTAGTGAGAGGGCTCCAACTAGGCCCTGTGTCACATCTTGAGACCCTCCAGGATCTGCCATTCAGTCAGTTCTCAATCCACTTCACTGTCCACTTATCCAGTCCACACTTCCTGAGTTTGCCTATGAGAATGTTGTGAGAGACAGTGTCAAAAGCCTTCCTGAAGTTAAGGTAGACAATATCCACTGCTCTCCTCTCATCCATCCAGGTAGTTATTTCATGTAGAGAGCAATCACGTTCATCAATCATGATTTACCTTTAGTGAATCCATGATGACTAATCCTGATCACCTTCTTGTCTTCCATAGGAACAGAAATGGCCTCCAGAATAAGGCACTCCATCACCTTTCCAGGAACCGAGGTGAGGCTGACTGGCCAGTACTTTCCTAGGTCCTCCTCCTAGGACCACCACAACCCTTCAAAGACGATTATAAGCAGCCTTGCTATGGTTTGCACCAAGTCCCTCAGCACTCACGGATGCATCCCATCAGGGTCCATGGACTTGTGGATGTCAAGTTTGCTAGGTATTCTCTAACCCAATCCTCCTTGACAAAGGCAAAGTCATGCTTACAACATTCCTTTACCCTGGTCTTCTGGGTCAGAGATCCCTGAGAGCTGGTCTTGCTAGTGAAGATCAATGCAAAGAAGGCATTCAATAATTCTGTCCTCTCTGCATCCACTGTTACCAAGGCCCCTTCTCCATTCAGTTATGGGTCCATAATATTCTTTGTTTTTCTTTAGTTCTTGATGCATTTGAAAAAGTCCTTTTAGTTTTCTTTGATATCCTTGGTCAGATTTAATTCCAGATGGGCCTTAACCTTCCTTGTCTCAGTTCTACTTACTCTGACAACCTCTGTATATTCATTCCAAGTGGCCTGATCCTAATTCTGTCTCCTGTGTGTTTTTTGCTGACTCCTGAGTTATTACAGGAGTTCTTTATTCATCCACACAAGTCTCGTGTTCCCTTTGCCTGATTTTTTACTCATCAGGATGCAACATTCTTGAGCGTGGAGTAGTCCTCAGAAATTAACCAGGCCTCTTGGACCCTTCTTCCCTGCAGGGCCCGTTCCCATGGGATTCTTCCAAGAAGAATGAAATTAAATTTAAATTTAATCTCCAATTAAATGGAGATTAATCACTCCTTTGAGGTCACATCCTCCTCAGTTACTGAATTCACTTTAATGCATTATGCAATATGCAATGTTATGTACCTATATATAATACATATCATTTTATTTATATATGTATATATTATATAGCAGCTTCAAGACATTTCATCGAGTGTATAAAAATCAGTGCAGGTAGATTCAGGTGTTGAGATCAAAGAAGCTACTCGTGCCTGTGCATGCACATGTGTGCATCAACACCTGCTCAAGTTCTATGCAGAAAAAAAGGTAAACTTGAATTTACTGCTTTTCTCAAAATGATACTTAGTTTGTGGTTTCTTATTTTTCACCAAGACTCTAACAGTGTGGTAATCCTGATTAGCATGGGTAAAGGAATATTGTGACATCTACAATTCATATAATGACAATGATAAACAAATGGATGACTTGTCCATGGTGCTAGTCCTAATGCAGGTAGCAGCTGAGGCATTCAATAGATAGAGTGTTTTCAGAAGTTGATCCTGTTTCTGCCTGAGTGCCTAAATGTGACCATGCAATATTTTGTTGCATCTATGAGTACAACTGTGTAAGGATAGTGATAATCAGGCCTACTGCCCTTGCCACACAGCCAAGTCCACTTGTCAGAGCACTTAACTAGCCCACTAAAGATATAGTCAACTAATGCTTCTGAAAAGTGCCTGATATTCTAGGAATTTTAGATGACCCATTTTCCATCCATATTTGAACACAGTGTCCAAAAGGATTTCTTCATTATAAAAGAGAGAGTGATTTATAAAAGGAGAAGGATGTATAAAAGGGAGAGAGGGAAAAATTTGAAATTTAACTCTTTCACAGTTTAAATGTAGATCTATCCATGGATTAAAACTGGTAATTTATTTTTAAAAAAATTAAAAATAAGTCAAAACCTTATTAATCAGAAAAAAACATTGTAACCATGCCTCTATTTCTCTCAAGAAAATAAGAAATGTTATATTGACTGAAATACTTCACTTTTCCTGAAGGATGACACAGGCAGGAATCTTCATTGCTTTATAGTTAAGTAACCAAAGTCCATTGAGGATGACAAACAAAAACAAAAAAGTCTTTTGAAATATTTTAGAAATTTGATTTTGCTGTATGAAAGACAACAAAGCATGATGAGAACAGCAGCACACAAGAGTGCATTGCACCATCAGATAAGGGATTAATGTATGTGTAGAATGAGACCTAAAGTGGCCTCAGCTGAGCCTACTTACTGATCCACTCAAAAAAATTGACTTTTAATGCTTTTTGAGAAAATTTTTGCTTAATTTTAGTTGTAGCTTTGCTCAACTTTGTAAGACACTTCAGCAATTAGAGATAAATTTAATAAAAAATACACTTGCCTTCCTTGGAAATATGTTGTTTTTGTTACTTGCAAGAGCCTCTACACACTCAAGTCCTCTTGAAAATCCCAATGGGTACATATCTTCATATTTTCATACTCAGATATGTGTGTAAATCTGCATTGTAACTGAGTTTTCCTAAACTGAAAGAACTTACTTTTAAAAGGGCAAACTACAAGTATCAAGTGCTCAGCCTGAATCATTAATTATTTTTCTTATCTATCTAGTCTGGATCTTCCTATTCTTTTCTGCCTTCTAAGTTAATATTTAAAAATTCCTAAGCAACTATTGTTGATTTAGAGGAAATCAGGCTAGTATATTAGTCCCGATCCTTAGAAGATTTCATTGTGGAATACCAGGAAAGCTTTGATGCTACACGTATATATTTGTATAAATGACAGTTATACACCAGTAACTTGTAAGTTTCCACAATAGTTTTTCATTTGACAGAAAAGAAGACCTTTGTTAGTTCTAATCGTTACCACGACTGACTCAGGAGCCAATCAAGCATCTTGTACTTGCTGAATTAAGCTAATTTTCATGGGTTTAACAGCTAAGAGGTTCTTCTGTGTAACGAATTAAAAAAATTTTTTTCAGATATTTAAGATTAACAGAAAGAGACCGCATAAAGAGCACCTAGCAATCTTGGTGCACCACTGTAGGATAACCTGGGCTGGATTTCAAGAATATATTCAATGTGTTTATAGCTAACTGGCTTGCTGAGTGTTGCAAATGATAAACACTTTATGAAATAGTTTCAATGTACACATTCATTTACTTAAACATACTTGGTTAGAAACAATTATACCGTAGTTTCTAAGAGACATTTTCTAATTTGAGCACTGTTTTCAGTGTTGTTAAAAATGTGATGTACAGATGATCCTATCTTTGGCTAAGAAATGGTAGGTTCAGCCTTAAATATTTTAATTTTTGATGCTAATAAATTGGAAGTTTTATATTTCTGTGACAATTGTTAATTCCTGTGAATATGTTGTTTTACATAGTTTAGTGTTAAATTGTGCATGAGTTTTGTTAAATACTTGAGTTAATGTCTTAGTTTTTATCCTTTTTCCCACATAAAATCTGGTGGTTTGGTTTTTAACAGATAAATTTGCACTTATTTCTGTGACTAAATGTTTCAGGTACTGAAATATGCTGTCATTTTCATAATTCTGGTGGCATTAACATCACTTCTTGTGACAACTAATTTCAGAAAGCAGCTTGAAAGAGATGACTTTCCACTAAAGAATTATTTTTCTAGAATTGGGAAATAAACTTATTGCAAGAATTTCTTTGCTTGTCTGATGATAATTAAGTCAATATGAGTCAGATGAGAAAAAAATAGTTTATAATTCTAAAGGATAATGACCTGAAACTCTGGAGCAAGATATTTTCCTTCTTAGCATATAATTATATTTGTAATAGTTTTGGAACAGTAGGCTTTAGAAGTTTTTAAAGAGCTAGCCCAGAACCCTGATAATTATTCATGCTGATTTTTCAGTAGGTCTTAGAAGAAAACTGAATTCCAAATATTTTGAAGAAAAACAATGTTGTGTCAATCATTAGAATGTATAAATAGAAATTATCCACCTAGTGATAGGTCTTTCAGTCTGATTTTGATCATGAAAATACACCAGAACAGTTCAAGCTGGACTCAGTTATTAAAAAAAAAAAGGCCAGCAGATTAATCAATGTGATTAATAAAAAAAAAAGAAAAAAAGGAAAATTACAAGTTTTTTTATTATACCGGTAGATGGCAATGTAATATGTTTTGTTTTCTGGAAGACCTTCTGTTCATTTTATAAAACTAAAATAGACTACAAAATAAATCCTGCAAACACTAAATTCATCAAACTTGATGGACTTACTGCTACATTTGGATATATGTCAATGTGTAATTATCTCTGGAAGTCTGTTTTTCCAGCAAGATCTTGGAGAGACTACATCTTGGAAATTAACACTTTTATCTGTTACTTGGTAGAAAACATATAGCCATTACTAATAAATGACGCAAGTGAACCCAATGGTCTAGGGAAGCCTCAACTAAGAGTGAGCTAGACAGTTTCCCAAGGCTGCAAGCAAACTTGAAATATGCATTTAATGGAGTCAAATGAAAATTAACCTATCTGACAAAAAACACAGATAACCCATAGTTTCAGACATGGTATTTTTAAGGAATGATCAGGGATTTATGGAGGATAATTAAATAAACATGAGTCTTCAAAATAGCTCTGTCACCAGGAGGGCTAACATCCCATGTTAAAGAAACTTGGGTCTATAAGCTTACCCTTACTGTGAGTGCAGACATCAGAAACAGCTCAGCTGATATTAGGACAACCTTCAACAAAAAACAACAACAACAACAACAACAAAAGGAATGTGGAAAGGAGATGGATAAATTGGACTTATCCTAAAAAAAAATAAAAAAGAAACTGGATCATATCTCACATTACCCATGGATGAGCAAGAACCCCAACACCAACACTCATGGAACCTTTCAGCCACCTCCTTCACTTTTCCCCTCTTTTTGTGAATTTGTTAATTTCCAAGAAAAGTCAAGGGCATTTTCTGAACCTATGCTTTATGGAAATTATTTCTGAGTCCTTTTAAATTATACTTTTCATGCCCAGCCCATAGTACACCAAAGATACCACTCTTTGGTTAATTTCCAAGAAAAGGGGGTAGAACTAGAAAGGTTATAATACCTCTGCATTTAGCAGTGACGTGGTTGAAATACAGTTGCTGTGCTCATTTTTTGGCAGTTGCAGTGCAAGGAGAGAATATTGCCACATTGGTGAAAACTTATAGAATATCCACAAGGATAGTTAAAGGAATGAGAAACAAGAATTTTCATCACGGATTAAGAATAGATCAAATTAGAACATGTAATGTTATCTCAGAGTAAAATTACCTATGAACATCTAGTAGTAGTGTCTTAAAATAATTTTGGCAATAGATATTTGTAACAGCAGAATGAGATACAGCAAAACTTGGTAACTGGGTGAAGAAGAAGCTAGAGAAATTCACAAATGTGTAAAAAAGAAGATATCCAAAAGTCTCTGAGCAGTTGTATGTTATTGTTCATCATTGAAATTGGTCAAATCAATGTAATTTATCCATAAAAAATATGTCCTCTATTCAAAATATATTAGTTGGATTATATACAATGAATTTTATCTTATAGAAGGTAACATTATATTGTGGTTTTATCAACTAAGTCAACAAGATTTCTCAAGTATCTCAACTAGAATTGGTTAGGGTCTATTCAGAAAGTAAACTGTGTTACAAAGGAAGGATGGAACCAAATAAAAGGTATTTCTTTCTCTAAATTATATACTACACATTTGTATTCTAACTTCTGTCTTCAGATCTCCAGCTGTATGATAATGCTTTGTGCTTGCACAGTAATTGACATGAAAACCCTGATGTTTGCCCAATTTTAGACCCACTAAACACTCCTCTGCAGGTAGTAGGTTACTATTCAGTCTAACCTATTGAATGACTCCTTTGGCACAAGAGATTGATTTCATTGATAAACCATCCCCTTGCACAATAGTCATCAGTATGCTGAAGCTATATAGAGCAATTCACCTATTAATATCTTTATAAAAGTATAAGTAAATATATTGTTATTTTAAATTAATTCAGGCATTATTCTCATCATTGCAGGTGACATCAATTTAGGAGAATGAATCTTATTTTCAGAAGTCCTTTACACTCTAATCCTAAAAGAAATTAAGTCTCCAAAAGTCACTAATCTGACAGGGTTGTAATGCAATAATTAGCACTAGTTAGTAGATAAAGTACCATACATCGCTGTTGAAAGTATGACTGGGCCATCTGAATCACTCAGGCAACACCAAGTATATAGAAACTGTGATACTAAACTCTGGTTCTCAACATAATCAAAAATGTCTACATATGCATTGGCTGATTCTCCAGTAATGGTAGCTTGTCATTAAACTACTTGTAAAAAAGTTTAGAATTCTATTAAGTTCACAAACTTTGTTTGCTAAAAGTCAAAAATATGATCCAGGTCAATATTACAAGGAAATGTCTGTGTGATCTGATGAAGAACCATATTTTTTACCTTTCTCTAAGAAACCAGTGTTCCTAATTATTAAATCTCCTATTGGACAGATGTGCAGCAAAATATTCTCATTTATTCCTTGTAGATATTAAACCCACTTCTAAGTAAGCTTGTTGGTCTACTCAGTTCTGCCTCTGAATAACAAACAGCAAAGGTCACACTCTGAACTCCTTCTTCTTTAGATTTGCATTTTGAATATACTTGATAGCATTGCAGAAAAAAAGTGCCTGAAGACCATAGGAGAGTCCTTGTCATTGATAACCTCATTAGACCTAGCATTAAAAGACACATTAATTAATTTATAGAAAAAAGGGAACCGATGAAAAAGTCTGTCAGTTGGATTACTATAATTGTTAGAAATACTTTCACAGAGAGAGTAATGTTGCCTTAAGAGAAGCAGCTTCACTGCTGATTTTAAATCTTGTGGGCACGTGCTGTTACCATCACCTTACAGAGGCTGTGTGGGTCACCCACAGCCCTTTGCCAGAGTGCTTCTCTGATAAAGCTATCCAGAGAACAGAGAAAATAAGTTGTTAACATATAAAATTGTGCATAGCTCCAATGCAAGGAGAAACTCAGCATGCTCAGGTAACATGTCAGTGGTTCTGCCTTTGATTCCATGAACTTCCATTCAGGTCTTTGAATTCAGTTTGTGGGAAGGCCATTCAGTCCAGTAACGCTGTTTTGGAATAATGGGATTAATGATTACTGGTGGTGTGAAACTGACAGCTCCCTTACTGCAAAATTTTTAAGGCTTCAGAAGTTTTGTTCTACATCAACATGAAAGGAAAGCCTTCAGATGATTTACAAATAAACAAACAAAAGAGTCATAGTGATGACCATTTATGATCAAAAGGCTCCTTTTTTTCATGCAAGTTTTCTTCTTTCCCCTGGGAACAGATTACAGACTGTATGCTCAACTGCAAAGTTTTCCATTGAATGTCACCAAAACCAGTATCTCTAAAGAAATTTTTTTTCAGTAGAACAATATTTTATAATAGAAATAAAATTTTCTGAAAGTGTTTTGCCTGTTCACTTGAAGAATTAGACAGTAGTCCAAGGCACGTATAATAGCACAGAGCCCTAGATATGTCATGACTGCAATTAGCTAAAACATAAGAACATACATGGAATTTGGCTCTGAGATTATGTTTGTAATGACTTCATAGGTAAAATAATATCAAATGTGTCTCTCTTTTTGGAATACCAACAGCATTCAAGACCGTCTTCTGTCTTACAATTAATTTTCAAAATACTCAGAGGTAAAAATCTCAAATGGGATCCCTCAAACTCTATTTGGGGATACTCTTATTCACTTGAAAATACTTCATTAAAGCCACTAGATATGTCACATGTTCCTTCTTCCTCATCTGCTTCTTTAAGATAGCCTATTTTGCTTGGAAGTGGCTGACAAATAAAAGTGAATTAGATTTCTGATGTCACGATTTAACCCCAGATGGCAATCAAGCACCATGCACTTGCTCACTCACACTCCCCCCAGGTGGGATGGGGAGGAGAATCAGAGAAAAAAGGTAAAACTCATGGGTTGAGATAAGAGCAGTTTAAGAATTGAAATTGCATGAAATAAAACAAAATATAAGAATAATAATAATTATAATATGAGTGAATAATCAATCTTAGAGCATATATACATTCAAAATTAACATTTAGTCTCAGATTGTTGAAAATATTTGGCAATATATGTATAGTCAATTGCAGTAATAATTTGGTAAACAGGTAAAGTTCAATTTAAAAGGTAGCCACCTGCAAATACATTTAGATTGCTTCTGCCAGAAGAAGTCAACTTTCAGGGAAGTTTGATCTTTCAGCAAGTGAGAAGAAAAATTGTTCTGAAATTTCTTCTCTCATAGAAGTAAAATTGATGCCTTTTATTTCTTTTTTCCATCCTATGTAATGTCATTACCACAATCCCTACTATTGCATTGGTAAAATCTCAGAAGTAAATTGATAATTTTCCACACTCTTCTGAACAGCTATAAAAGAATGTGTGATCAACCTTTGCACTGAATTGATCAGAAATTCATAATATAAATAATTAGATTTTAATTAGTTCTTTCAATAGTCTATTTCTGAAATTTGTTACAGATAATCAGTCACTATACTAATGTAGCCCAGAAATAATTAACATTCAGCTTTCTGGCACTAATCACCGGAACCCTGGCTTGCTTCCTAGTATTTAGGGCAGTCCTTGAAAATAATGTGATAAAGCACTCAGGAGTGTTCAACCAATTAGCGTGCTTGGATGAGTGAGCTTTCCAAGCCATCTGATTTTAAAAGTGGGTACCTCATGCTGTGGAATATTGTCTCTGCTGAATTGCCAAAAGACTGTTCTATTAAATGATGAGACTGGAGAAGAAAACTGTAATCAGAATGTATTAACCTGAAATGAAATTCTGCTAGTCAGCCAAAGAAAATGTACACTACTAAAAAAAAACAGAAAAAAGTATAGTTGCAGTTGTGAATTTTTCTTTTCATTCCAAATGCCAGATTTGCATTATGATAACAATCATATATAGAGATTTGCATTATGATAACAAGCATATATAGAATGAAGGTTACAATTTCTGTTGTGTTTTGCTTATGATTTAAGAGGTTCAGAAGTCTCTGAATGCCATGTTCTTAAAAAGTATTATTATTGATTGACATTTCATTGTAAAAAACATTCCATAAGTTTTAGGAAAAATTTTCAACATCTTCACAAGATCTAAACATAGCTGAAAATTCCTGTTGGTTAATACATGCCATTATATAAACAAATTAGCAATGTTTTCTGTGTGTCAGACAAATTTGCACACAGCACTTTAAGAAACATATCTGTTATTCAAACTCATGTCATGCTGTTTAAGCAGAACCTGCAAATTATGACCCATTTATTCTCATGAGGCTTTTATCTAATGTACCAGATAAGTGTCTGATTAATACATTTGGATTTGTTAATCTACTAGTATACATAGTACTTAACTAGATATATAGTTAAATACATAGTATTCTAGTTCAATACATGGTATTTAACTAGAAAAATCTCATTTAAAATGCAACTTTAGATTTTTTTCTAAAGTACTTGAAAATCATTAATCAAATGGAGGAAATGAGATCTATAATATGAGAAAAAATGGCACAATTTTAATCTAGATGATAAAACAAATTAATTTCCTTCTAGGATTTCTATCTTACATCTTAAAAACAAGATGCATGCAACTGTGAACAGCTGGGGTTTGTTTTTTACATCAGAAAAACAAAGCTACAAAAATGCGTTATGAAATACTTTGTGCAGTGAAACATTTCATGTGTGCAAAAAATGCTGACCTCCTAATTTGTTCTAATGCTTTCTAATTTTTCCTGTTAATTTATGAGATCTATGAGACTGTTCCATAGTTCCTTTAAGAATCTGAAGGTCTTAGAGTCAAAAGTGATAGAAATATCTAAAAGATTGAAGCCTGGTAGTGGGTGTGACTTTGCTTTACATTTACATGTTCCTGTGCTGCTAACTTGTGCTTCTGTCCTGCCAGGTATCACAAATTTCTAGATCTATATGGCCACATCCACCTTACTGTATCCAGAATTGCCCCACATTTCCCACATCCAGACATTTATTGGTATCATCCTCTATTGGAGCCAGATCTGAGCATCATTAAGTCCCACCCCAAATGCTTTCATTTTCAAGCAAAGAAAATGTTAGTATATGCTAGGAGCCACTGCAGAATACCTTGAAAATTACATCTAAACACAGCTTATTTGCCCATCCATGGACAAGAATTGTGTTTTTTTTTTTCCTATGTTGATGAGTGAGAAGTGTCAAGATCACTCCACTAATACTGTGACTAAAAGCCCCAATACACTCGCTCCTTTACCAGTCAACCAGTATAACCACTGTTAGTTGATCTGACCAGCAGTATTTCTTTCAGCCTTTCTGCCCTTAATATGGCATCTGAATTTCAGAGACCATCTGTAAGTTATACAAGCCTCTGTCAGACTGGCCTCATCTTAGGCCAATTCCACCATATGCAAGCCTAGAATGCCTAAGATGTACTCCCCAAATGCAAACACAAAGCTGAGTATTGGTATATCACTATGTATCACTATGACTGCTGTTTCCACCACTGAATTGAATTAGCTGCATGTTTTCATTTCAAGCAAACAAATAAACAACAGCAATAAAAAGCTAAAATTTATTTGGAAGAAATTATTGTAAGAAGCTGGGATGTGACATGTCTACATACAGTTCTTTCAATAGATTTTGCTCTTTCAGGAGCAAGCTCAGTGATGGGAAACATCACTTTCAGCTTCTAAAAACCTCAGTAGCTGCTGTGAAAAACAAAAGAGATTAAAATGTCAGGGATGTCCCTTAGACGTAAGAGATCAAGGAAAATTTGCAGAATATTTCATATGTCCTGAATATCAAATCTCTCAAGAAGATACCATACCACCAAAGGTAGAGAGCAATGTGGAGAAAGGCTTTTCAAAAAACCCAAACTCAGCCAACCAACCAAACAAACAAAACCAACCAAACAAAACCAACCAACCAAACAAACAAAAAAGCCCAAACAATGACGACGACAACAACAACCAAAGAACCTCTTTCTAAGTTCTACAGAACAAAGACATTAGGAGATGTGTAAAACGAAAGCTTTCTGCAACAATTCTAGCTTCCTGGAAGATGCTGAGATTTTTCACACACCTCCTTATGAAAGGAATCCAAAACAAAATTTCTACCTGGAGGTACTAATCCCATCCTCCTGCCTTCATCATGATCCATATGGCAAGTCTTTTACTGCATCTGATAATAGAATTGAATGGTTTAAGACATACACACTCTTTCCTGAGCCTTTTCTGTGCTCATGGTCAGCCCTGCAGACCAAAGGGGGTACGTGATATGTGGCTTCCTCAGCTCCTAACATAGTTCTCACTAAGTTCTGTCTCATGTGTACTTGTGAAAAAGAGAAACACGTGGGTCTGCTTTCCTACTTCAATCATCCCAATCAAGTCACTCCTTTGATCAACATCACAAATCGCAGTACATTGCATATTCCACAGCAAATAAGTGAAGGGTGTGTTGTAGATTGATATCCAAATGGCACATAAAAGATCTGGAGGACAGATCAAAGGAGAAAATGTTATTTTTTGACTTGTCAGTAGTCTTGTGTTGTACCGTATTACTCCTTTATGTCTTTGGCTAACAAGGATTCTGAAAACAGGCTGCTAGGGGAAAACTCACTTTCTGTTCCTTATCAGTTTTATCTGCTGACTATTCAAAAAGCTATCATGCAAACCTTTTATTGACCCTGTTTTCTAATTTAATCACAAAAATGCTGAAGAGACATGAAAATATGTATCCACATGAGGAATATCTAAAACCATTACTGTGCTTTGGGTCACACAACCTAATTTTTCAGCCCATTAAGTACTTATATATTGCTTCTATTATCATGGTGCTTATATATGGCTTTGATTATCATGCTTCCTCTGGCGAGACACAAAAGTTCTGCCATTCACTTCACAAATAGGAAACTTGAGTATCTAAAGCTTAAGATTAACACTGAGCTTCTTTTGCCCTATTCTCTCTACAAGATATGGTATGCCCTGCAAGGATCCTCCATCAGCTCCCATTCTGCACTCTAAACACATATCAGCAATTCTGTTTCCATCACATGGTTGTCACTTAGCAATTAGCCCTTTTTAGGCTCTTCTGAAAATTAATAACATGGCCCTATTGTTCAGTTCCGAAGCCTCCATCTAGGTGAGTATTGAGCTTTCTCTTTTTTTTTTTTATTTTTAATTGTTTTGATTATTTTGGAGGGAATACCTTTATCATTATTTTTTTAAATTTGTTTTGCCTTAATAATTGCATAACCCCAGAATGGGTAAGGTTGGAAAAGGACCACAGTGGGTCATCTGGTCCAACCTCCTGGCTCAAGCAAGGTCATCCTAGAGTACATTGCACAGGATTGCATCCAGATGGTTCTTGAATATCTCCAATGAGGGAGATTCCTCAACCTCCCTGGGCACTCTGTTCCAGTGCATGGTCACCCACACAGTAACGAAGTTCTTCATTGTGCTCAAGTGGAACTTCCTGTGCAGCAGTTTCTACCCATTCCCTTGTGTTCTAGTGCTTGGCACCACCAAGAAAAGGCAGAATTCATCCTCTTGACACCTTCCTTTCAGATACTTATAGACAGTGATGAATTCCTCTGAGTTCTCTTCTCTGGGCTGAACAGGCCCAGCTCCCTCAGTCTTTCCTTGTAAGAGAGATGTTCAGGTTTGCTAAACATCTTCATAGCCCTCTACTGGACCCACTCCAGGAGCTCCCTGTCTCTCATGTGCTGAGGACCCCAGAACTGGACACAGCACTCCAGAAGTGGCCTCACAAGGGCTGAGTAGAGGGGCAGGATCAACTCCCTCGTCCTGCTGGCAATGTTCTTCCTAAGGTACTCCAGGATACCATAGGCGTTCTTGGCCACAAGAAGACACTGCTGGCTCATGGACAGCTTGCTGTCTACCAGGACCCCCAGGCCCTTCTCCACAGAGCTGCTTTTCAGCAGGTTGAACCCCAGCTTGTACTGGTGCCGGGGGTTATTCTTCCCCAGGTGCAGGACCTTATATTGGCCTTTGTTGAACTTCAGACAGTTCTTCTCTAGCCATCTCTCCAGTCTGTCCAGGTCCTTCTGAAGTGCTGCACAGCCCTCTGGGGTATCGGCCACCACTCTGAGCTTTGTGTCATCAGCGAACTTCCTGACTCATCTGTCCCTTCATCCAAATCATTGATGAATAACTAAAGAATACTGGGCTTGACTTATTAATGAACCTTGTGGAACACCTCTAGTGACAGGCCTCCCACTAGACCCTGTGCCATGGATTATGACCCTTTGGGATCTTTTGTGCTTTGTTTCTCAAAAATCCAAGGCTTTCTCTTTTGTACATCTTAAAATTTACAGGTACAGATAGCCCATCATATATGCAAAAAATAGTGTATCTGCATAAAAGAAAGCATATGCATAAGTGTCTTCAGAATCACGGCTTCAGTGTGCACTTTATAAATCCAGAGAAGGCTGCCTGTAGCTCCTGCTGGGCAGCCATATAAGTAGGTATCTAAGGAGCCATCAGACACTTCCCTTCCATGGTTTTTAGGAGTGATCTACATGCCAAGGCACATACCTATTCAGTAAAAGAGAAATTCAGGCACTTCTTCCTGTGCTTCTGTTTCTCAGATTGAGGTTTGGGAACACTTACAGTGGGACAAGTAACTTATGCCAAGTCACAGTGGTTATTTGCATTGTGGTCATCAGGGTGCAAGGCAGGACTGGATGGTGACTCTCAGAATTAAATACTCTCCTTTTCTTGGAGTACTCAGCAGAGAATGAATAGCTAATTAGTAATTTGTCTTGGTGTTGTACGGTCAGTGTTACTACCCTTGGATTTGTTGTTTCATTCAGTTGGGAGGAATTAAGCTAAAAAAAGTGCAAAAAAGCCTGGTGCTTTTTTTTTCTTTGTTTTTATTTTTTTTCCCTAATCCATTTCAAAGCCCTGAGCTCTTACAGAGGGCCTTTTGGCACATCTAAATGCCTTTGTCTGGTGAGCTCTCAGAGGATGATTTCATGGGGGCATCCTTTTTACTGGGATTCACAGAGACTTCATATGCTGATAGCAAGACATGTACTTATTGGGCTTTGTAATTGCTGATTGAAGAGTAAATGCTTGTGAAGGTGAAATACCAGCATGCTCATCACCTTTTACTGAGCATATTCCCATATTTCACCAAGCCTTCATAATACTTGGTACAGGAACAGCACTGTTTATTGAAGGTGCTTGTTCCCCAACCTCCTGGGACTGTGCCCAGTTGCAATCACAGCAGTGTTATAGCAGTTCCTTCCTGTCCCTTTGATGTAGCATTTGCTTTTTAAATTCCTGCTGTTTTCACTCATTTTTCTCGGTTGTTTTTTGGCTTGATTTCTGAAGGTACTGGGGCTCTTTCAGGGACAAAGCTTTAATAGGGAGAGCATGTTTCTCCCACCTCACTGTTTTGCTAATTCATAGTGTTAAAGCTTGAGCAATTTACTTGCTCCAATAACCTCTAGAAGCACTGCAAAGACTACATCAAATACAGCATCCACTGTATAATGTTTAGGAGAAGTCAGCTTCAATCACCAAGAAACTGAATCCTGTTTATTTCCCAGCTTCTTTCCTTACTCCCTCAAATTACTGGGAGCGGGTTAAGTAGTTTAGGACTCTGGAAGAGGCACTGTATACCTGGGAGCTCAGGATTTCACAAATTGAAGTCTACTCTAAATTAACAGTAGGATTGAAGGAAAACTGTAAATGTGTTTTTTAATGGACTCAGCACACTTATTTTTCTTTATGTGAGCAGTGTTACCTCTGCACTCTTGGTTAAGCAACTTACCTTAATGTTTTTAAAATGGAAACAAAACTCATTTCTTTACAACACATCCTACAAAGAATCAAGATCACAGTCCTACTCCAATTAAGTCTGTTAGAAGGAAGATCCAAGTTCATTTTAGGAACTGTCAGACAAATTTTGCCCTTAGTTAGACCCTAAGGACTTCTGTGGGAGTAAGAGGGTGGCATGAGAGGCAGAATTACTCTGTTGTCCTTTCCTACTAATGCTGTGCCAATCATCACAGCATCTGAGTGCTTTCCCAAATTAAGACTAAACAAAGACTAATGTCTGTCATGTGAAATTTCCTCTCTGTTCCTCCCCCACAGAGAAAAGTTATGTGAAGGCTATGTAGGAGGGATGTTGTGATATTCACATACACAAAAAAGGTAAATGTATATTATAAAAAAGAAAAGGGGGGGAAAATAGCCAGACATGCTGATTTACTGCCTGTTGGGAAAGAAAAGATTACATAAATGAGCTTTATAATTGAACTGGAAAGGCTTCTAGTTTGTTGACATACTGTTCTTTGAAACAGATTTTCAAATCCCAGACCCAATTTTCATTCACTGTAAACTTTCAGCAATGAACATTGGGGTCAAGATTGCAAGGCTAACAATGCAGACTTAGCAGTGGAAAGTATCATTATTAAACACTGAAGAGAAAAAAAATAAATGTGAATCATTTGAATTATTCACTAAAATTTACAGTGATAGCATTTGTATTTTTTCCAGTAAATTACAAAAGATAATCAGCAATCCATAGGACAGGGAACCTCTGGAGCATCAGCTCATTTTGGGGCCACCAATATCAATGCAGATAAAAATCCCATCAGCTGCATTTCAAGTCATCCATCCCAATACCTAGATTTACCCATCCTCAGGTACAAAACTTCTGCTGATGTTAAATCCTGTGTTAACTAAGCCCATGATTTCAATGTCCCTCTGAATACATTGGTTGATATGGTACTTGCACAGAGAGTTTGGCTTGCAGGCTTACAGAAATTTTTTTTGGGTTGAAGAGCCAACATCCCACAATAAAGAGAAGACAATGCAGAGACCAGAAGGACATACTTCAGGCCAGTCCACATTACCACTTCAGACATACATAATCTTAGTGCTGGATTAAACATGGAAAATGCTGGAACATTTAAATAAGATCTAGGCTACCATGTAATTATATTGAAATGGCATTGTTTTTGCTAGTCAGAAAGCAGGGATGCTAAAAGGTTCCTAGAGTGAAGTAAAACAGCCCTTTCCCCAGGTAGGGGAAAGGGCATTCTGCACTCTGGCTGGTTTCAGTGACAATGCAAACCACTGAACTCGTAAGTGATGGATATCCTGACCTCAGTAATTACAGCTCTCTACATAAGATAAGCATGAATATACACAAGTGTCAGTCCTGATGGTTTATGCTGGTAGCTCCCCTACACAGAAATGTCAAGCTCTCTGACATCAGCAAAGTTGGGTTCACAGCTTTTTTCCTCTCTTTTTTTTCCTTCTCATCAGCAAAACTTTCCCACTCCTACAATTGCATTCCTTGTGTGTTGATCATGTTGTTATTTTCTTAAATTGGATGTTCTCAACTCTTGTCTTTTTATTTACTTTGAAATGCAAACTTCATTTCCAATTCCAACACATTAGTTCCCTGGCAAAGCCCTGGGGAGCTCTGAGTGGGTAAGGAATGAAATACCTTACTTTACTTTGCTTTACTTTCCACACATATTTTATAAAGCAATCACATACAATATGTGATAGGTTTAACTATCAGGATTTTCTGACATTCTGCTAGATTTAGACTTACTCCCATCCCTGGAACTGCTCAAGGTCAAGTTGGATGGGGGTCTGAGCAACCTGGTCTAGAAGAAGTTGCCCCTGGCCATGGCAGGAGTTGGAACTAGATGATCTTTAAGGTCCCTTCTAGGTCATGGTTCTATGATTTGACTCACAGCAAATTGATAGAAGCAGCCAGGGTTTAAGTGCTTTGGTAATGAAATTAACTTTCCTGCCACTTTCTGTGTGCACAAGCAGATTACCTGGTGATGCAGAGATTCTTACAAATGATAGTCTAGCTGTCAGCATCATCAGAAACATCAGTCACATTTCCTTATATGAAGTTTCAAAGTAGGACATGGTCTAATAGCCTCTAAAAGATGCTGTTGAAGAAATCCCTCCCAAGCCTGGTCAGAGCTGGGGAGAGGGGGTTTATCACTAAACAGGCGAGGCCTGGAAAGGGTGGCTTCTCATTGAAGCAAATCTCAGGCATGCAAGCAGACCAATAAAGCAGTTTGCCCAGATCCACATCTTCATCTACTCAGTTGTGAAGCAGAATTGAATTTAGCAAGCGACTTCCAAACTGAGCTTTATCCAAGATCTACATCTATAAAGGCTATTAAAAGAATGGCCTGGATGGTTGCTTGAGTAATTTTTTTCATCAAAATATTTTCACAGAAAGCCCAGAGCACCAAAGGCATTGTGTGTCTCTGCATGCATGTGCAATACCATTTGTATTTTTTCCTACAGCCAGTGAATATGTATGCCTCTTAGAGGCTACTACTACATGTAACACTACAATAAATAGAGCAGAAATCATTTTTAAAATACATAGACAATGCTTATAATCCTTTGTTCTTGCTATTGGCAATATCAAAATTCCTCTACTAGAAGAATAAAAGATTTGTTGTTGTTGTTGTTGCTTTGGTTTGGGTTTTTTTGTTTTGGTTTGGGGTTTTGTTTTTACGTACCAAAGGTCCCTTTCTTGTATTAGATCCTCATCCATTAGAGATTCATATGAAGAAAAGAAAAAAAAAAGAGCTTTCATATTACTGCCAATGGGATCTAAATGTCCTGTGAATTTCTTCATTATATAAATTCATATAGCATTACTGTTCAATGAATTCCATTAAATTTGGTAGAATTGTCTTTTTAATTTACAGCCTTATAATATTGAGATCAAACTGTTACCATGATTTTTATAAAACAGTATAAGTGAATTAGAGGGACTAGCTTAAGAGTTTCTAGAAGGTTAACATTACAGAAACTCAGGAGAAGACCACTCCTTTTCCCTGCTTTTTGTCTAAAAATGTGAGGCTTTGAGGTGTCTCAGGTTGTTGAGCCAAAATACTGAATAATTTCTGAAACATGATTCTTTTTAATGTTGGCAACTTTACCTACCTGCCTCTGACAACACATCAGCCAGGAGAAATACCTGGATCTCATAAGTAACAGTTGGTCAGTATAAAAGAGAGCCTACAGTTCAAGGTGCTTTGATGTTATTTCATTTTATGCCTTTTGATTTGATTCATAAAGTGGTGGTTAGGAATTCTTTGTAGAGTTCCTTAGCACAACTAAATTTCCAGATGCTTTCCCTCTGCTATAACTGATTATATCTTGGGAACAGGCCTTTTTGGTTAGAGTGTGCCAGTCTTAAACTTTCATTTTTCAGGCTAAGTTTGCTGTTCCGGTCCTGATCTGTTGACTTCTGACTGTGACAAGAATTGGAGTGCTCTCAAGAAAAAAATATCACTCTCAAAAAGACTCTGTTTCCTCTTGTTTCTTGTGTCTTAAGTACTTTACTGGGCAATATCAGCAACATGCCATTTTTTGAATTATTAGACTTCAGACAGATTTAGCAAACAAATGATTGATCTAAAAAAGCTTAATTTCACATTTGCAAACAGTGGTGTTGTATACAGTGTTTATAGTTCTGTCTTCTTAGTTTTGAGACAAAGTAGAGTTGAAAAGATGTTGGGTTTCATCAAGGGGAGGAAGAAGAAACTTGGTGAGCAGATTTTGACTTCATACAAATACAAATTTCCCAGCAATTAATTAACTTCCATAATAGAAGATATAGTGAAAGCTAATGTACCACACTATCATTCTGGATTGTGTTAAATAGAGTGTCTCAGTACTCACAGCAATATGCCCTAGATTCGATTCCAGCCAACAATTTCAAAAGGGAAAGAAGGTTTTCGCTGATTTCATTTTAGGAATTCACAGTGATTCTTGCTGGGAAAAAAAAAGATTGGGAGTTCAAATTTCTTTGTACAATATTAATGGGTCCTGTTTCTTGATTAGATTCATCAAATTGCACAATATTAAACAACTGACAAAATAGCAAGCTCTTTCCCTTTTTTTAAAGTGCTGTAGGCATATGTGTTAGAAAATAAAGTTGGAGTCCTGCTTAAGAGAAATGACATGTGAATTCAAAAATAAAAGTGACAGAAGAAGATAGTAAATACAGGAAATTTTTTGAGGGAGGGAGGCTAAAAATGAAATAATGAGCTGATGTGGCTGTCTGGGTATAACTTCAGAATTGCTTTATCATGTTTAAATAAATATAGGCTAGTCTAGAAGTCTTTACAGAAATAAAGGCTAATCCAGGAGTCCACTTAGGGAAGTGAGTTTTGACAGGTACAAAGTAACCATATATGGAAGTAACTACATGCAAACTGTTAGCTTCCAGTCAGGTGCTCAGCTAATTAAAACATGATGCTTATTTGAGTGACAAATTTACAGGTCTTCCTATAATTTGGATTGATGTTGTCATTACAAGATACTCAAATGTAAATGCTTTCTGTTGGGCAAGTAAGGTAAATACCTTTCTCCTTTACCCTCTAAATGACCTATAAGTTTAGGGCATGAAGTAGTCTTAAAAAATGAAGTCTAAAAGCAAAGGAGCCAACTTCCAGTCTGCTCTGATTAGCCTTGTTGCAGTTGTCACTGCTTGGCAGGAGTCCCTGAATGTGGCTGCAGTTACGCCTTTGCTTCAGGACTTTGGATACATTAAAAATGATACATAGCTGAAATAAAGGACCACCGCCTTCTCTTGTTAGTGAGAGTGCAGTTTCCAGTCTTTATAAAGCCAGAGGTCAGTAAGATTGCAAGAGTAATAACAGAAACAAAAAGCTAAACAAGTCCAAATGGAGCCATAAAAAAGCCATATTGCACAAACCAGCATATTTTCAAATTAGTGCTTTAGAAATCACTGGATTTATGCCCATTCCCTATTTTTCACCTGCTGCAAGTCTCTCGAAGCATCAGTGATGCTGTTGGTCTAAACCTGATGCAGCTTACAACAGTGATGCTGGGAGACGAAAGCTTGGTATAAGTGACTACTTCTCAGGTTGGGGTTGCCACACAAAATGACTGTGGGCAAAAAGGAAATGGAACACATTCTACATATCCTAACACCTGCAGTCGAGAAAAGAAACTAAATTAGGAAAGAGCAAGCTATATATGGGCATTCAGAATTTATGCTAATTTTGAGCTGAGTGTAGCAACACTGCACAGGCACTGGGATGTTTAAAAAAAAATTTACATGGTCTCTAGTAGTAAAGACTTAGAAGCACCATTCTCTGATCAATTGCATATCTCTCACAGGTCAGAACCATTCTATTGTTCTGGGAGAAGGACATTGGGGTAAAAGATGTCCTGATCTCTCAGAGTTTGGATAAAGCCATTTGTTTGCAGACTGAAGGCTAAATTTATCATGCAGAAAAATCCATCAGGGAAACTGTCTTTCGATTTTAAAGAGAAAATTTCAGAAGCCAGGAAATTGCCAGTTTCCAGTATTCTGCAGAAGACTTATAAAATAAAATAAAATAAAATAAGAGTTATTTTGGTGGGTGTTTGACCAAAGCTCTTTTATATTGACTTTACTGCCAGTTATTCTCAGTCAAAGCAAAAAGAAGTAAAAAGTGGCTGAGGAACAACAACCAAAAAAGTACAGCTCCAAGATTTTTTGGCAAACAGCTGCTATGAAAGCCACAGTGCTTGCACATAGCATATTCCTTCTGTGAAGGGGGATTAAATTTATTGAAACTATTTCCTCTCAAGTAGGTGGAAAACATATTTCTACTCTACCTGTAACCTCTTACAAGGTCAAATCTGTGCCCTTTTACAAAGTCTGTTGTTGACTAGCTAACCTGTGAGTTATATCTTAAGGCCATGAAGTCATTGATCTGTAAATTCTGATGGAGTTCATTTTCATAACATTATTAGAAAGTTGTTTTCAAATAGAAAGCATTACTTTTTTATTATGCAAATTTAAGTCTAACCAGGACTGTAGCCAGTTCATTTTTCTTGCATCATAAATAAATGTTGATGTGACACTCTTTTTCAGATATTCAGACAACTGATCAGACACAGACAAAATCATCTAGTAAAGAAAATTTCACAGGAAGAGCTTCACATTTTTTTGTGGGGGTCAGACTATATAAGCCCTTGCAGTACATTTTGAGGCCACTTGTTCTGATTTTGAAAAAAAACCCACTCAAATCATTTTTATTAGTCTTTATTGACAAGGTCTTTAAACACACTAAATTATCTGGAAGTATTTGTAGAAGTGCTTACCAGACAGATATTAAAGTTCATATTACCATTTATTATTGGTTTGAAGAGAGGATACCACAAAAGAATATGTTACAGAATACTTGAGGCATCATTCACAAGGACAATTCAGTGATATTTGCATATCCTCTTGGTTACATCTGTTACTGTTACTTACTTAGGTCACCCTGTGTGGACTCTGGCTGTATACCACTCTACTTCAAAAAGTTTCAGCTTTACATGACAAAGAGGAAAAAGCAAACATCCACCAGAGAACAGTGTCTACCTGGTTATCTATGTGCAGAAAAAAATACCCTTAGAGAGACTAAAGAGAAGTGTGTTTGTGAATACTGAGTAATCTACTGTGTTGAATCATATAATTAAATTATTTCCTCCCCTCAAATGAATGGATCTAAGTGCACAGGTAGAGTGCCCTTGCACAGGAGAGGGAGAAATCTCCCTCTAACTCTTGGTGAACAGATCTGCCTCCATCTCTTGGAAAGGTAACTAGAGGAGACTTTTTCATCTGGATTCCTCATTGATCCAAAAGCCAGAAGAACAGATGCTTTAAGGGGGAGGACAGCAGTGCTGTGACAGACAGGTGAGCTCGGTTAGAGATTCATTCATGTAAGCTTGTCTCCCAGGGTCTTCCCACTCACTGGTGGTGGGACCCACCATAGCTGCAACTAGAAGTTGGGGTGCCAATTCAAGAAGAGAGGAAGAAAGTGTCTAGTTTGCAGTAAGGAATCTTCTCAAATTAGCATCAGATGCCGATTCCTAGCCATTATAAAACTCATATGACTGTGGCAGGATTATTGAAAATGCAGTGACAAAGGGGGCATCAAGAACAGAGAAATGCCTTCACAGAGGGATAGGGCATTTACTTCTGAAGCTAACAAGGCTGGCAGCAAAAGGCCCAAAGCTGAATCCTTGTTGGGCTGCTAAGGGGTACAGCTGCACATGAAAGAAAAGAACGCTTTCCATCTGCCTTGAACTGAGGCTACCCCACATTTCTTGAGATGGTGGGAACATACAAACCTCTGGCACCGGCTTGTGACTGGCAGCAGAGTCAGGCAGGAAAGTTGCCTCTGATGCTGGTAGGCTCTGGGCTGAGTTAATGAACTCCTGCCCAACATAGTGGGAATGAATGAGAGGGTGACACACCACACATAGCACAGGAAGCTGCATGCCCTGCTCCATCAGCTTCATAATAAAATCTCTGAGGCTGAAAACTGTAAAACCTGCCTTACAGGGTACTGAGAAAAGGGAAGGTCTTAGCTGCAAACCAGATCCTCCCCACCTTGCCACCAGCTGCATATCATAGGCAGAAATATACTGGATTAAAACCACATGAATTTCAAAAGCTACATGTTAAACTACTTTTAAAGATATATCATGACCCTTTATTTCTATAACAAAAGTCGCTGTTATGGTATTTCATGTTTTTCTCCTTGAAAAAAAGTTCTCACTGGTTCTCTCAGAAACTCCAGACGGTCACTTTTATGTGTTTCCAATCCCAAATTTTGCTGCTTCTACCAACTCTGGCAGAGAAATTACATACATTTCAAAAATAACAATTAAAATAAATGGGCTCATTTAATTAATTTCTTCACATTATACCAATATATTGCCTGTACTTATAATAGAGAACAGATAGAACCTAGACTCTTCCATGAAATAAAATACCCAATTTTATTGCAATACATCTAACTTGTTCTATATTTAGTTACAATTCTTCACCTGAAATATTTGTCTCTTTTAAAAGGTGGGCTGGTATTCATCCACATTCTCTGGTTTCAAACGCTCAGAGATTTTAAGTCAAACCATACCACTTCGAATTTCAACAATGTAAAATCCTGTAGCCACTGTTGTGTTATGAGTTGGAGGGGGTTGCAGGCATTTTTACCTACTATTATTTGCACTTTGACCTTTAGCTTCAGCTTAATTTTTTCACGGAAACATGAAGTAGACAAACTAAGTAGAAACAATATATAATGCACAAGTCTTTGTACTTTCATTTAACCATGAGCAAACTATATGAGATTATAAACTAAGTAAAACAAAGTAAAAATTACAAACTTCTACTTGAGAAAGCAATCAAGCATGTGCTATTCTTATACAACTTTTTAAATATGGAATTACTACTAAATCTATATATGACATTTACTGAGAATAAGCATGAGTTTAAAGTCTTTCTTGACTCAGGATCAATTTTTAAAACTACTACAAATTATTTACTGAGACAAAATAAAGTCTTAGGGAAATGGCATTATGAGATATCCCATGACAATTAAGGGTAGAGATGATATCAGGGATATGATCATTCAAATGAAATATTAAAGAGTTTGTGGATCAGCAAGCTAAGTAAAAATTAGTATTTCGTTGTTGAACCTCAGTCTTGATTTTTTATTGTGAATTTATCAAGATTCATAACCTTGGTGTTATCAATCGCTAGAAGCAAACATGTTTCAAATACTTCTTGCCATCCAAATGTCATTTCTTGGGAGATACAAGCGTGTTTTAAAACTACTAGTCATAAAAACTTACTTACCTTCTATGGGTTCTTTCTGTTCAGTTCCACTTGAGGACCAGAAATGTTTTGTTGCAGAGAGCTCAGATCACCTGGTTACTGAAGCGGATCTCCATCTCCTGCTTCTGTGCAATGAGACATTTTAAAATCTATTCACTCTAACTGCTAAAGAAGGGGAGTGAAATATATTTAGCTCACAGAATAGTGCTAGGAATCTTGCCTAGTTTGTGATGGAAGAATATATTTGGTGAAATGGTAAAATGATAATATTAGTTTCCTTCTGAGCTATGATCAAAAGACCACCAGGGCAGCTCAAGCCCATAGGAAGCTATCTCAAGCACCAGAGCAATAGTTCAGTTTGGTTTTTCCAGTTTAGTGGCAGTGACATTTTTCTTCTGAGTCAACAGACTTTTGGGTTTTGGTGGCTGTTGGCACATAATACCAGTATTTGAAACACTGATTGCTCAGCCAAAGTTAACAGAAACAGCTGCAAAACAAGATGTCATTATCACTGGGTCTTGCTCTGAGTAAGCTACAAGAGCATTACCATCTGTAAAGAGCAGTTCTTTAATAAAGGGACTTCTGAAGCCTTCGTTTCTGCATATAAACAAGCCAAATTATAAATGTCACTTGGGGAAATCTGAAAGTGGACTCTCAGAGATAGACTGTTCGATTTGCTGCTACTGCAAAAATAAATCTCTCTAACATAGAGATGCTGTAGTTCTATTCATGTTTTGCAAGCCAGCTTTCCATCCAAATAGCCCACTGAAGAGGATTGCTTCTTTATCTCATTTGCTTTGGGACAAAGAAGTAAAGTTGCAGGGAGTGGGGGGGTTGTTCAGGGTTTTTTTAAAATTTTCATGTTTTTCTGTATAACAGCACAGAAAGGTCTCTTTAATTCTTTAAAGTCTTCTTAATAGTATCAAATAACATTAGACAGCTTGATAGTTATAAAAGGCCATGGCTGTAAAAGAACCACAGTATTGCACAGACATAGGTAAGACTCAAAGCAGTATTTTGCATGAAACAGACCTTAAATATACAGTCATATCTGTAACTGTGGAAAATTTTTCTGACCATTTCCTAGCTGACACTACAACTGTAAGTGTCTTTAAACTGTTAAAATACTGCTACTTACAGAGAAAATACATGTATATGATCTGTGTTTCAAACATATTTTAAATATTTCCTTTTGTATCACATTGACACCATTCTGGGGCTGTGAAAAGGGATCATGACTTTCTGATCAATATTAGGTCTGTAACTATTGGTTTATTTTAAATACAGCCTTTTATTTCTTTTATGTTCAAGACAGAGAATACTATTAACTGACTAAAACCTGGAAGACTTTATGACCATGACAAGTTTTAAAGGCTTTGATTTCTTTAGACAGACTATGAAATTAACAGAAATTATACAGTCAACTAACAGTTATGTAGACTTAGTACTGGGAAATAAGGAACCTAATTTCAAGTCCATTAAATTCAACAGAAATCCAGACATTTAAGATCACAATGTTGAAGTAAAATGATTTCATTAGATTTATGTGGACTCTTTGTAACAGAAAGCCTTCTCACGTACATGGTGCTCTAGATTTTCACAAGCTTTTCCATAATACGTCCGTTTCTCTTTTATCAAAAGATGGTGACAATTCATTGGAAAAACAATGGCAACAGGTTTTAATAAAAAACAAACAATGAATGCATGGTAATAGGGACACCATTTGGGTAAAGAAATGCAAAGAAGCATGGAACAAGACACATAAACCAGGGAGCGAGGACAGAAAGGCCTGGAAGAAAAAGTCATTGAAAGCAATTGCAGGGCTCTAAAATAGGCACAAGGATTATGCAGTGGCCAGAACAGAGCAGCTGAACAGCTATTGAAAGGAAGTGGATTTATAAACAGGAGTTCAAGCAACAAGGAATGGCTTCAGTGCAGGAAACTATGGTAAATAGGAATGGCTAGGCTTGCTCAGAGCTGTGGGAAGCATTAACAAAGTCATAAAAAGCTGAAGACTTGCATTAACTTAAACCTTTTAAGCACAGCATTTTCAAACTTGTAAAATTTGGATTTTTTTCTGATACATGGATGCAATTATTTTCTTTCAATCCTATCCATTACTTGGTCTCCCTTTTAGTTTGTACATCTGCATACACTCTCCACATAGCTATTCAATCTGTAGAAGACACTTGCTTTGATTTGTTTCATAGCTTTTGCCAGACTAAAACTGTCTCAATATTAAGCAGGTATGGAGGTTCACAGTTTTCAGTACAAATTCAATAAGCTTCAACATATGAGCTTAAAGTTAAACAAGTCTTAAGATTATTTCCTAAATACAGAGGCTTTTCCTAACAGAGGCCTTAGAATACGACTGGTGATCTTTAAAGCAGTAGAAAGATACCCAAGTAATATTTTAAGCTTTGCAACTAACAAACACTTTTAATGCTTCATATACACATTTTATCCTCTATCATACTCTTTTGAGGACTATTTCTAAAGATAGGGAACATAAGCTAGATTTCCATACAGATTTCCAAATTGCCATGCCAAAAACCTTTGATATCAAGCAGAACTGTGGCTTCCCATTCTTGGACTTCCCCTCCATGAGGATGAAGGTAAGAAGAAACAAGAAGTCATGGTTTTATAAAGAGAGACTTTCAGGGAGGTGAACACTGACTTTGGTCCTCATAATTCAGAATTTCTATCCCAGAAGACAAAAGGTAAGTCACACAGCCATGGCTGCTACTGCCATGATGTTCTTCATACAAGTTCCCAGAAGCTCTTACAGCTCTCATGCAAGATAGTCCTTCTGGACTGCTTTCAAGTCTTTTAATTTCAGCCCTAATATACATGCGATTTTGGCTTTAGTTTTTGTAGCACTCCACTTTGGGCTCTAGATAGGATACACAGGTGTGTTGACCATTTTTGCAAAGAGAATACCAACTGTTGGCAAGCCAAGAACCACCTCAATGCAGCCTTGTGCTTTTTTGTACCATCTTGCCAGACTGTTTTAGTGGAGTGGTAAATGCAGTAATGTGCTCTCTCTTGAGATATTAACATTCCTGGATTCATGGCATGATCTGACAGGATCCATATGCCAAATACGTATTTTTTCCAGTGCTGTTGCCTTGAGGCTTATCAGGCTTCAGATTTTTAAGGTGCAGTAGAAAAGCTAAATAATGTTCTCTACTGAGCCAAAATTTGGCAACTGGAGTTTGGAAAGATGGGACAAACTAATGACAAGACCTGACAGGATTCAGGATTCAGAGTCAGATTTTCAGAGCATCCTCGTCTTGATCCTCACATTTGGCACAAACAGATCTGTGCAGATCCACGCTGGTTCTTTATTTAGGCATTGTGCTTCAGGTGCCCAGCATCAAAAAGTTCCTTGGCCACTAAATCCCTGCCTCTCCCTAGGCTGCATGAGAAGAATGAAGAGTAGGTTACTGGTTTATACACTTTTTATTTTTTTAAATCGATTTAGATATACCGATGTGGGGACCAGAACAAGAGGGCAGGAGCCCTGAACCGCTGGCTTGTCACTTCTCACCACGGCGGCGGTACTGTTCCTGCCGCCACACGCTCCCAGCGCAGGAGCGGGGATGCTGCCGCTCCGCCGCCCGCCGCGGCCGCGGCCCCACC
>VWZF01000925.1:36130-89531 GCA_013396755.1 Sclerurus mexicanus | reverse complement strand
CCCCGGGCGGCCCCCCCCCCCCCCCCCCCCGCCGTACCCTGCGGCACCGCCATCCCTCTGCACCGTCCTCCTTCCCGCCCCTCCCCTGGAAATGTCGGCGGGAGGCGGGCGCGGGGCCACGGGAGGAGCAGGTGGCCGGGCGCGGCCGGCGGGGCAGAGGATGCTCCCGGTACCCCGGCGCCGAGCAGCGCGGGGCAGCGGTGCGGCGGCACGGCCCTGAGCGGCGCGGGGCTTCCCTGCGCTGCCCGGGGAACACCCTCTGCCGTGGCTCCCGGCGCGGCGGGGGATGCGGTACCGCCGCCCGGCGCCCGGGACCCGCCGTGTGCTGCTCCTGCGGGTCTGCGCCTCTCCTCGGCATGAAACCGCCCTCAATTAAGAAGGCCGAGGTTGCCTGGCTTACTCGGCTGTCAGTCCTACATTGCGCAATTCATCGCTATCGCTTCTTGTTGATTTAGAAGGAAACCTTACTCGCGCTGTCAGGCTTAGAACCGCCAGGGCAGGGGTAAAATTTATGGGGTTTGGTATTTGGTTTCTTCATTTGTGCATCTGGATTTTCACCAACGTGTGTCAAATGTTTGCAGCCAGATGGTTTTGCAAAATGGATGAATTCTGAAATACCCAGCTAGGTAAATGTAAGTAAGTTACATATTGTCTGGCAATACTATTATGGGTAATAGGTGAAAAATAGCTTTCTACAAATGTAATATTTGTGCATTACAAATGTGAGGAGTTCTATAAAAGAAGTTGTTTCTTTATCACATCACTGGATGCTGGTATCATCATCCCTGCATAAATCACTGGGAATTTTTCCTGTGGCACAAGCCATTTAGCCAAACAAACTATCTAACCTTTACAGAGAAACAATGTCGCATACTGTTATCACTGTTTTCAAATAGGTGTTTTTATTCAAGTTCATACTCAGGAAAAGCAAAGTCCTACTGAAAGAGACATGAGCCCCACCCCAGTATGTTTATGGCCTAAAACGTGAATGCTGTGATACGCACAAGTACTTGCCTCCCCAAAATAACGTGAGCGTTAAAGCATTTAAATGCCTTTCTCCATCAGGGCCTTAGATCCTTTTAAGTAGCCAAAATAAGAACATAATTTGATTAAAAGCATATAATCAAATAAATTGCTATAGTGAGTTGAACATCTAGTCCAATATCCTGGCTCTGACTACAGTCATTAAGCAGTTGCTGAAGGGAGAAAAACGTAAGAAATAGGATTGGCATACAGTGATCTGTTCCTGGTATATTCTTTCAAATTTCAGCAACATATAGCAGAGGGATTTCTTAAACTGGAGTTTGCTCCCAGACTGTCATCTTTAATAATCTTTTAATTTCTCTACTCACATTTTTTAAAATCTGTTTATACTTTGGTCTCAGCCACATTCTGTGGCAATGAGCACTACTATTTAATTATGATATGTGTGAAAAAGTACTTCCTTTTGTTTGTTATGAACTTGCTGCCTGATAATTTCATTCAGTGCTCCTTAGCTTTTGTATGTGACAAGGAGTGTATACTGTGTCTGTATAAGGTAGGTACTAGGAGTGTCCCCTCACACCAGAGCACCGACAGATCAAGTCCCTTCATTTTACCTAACACCAAGCTGAGAGGTCTGCCCAGGGGTGTAAAGCTATATTCAGCCCTGGGTCATTATGTTGAAATCTACAGATAAGAATAGTCATTCTTTTTCTTGTTATGCAACATGGACACTTTGTGCACAAAGAATTGCCCTGAACCCATGAACTCATTTGAAGAAGGCTACTGAAAAGGTATGTGCTGAAAAATAACTCCCTGCACTATTGATTTGAAACCTGACTGACAGCTTGGTGAAAAATTCCCTATCCCAATCTGATTTTCTACCTATTCTGAAAAGAAGATGAAATGTTTTATTCTTAACTGCAATTCTTCTTTTTAAATAAGTGCACTAAATACAAAATGCAAGCTATATATCAAGGGGTATATACTGTGTGCATTTGAATTAGTATCACTGCTAATTGTTCTGTGTAATGTTCATTATAAGGATGTGCATCTTGAACAACACACATAGTTTCAAAAGTAAAGTTTAAATGTCCCCTAAAATCTAACTCATTTGTAAGGAGCTATGACACAAGTTCGTCTCCCCCAGAGTACTCCTGAGTTCGAATCTTGCTTGAGGAGGTATTGATCAGAACAACATTGCAGGAAACTTCCCTCATCTTACTGGTAGCCCCGTTTTGGTTTCCTCACAAGAATAATACAGGAATAAGAGACCAGAGAACTACAAAAGCACAACTCGGACCCAAAGACCCAGTTCTCAGTTTGAAATCAGCAGCAGACACAACTTGGAGCAACACAATCCACAGCAGAATGTGATCAAGTGGAGAAGGGTAGAAACCCATGAGTTGTGAAATTTTTTACAAAAATAATAATGCTGGAGTAGTGATACATTAATCCTCATCTCCCAAAAGATTAAAAGAAGAGGCTGGGTGGTATTGTTACGGGGATGGAGTAGGAGGAATGTCAGCCAGTCTCAGACTTAAGGTGCTCTCAAACTAAAAGTAAGAATGATTTTCCACTCAAAAGTGCTGTATATGTATGTGTATATGTATGTGGCAAACTATATATATGGTATATACATTTTTCTTTGCTAAAACTAGATTATCTTAAATAAATTTTACAATTCTTGTACCTTTAAATAGCACTTGCTTGCTTGTATGCATATGCATGCCTTTAAGTATGAAACATATGGACATTCTTATGAATACACCAGAAGTGTACTAAGTGAAGCAGTACTAGCTCTCACAGAGATGTTCATCACCGTTCTGTTAGCTCCCTGCTGATCATGTCTTCATGATGTCAGGGATTTATTTTGTACTTGTACCTAGGTTTCAGCTTTTTTAATGAAAAATATTTCCCCTCCATACTTGTACTGCTTATTCTGTGAATACAGAATGAGGTTTCTAAGAACATAAAATTCATATACTAATTGGCTTGAGCTAAAATTAGTTAAAAACTAAATCCTTCAAGAAACTTAGCATTTCTGTTGACATACGCTTTGTTCTAAGTGGTCTTAATAATGAAATAATGTAATCAAACTTTCCATACTGTTAATTAATTAAAAGCTTGTGCATAGGGTGTAAAAAACAAATTAATAGATTAAGTTGTAATTAAATTTATCTATTCATGCTTATAGCTACTGGCTGTGGCTATACAGGCTGTAAGTAGAATTGTGTGAATAGCTTTGCTGCTTATTCCTGGGAGTTTACTGCACTCTCCAAAGGAGCCCAGCCCTTTAGCTTGGCACCTCTGCAGATCTTGGCTACAGTGGGTCTGAGGTAGGGAGCTGCATGCACATCTCGCTCCAGTTCTCTGGAAAGTTAACCACTTCAGAGAGGTCTTTTCTGCAAAGATTCTGTGTCTCAACTTGAAGTTGGGTATTGGCTCTCAAAAGGTTTCCCATGGCATTGCCGCTGTCTCTGGTGTGCACAAAGGAAGCAGCCAAGCAATGTGACTGTGGCAGGAACCTAGGGGAATGCTTAAAGCACACAAACAGATGAACTCAGGGTCTGCCCAGCCACCATGTAACTTGTGTCTCAACCAAACCAGCATAAGGGCTTGATTCCCTAGTGTGCTTTATCTGCTTTGCACTGCTCCAGTGATGCAAAAGAGATGTAAATTCAATTTAAATGACTTGTGTGCTTTCAATAATTTGTGTTGTTCTGGTATATTATTGAAACTGTGCTTAAATAAAAGTATTGTAATGAATTTAAGATTGATTCTATCATATCTTCATAACAAATTTGAATGATAGCTTGTCTTTAAGTTCCTTGTTTATAAAATATAAATTAAATGCTTCTTACCTTTCATACAATCAAATTTACTTTATAAGCAAATGGCTGTAAGTTCTTAGAAATCAGTAAATTTCTAGGTAAAATATATGTAAAGGATTACAGGTAGGGAGATAGAACAGAAAGAAAATTTAATAAAATCTTAAATCCTACAGCCACGCATTAAAGACACTCGCACATCTTAAACACAACATCTGCACTGCATAATCTTTCTCCATACTAAAATAATGTATATCTAGCAAAGGTTTTTCACTGAGAAAGGAGTAAATGAGAGAGTGATGTATTAACACAGCTATGCTAACAAAGCTGCTTCACTTAAATCAGTTTGGCTGCTCTCTCCGGTGATGCCAGCTATGTGCTTGCTGAAACATGAGACATCACAAACTAGATCATTCTGTGTAGCCCACCTCTCTACATACAAACTAGCAGAGAGTACACCAGACTAGTGCTGCCTTTAAAAGGAGACAGCTACCCTGTCTCAGCTCCCTGATGTAAAGTCAATTGATTATGCCACCTTGCTCTGTTAAGTGCATGTCCAAGAAGAACTTCATCTTATTTTGTTTTAGGAAGACTGAATATGGTTTGGGCAGTTTTGCTGTGCTGTGGCATGCTGTAACAATGTCTTAATTTATCAGCAACTCATATCAGTTACAATCCTATGAGAAAAAGCAATTAAACCCCAGGAAGCATGGATGAAGGCTGTCACAGTATGCTTAGCACAGCACTTTTATGCCTGCTTCCAGCACCAGGTTGGATGGGGCTTTGAGCAACCTGGCAGGAGCATTGGAACTAGATGGTATTTAAGGTCTGTTCCAACCCAAACCATTCCATGATTCTGTGGTTCTCTGATACTCTAGTCCAGACAGCTTTCAAGAGAGAGATCTCAAAACACTGAGTACCCCAAGAAGCAGTGTATCCTAGGCACATCGCAGCCATGGCAGGGAGCTGCAGGATGTCCTTACATTTCTTACAATGCCATTGGCTAGTTAGTTACACTATATACGTGCTGGTCTCATAGAAGCTTAAATTAGAGGAAAATCATAGAATGGCTTGGGCTGGAAAGGACCCTACATATAACTTAGTTGCAACCCCCCTGCCACAGACAGGGACACCTTCCACTAGATCAGGTTGTTCAAAGCCATCCAACCTGACCTTGAACATTTCCAGGGATGGGGCATCCCCAGTTTCTCTGACAACTTGTTCCAGTGCCCCACTAGCCTCATACTGAAGGAACGCATTTTAATACCATTGTTACTGTTTGCTGTTTATATAATGAGAGCAGCCTTCTGAATTGAGGAATTTCTTATCAAATCCACCTTATTCTGACAGCATTACAAAAAGCACATGCTCTCTGATATTTACATTGTGCTAGACCTTTGGGTAGTGTAGGTGCTGTTCTCTCAATGATTTGCATCATATGAAAATTGAGAACAGTGAGTAATAACTCCCTGTACAAGGCCTTCACAAGTAGCCTTGTTTTAATGAATGTAGGTGGGAAGTGTCATCCTAATTACTCAGTGTCCAAAAGGTACTTTTATTTCCAAGTCTTATTATTTTCAGAAACTACAAAGTTCTAAAATATTAATCAGATACTTCCTAGCTTTCAATTTGGGTTTGAGAAGAGAAGAGAAGAGTGAGATGTAAAAGTTATTTTTTAGCACTCATATGGAATGGTTTAAAAATATATCTGGTTAGTTGTAATGTAGTTGTCATATAAAGTTCTGATAATATAACTGATACAGCTTGATATATCTGATAATATGGTAACTGGAGTTTAATGCATAGCATTTTTTTCACTATTATATGTATTATACTTGTCCACTTATTTTTATAAACACTTAGTGACCCTCACAATGAAAAAACTCCAATGATGTTAATAATCTAAGTCTCAACTGTATGGTAAGCACTGTGCTGACTAGAATAGACAAGGATGTTTTCCAATTCTTTGATTATTTGATATGTAAAATTAAATCATAGACCAACCACAAAAAAAAATAAGTACTCATGTGGTGAGAATCTTGAAAAGGATAGAGGGAATACCTCTACCCAATGTGAATGCAGCTACTTCATAAATTATGAAGTTATGAAGGCGATGGCTTTGAAATGATAGCTCAAGTTGGATTGTATATTGGATTTGTCCTGAGCTCTCCTTCCAGAAGGACCATCCTGTATACAGTATCTCTCTCAAAGTCTATGCCTCCACTGCTGATTGCAGTCTAGCACAGAGATATCTGACAAAGGTTGGACACTCGAAAAATCTAGTCAAAGCAGCACTGAGCCTCGTGCAAGAAAATTACCATATTTTACCTTTACTATCTGTATGTCATCTTGCATCCTGCACTATAGACTGCTCCAAAACTGAGAAATACACTACTGAAATTTTTCTATTTTTAATGCTTCTGAGGGCAATTACCATGCAATGTGTTCTGTACTCCTTCAGCCATTTTCTTAGCTCTTCTTAAAGCTTCTTCAACTGTTCAACAACCATCTTCATCTGAGGACATCTCAACTGTTGTTTCAATAACAATGAGTGAAAAATAAGAAGTAACACAGCGTTCGTATGTCTAAGATTTCAGCTTTATGTAGACAAGGTAGCACAACTCTTGCGGCTACAGGATTGCACTGAGCATTTCTTTTAGTTACCATGACTCTCAGTTGTTAAGAGTCCCAGGATATGTCTCTGCAGACTAACAGAAGCCTGAACTTGTGTACCAGAACTTGATCGCTTGTGTAGTGAATTGTTAGAATGCCCCAGACCTGACTGGAAAGCTACCACGTTCCAGGAATCATTCCCAATAAAATGCTGATATGAGATGGTTCTGTTATCCAGAGCTGGTCAGTCTAATTGGATGGATGCAACTAAATTGGCAGTTTAGCCTCAGAGCCAGAGAACAAGCCCTGGAATTGTTTAGCTTTCCAGTATAGGCACATCACATCTCTTCAGGAAGGCCTCAGCATTTGGCCTGCATTCCTTCTTTTTAGGCATATGGTATTAGCCAAAGTAAATCCGTATTTGCTGTGGTTTACTTAACAATGGGTACAGATCATCTTAAGTCAGTGATTTGTCCATGTTAGCTCATGTTGTTCCCTTGATATTCACCTATCACAAACAATAACACTAGTGATTTTTATGTTTCCTTCTATTTTGTTCACAGCAGAGGCAAAGGTTGTCAAGCTGTATAAATGAATATTTTCCTGAAGGATCCAGTTAGTAACACACCTGCTTAATAATTATTCCTCATTTTTAATATCAGATGAAGATTTGTCAGCTTTTAATACATGTAATGTTTATCATTTTTTATCATGTTTATTCTAAAAGCCCAATGTTGTGTATACTAACAGAAGTCAACATACTTATATTGACAATACCATCAAATTGGCAATCTTATATAAAATATTAATATAACCATCTGATACTCATCGCAAATATGTATAGTTTTATAAATTGTAGTAAGCATAACTCATATCAAATGGCTTTAATTATATCAAGTTCATTCAACTCCTTCCTGTGTTTATTACTACTAATATTCTGTCAAGTCTATGGGTCAAGGTGGTTATGATTTATGTTCAATATTCAATTTTTTTTCATACAAAACAGGAGAGTGAATTGTCCAAGCAAATTCATAAGGGAAGTATAAAGTTTAGGAAAGGTGAGTGGCTCATATCTGTATGTGCGTGAAGTAATAGGAAAATTATATATCTTGTATGAATTCTGCTGAGCATTTTTCTTGGTCAGATATATAATGCTGTGACAAATACTGTGACCTGATTTTATACAATGTGCCATTTCAGAAACTTTTAAGAAAGTAAAGAAACCATAAAGTTCAAAACAATAAAAGAGGAGGGGACTACTCTTCATATTATTATTATCATCATGAGAATCTAGCAATTTAGTAAGCACTAAGAACAAGTAAATAACATATTATGAAAAGGCTGTTCCTGTCCTTCCAGATTTTTGGCATTTAGACCTAGTAAGGGCTTTGAGATAATTGTCGCATCGTGCTGTCTTTTCTACAAGCTCACTTTTCAAACAACCACCTTTGCATGCTGAGAAAACAGCACTGCTAAATCACAGAAAAGAAATTTACAGATACATATCAATTAAGTGATTACAAGATCACAGAGTAAAATAGTGGCAGATGCAGAAATTAAATACACAGGGCAAAATTCTTGTTGATTTCAAGAGTAAAAATTTAACATTAAAAATCTTGTCCATTATTCCATATGGCAGCTTCTCTTTTGCCAAAGTAATGCTCATATATAAAACAACAGAGAGAGCCTAAGATCCAGAAAATCTACAGATTCAAAAAATCTCCAGGACAAAAATGGGAATTTGGAGTTGAGTCAGAAATCAATCTTTCTGATGAAATACTCTAACTCATTTGAAGATGACCAGAGTAAAACCTCTCCAATATAATTACACTGCTCCTTTGAATATGTAACCTGAATATCAATATGAAAAATACTAGTTAGAGCCATGTTAGAAAAAAAACCCCTCAGTAAGCAGAAGACTGCAAAAACATGAAGACTTTGGATGGTTAAGCAATGTAGCCCTATATTTTAAAAACAAATGAAAAAGAGAGAGTGAAAGCGTATAGCAAGTAGCATAATACCTTCTGCATATATCTCCTGATGTTCAGCTCATCAGTGCTTTAAAACCACAGTGAGAGAACACATCCATGGGTTGTGGCATAAGTTGCCACCAATCAGCTCCTCTGGTAAATTTGCTGTGAAGTATGCTGATGGCCCAAGTAAATGCAATGTAGTTATAATGAAAAGAATTACTGTATGTCCCTTAAAAGATGGGGGAAAGGTCTCCTTGAATTCAAGAAAATATGGTGTAAAAGAGTTTTAATGTAAGAAGACTAAATTTATCTGAAAGTGTAGTTTATTGGAGATCAGGCTGCAGACAGGAGACAGTTAAAGGTTCGGAGGGGTTCTAAGATTCCAAATAATTGAATTGCTATTAATGTGTAAAACAGTTTTCCATTAAGTTGAATGGACTTCTATGGCAACAACTATTCTTACACACAATTCTAGCCATCAGTCACATTTCAAATGTGATTTCAAGGCTCTATTTAGGCTCTGCTAAGTAGAAACTGTTCTGCTGGACAATGAGATCACACTCAACAAGGGACTTAATGCCAGAGCCACCTTGATTTTGACTGCACTGCATTCCATGAGGTACTAGCTGGAATCATCCAAAGACTGTATTTTATATTTCAAAACCAAGTCGGGTACTATTCATACAGCAGACTGCCTTTTTTATTTGTTTCTACGTTAAATCCCAAGCTATTTGAGAGACTTTTTTTAAATTGTGCTATAGTCCCGTCCTCTAAGGTACAGAGTGTATCCAGCAGCATGCCAAGCAAATAAACTGCTATCAAACCAGGCAGGCAGTGTGTGCTCAGCACTGCTCTGGATTAAGCTGTTTTTCATTAGTATGGCCAATTCCAGCAGGTACCATAGTAGCAGTTTTAGGAACATTGGAAAATAAGAACATAGACTGGGGGGAACACCCTGGTTAATCGAATCCCAAACTATGTTTCCATCAATCAGTTCTTATCTTTCCTTCCTTTTCTGTATCAAGTTGATATTAAAAGCAGGAAGTTCTTCAGTTTTGTTTTTTTGTTTTGGTTTGTTAGTTTGGTTTTTGTTTTGTGTGTTTGTTTTGGGGTTTCCTTTACATCAGTTCTTACCCAGAGGCTATTCCAGAGCTCCTGTTGAAAACCTTTTTCTCATTTCCAGCCACATGCATTCAAAGACAGCTTATTCTCCATTTACTCTTATGCAATCATCCATGTTAAATTGTTCTTCCTCCCTTTCATTTGTCCACCTGACACACTCATCTCTCTCTCCCCTTTAAATATATGTCCCAGAAATGCTCCTTAGATCAAGTGGCCGTCAGAAGACACTCAGAATGCAAAATCTCTATCTTGTGAAACAAGGCAGTTCAAATGTCATGACATCAGTACTACTCTCAATCACAGAATCCCTCCTCCAGCCTTTTCCCCTCATCTGTGGAGCTCCCTGGAGTAGAAATGCAGTAGGCTATGTGATTACTCTATGAGCATTCTATTTCTCTTGTTTACATAAAGGAGATCCCTTGCTAAGGAGCATTCAAGAAGCAACTAATACCTGATGAAATCTTAGAAGTGTGCTGCTTGAGTTTCAGTGCTGTGATGCAGTATGATCCTCACTGCACAGTGGTGGCAAAACACATGAGGTTGTATGTGTAAGAAAAGATTCACCTACATAAACTTTGGGGGAGCCTAAATGGTCTTTTTTGGTTTTTTCTCCAACATAAAAATACATTTTTATGTTGATTTGGATACAGCAAAGCTTCAGTATGAGTATAATTTCTTTTCAGATGTAATAGCTCTTCCAGGAAACTCTTCTATATGTTACATTTAAGTGCTTCTTAATCTTGGTATGTTGTAGGACTAGGTGAATATGTAAAATATTATTCTAGACAGATGCTAGTCTAGCAGAGAAGGGTTCCAGAAATAACAACTGTATTGCAAATGCATTGGTTCACCTACATGAGATTGCACAGGAAAAACAAAAATGTCATCATTTTGATTTGTTGTTGCATGACTCACCTTCTAAAGAAAAGTCAAATCACAAGAGAAAATTAAACATTTGTCAAGGAAATGAAGAATCAGGGCCGCTAGAATGAATTGGTGATTGTTGATGACTGTTCTTAGATTTCAGTTCTGTTATGTTGACCCACTTGCAGACTTGTATGGAAATTGATCATTCTTCTTTAGCAGGGCTTCACAATGCCATCTAAAAAGTTATCTTTAGATGCAAGAAGAGGTTTGAACTGACAATAGCCATGCCATATCCTTTATTCCACTTGCTATCGTCCTACCTGTAAACATAGCATATAGTAATATGCTATGAAAAATAGCACTATCTCAGGACAGGCACTTCACTAGGAAACAAAATTTGGCTGTGCCCAATCACTTGGTGGCTGAGTAATGATCAAATGTCTGATGTGATCTGCAGGCAGCTATGCCTCCTACTCCCTCCCACAATTATAACATGAGTTCAGTTTATTTTTTATATTTAAAAATAATTGTGTTGTTCAAACAAACATAAGCCCATTCAGAAAATGACTAAATTTGGCTTTCAGACTCAGATTTTGAATGCCTGGTCACTGCTTCTGAGTGATGAATAATGGAAATGGAAAGGTCAGTGCTATTACCACGTTGAAAACATTTCCATCCACATCTCCTTCCTAAGATGTTGCATGGATGACATACCAGTGCAACGTGTCATGTATTATCTGTGTGTGTCTTAGAACAGTCCCCTGCTCAGAAGCAGCCACTACCCTGAGGCTGTGGGTATGCATGCACAATTTATTAAAGGCCAGTCTGGAGTTCAGAAACCCCCAACAAACATGCAGACAACACTGAGTTGGACTGGCTCCCCAAGTCATAAGCACTTAACCTTTTGAGTGTCCTGTGGATGGTCCTCCATCAGGCACTGCATATCTCACCCAGACCTGAGTGAGACCTGGCCCTGCTACTGTTGTTATGCCACACAGGCACAGGAAATTTTGTCACCTTGTTCACAGGAGAGTGATGGGGACTGGCCATGGGAACTTGCCATGCTTACAGCTGTCAGGGACCTCTGGTTTTTGTCCACTTGTAAGCAAAGCAAAGATAGGCAGAAAGTTTCCACAACACATGCTTATTCTTGCTAGGACTCTATTCTGAAACTGCCAAAAATGAAAATTTCAGGTGTGGATTTAGATGAAATACTGTTAGCAAGAATGTCTAACCTTTGTCAGTCTTTCTCCAGAAGTCATAGATCATGGCACAATTATAACAATAAGGCTGTAAGTTAAAGTGAAGCCAGAGAAAGAAAATTCCGGAAGTTTTAATACATTTAGACTGTTTTTGAGAAGCATCTATAACTTTTTCCAGAACATTAATGAGAACAAGAAGCTTAGAAGTAGATCCACAGTGGTATAAAGGGTCCATGGCTAGGGATGGTTTTCTGACAGTAAGAGCAGACATATACTCTCTCAGAATTCTTGGTGCTACTTCATCCTAAAAGATGTAATAAAAAATATTCTCCATCACAAGACTTGCCTACGGGTCTGCCCCAGTGAGGAAACATGTTAGTCTAAATCAGTAATTTCAAGGCAAAACTCCTTTCCACATTTCCCCGCAATGAAATGATAAATATGAACACAGGCATTCGCTCTAGCAGAAAAATCTGCAGAATCTTACTTTGTGCCTAGATACGCAGGCAGTTCAATTTAATTCTCACTAGTTCTTTCCACAAAACTAAAAAAAATCCCTGAAGGAAAAAGTGCTTGAATCAGCTCCACAGAGAACAGAAGTTTATCCTATTCACAAAGTCAGATGAATCTTCTATTGAGATGCTAAGTGTTGTGTCATTGCCTTCCATACAGCCTTTCCATAAGATCTAAAGAACTTTTTATGCCACTTTTATATTCATTGTGAGCTTTTTGCCCCTGGCTCTCCAGCTGTTTCCTTGCTTACATCCTGAGGCAAGAACTGCTGAACTTGGGGAGCAGGAAGACTAAATTATTATTGACAGGGATGGTCTAATAGACAATTATAGAGAGTGTGTACACCGCAGGACTGGTTGTCCAGATATTCCAGGTAAAGGAACAGATCTCAAAAGCAGAAGTAATAACCAGCACAGACTGAAAGAATACAGAGATGTTAAAAGGGACCTTTAAAATGTGAAAGGGCAAGAAGCAAGCATTAATAGACAGTGATGGAGGGTGCTAAGTGATATCATGAGTCTGGATGCTAGTTAGGGGGAAAAAAAGGAAATTAGTAAAGAACAGGTGGATTAAATGGCTGCAGTGATAAAGTGTTGGAAGTATGGAATAGGAGAGCAAAACACTGAAATAGTAAAGGTCAGGGGCAGAGAGAGGTTTTTTGCTATCAAAATGGGAAGAAAAGAGGTATTTTAGAAAAATGAACAGTATTTCACAACAGTTGAGATGATGAAAGAGAGAGGAGATGATGGTAAACATAAGCTTAACAGGTTGTCAGCAAAGTGATTTTAAAGATTATGGTACAGAACAGAGAGGAAAATTTTGAGAGGAGATAAGATATTTTTACTCTATCCAATGAATTTAAATTTCCAGTGCATCATCAAGGAGAAGAAAGCCATTCACTAGTGAGGCTGGAAAGAGCAAGGTCTCACCAACAGTAAACTGATGACATGAGTGCCAGTGTAGACTTAAGCAGTAGCTGAATGTGTTACAGGAAAAAGGGTTCCACCATTAAAGAGCTAGAAAAAGCAAGAGATGCTGAAGGACTTTATACTATAAAGGACTGAGAAGAATGGAACAAATGCATGATAGTTTCTTTTTGTTTTTTTTTTTTTAATAAAAACTGATTTCTAATAGCTTTGATTATTAGAAGATGTTTATAACATTTGAGGAATTCAGTCTTACAGGGAGAAGTTTGTTCATCCTGATTATTAAGAAAGACATTACACAAGTCCTGCTTTAAAAAAAAAAGTGTTAAAATAATTCCTTTATGTGTAATAAATAATGGCATATGGACAACACCAGAACAACACAAAACCCACACTAAACCAAAGTTGTTTTCTTTTCCTATCTGCAACTAGAATTTCCTTCTGAAACACTCAAAATGATGTGCCATTCAATGAAATTTCCTTGATCTGTAGATAACAGGAGATAGGAACTAAAAATTTGATAATGCTTCTCTTCCTGCTCCTCCTTTCTGATCCTACACCATGGTCAAAATAAGTAAAACACCTCTGCCTAAGCAAGAGCTCTCTTGGACAGAAAGAAGATTGGCTTTCACAAAGCTGTGCTTTCATTGGATCCGGAAATCTGCAAATGAAGAGCAAGGAGTCAGACAACTTTTGACAGCAGTGAAAGCTCATGCTATTTGCTTTATGTAGCAAACCTACTGCAGGCCTTTCTTATCCACAGCACACTTTCTATTACTAAGGTCCTAACAAGGAAGGTACTGTTGAGTGAACTGCAAGTCTCCCGAATATTTTATTGCTGTTAGAGATAATTTGAAATTGTATTCTGACCAGTAGCCTTAGTATTTAAAAGCTAATTTTGTTTAATTGTTTTGGGTTTTTTAAATTTCCTGCTATCCAAAATTTGCCTAATATTATTCCCTAATATTCCCTAGTATTACTTTCATCAATTCTATTTATGGAAGATGCATAAATAATAGAGTAGCATTCTTATTTGCACTACTGGTGTCCTGAGTATCACCTCTTTGGTAAACAGAAAATGGCCACTTCAATAATGTCTAAATATATATTTAGGGATCAAATCCAACAACTCTGTAATTTGGGGGATGACTAAATGTCATCTTCTTGAGGAAAATATAGTTTTTAGAAAAGAAGCAAAATATGCAGGTAAAATATTTCACTTAGTTTAACCATTTGCTATATGCAGCCTTCCAGGATGAAATATATGAACATAGGTAGAACTGGCCTAGCATAGAGATAGGCAAGGAGAAGTTTATCTTCTTTACTCAAACTGGAATGACAGTATCTGCTGTATGCACCTTGACCCCAAACTGCTACAGATATTAGGCATCCAAACTAAGACTTAGTTGGCTTTCAGTGCTCTCAGAGGACACCCTTGTGGAGGTTTGAGTTGTCTCCACACAATATCCCATTCCCCTCACACCCTTAGGTACCTAAATTTTCCCAATCAAGTGCATTGAGCGCCTATTACTCATGCTTGGAACTGCTTTCTGCTAACTAGGTCACAACCAGCTCTCAACAACACATGTTGTCTGCCAGAGATCCCAGAGGAGCTTGGTCCAGAAGACATGCTGAGAGTGTGCTTCTCATTTTCTAAAAGAGCTGAACTCATCACAAAACACAAGACACAAATGAACTGTCATTCTAAAACACAGCTAGAGAAGGAGGCTGGACAGAAGTAAGCTTTGTGGTTGTTTCATCCCTCCTGCCCTCACCAAAACTGTTGCCATTTTATAAATTTTTCTTTCATAAAATAAAGCGGGAGAGACAGCTTCAGCCAGGATGTGATACACCTGGGCTCATCCCATATGAAGCTGAGGGAATTCAGACTTTCACTTCCCCATCACAAAAGGTCTTCCCTTATCGCCAGTTTTGTGTCCTGAAGATATTCAAGGGGAGAAACAGTCTCCACTACTCCCATTCACACTATGCTGCTTTACAAGAAAAACCTACCCAAAATCCCATCAAACAATTAAAGAGCAATTAGCCAGAGAGACAGCAAAGTACCCACCATTACACTTAACCTCAGAGTAGGAACACCTTGATTTATGCCCTGTTCTAAGCACTAAAGAGTGAACCACATGATTTAATCTTTGCAATATTGAATAAAAGCAAGAAAGCACATCCACCATCCCTTTTTTTCAAAGTGTATTGTGTGTTTTTTAAAGGGATGGCTTGGGTTCCTAAATCTAGAAGAGGGCCATGACTGCAAATGTCACTCGTTCTGCAGTTCAGACTAGAGTTCTTAATCCCAGGAAGGGACAAGTCATCAGTCCTTCGCTTCTACTTGTGCAACATCTTATGCCAGTCTAAGCCAGAACTGCCTGCCCCTCTCTCCCTGCCTAAGTGACCATCAGTTCAGAGAGTTAATCCACCTGACAGCTAGTCATTTGTTTCTATGGACAAAACCTACTTGTTTTGTGTTACTGCATGGTAGAAACACATCAACTAGGAATCAGGAGTTGAAGCACCAATGGCTTGGACTGAAGTTGGCCAAAGTTGCCCAGGAGCCTGATTCTTGGGATGCTACCTTTGGGAATTCATTCTGAGGTGTCTCATATTGTCAAGGTATTGCAGATGCACAGGTACATCATGCAAGGCTGTTCTCTTCTAGGAGAGGGAAAATAAAAACAAACCCAACAAAAACCCTACAAAAATAACCCCCCTCAAGCCCCACAAAAACCATTCTAAAAGCAAATGTTTCGTAGCCTCTACACCCAGAGTTGTCTGGTCTGAGCAGGGACAGCTTCAGGGAACCCAGCACTCCCTACAGTGCGCACTAGAAGCAGAAGGAGCATCAGATTCATTACCTCATTTTGGTAATAGTGCCCTGTGACCTGTGTGATTTTATTTCTTCTGGTGTTCTATTTTTATTGGGCTCCACTTTTAACTTTCAGAGTTATGCTTTTATTTAGTATTTTTTGTTATCTTACAAAAAATATTATTGTATGCAATAGGACTAACAAATAGCTGAATCAAAAGCTAAAAAAGGTGGTTCAACTTACCAACTGTTGTTCAGAAAAATAGAAAAATGTAATTAGGGAGCATATTAAAACCAGCATAATCTCTGATTAATTTGATATGATGCCTGATTTGGGCACAAGTGAAACTTCCTTTGTTAGCTATTTATTAAAGTTGTGGTGAACAGCCAACTGTTTTAGAAAGTTTGAAGCTTATGTTCTTTAGTGGAATCTGAACACTTGCTCTTAAACTGTCTCTAGCTTATCTACTGAGACACTGCCAGATGTGAACCAAAGCAGATTTTCCTGCTGCCTTCTATGTAGTTGGACATACTGAGAAAGTGTCCACATCTCCGTCACCAGATTTTCTAATTAGTTAACATAAATATTAACTCTGTACTGTTGGGTTTTTTTCCTGAAAGGAATGTCTTACTTATACACTGTTGTTTTAGGATATGAGCGAACAGTGAAAATGAATGCTGAAAGACAAATCAAATAAAGAATCTCTGTGGTCTGTTAGGGGAATACAACAGCAGGGAACACTGTTAAAACTAAAGTGCAATAAGAGAGAGGGTTTTTTATGCTAAATTAAACTTTAATTATCAGGATTGCACCTGGAGCTCAGAACTTATTTCATCAGTTAGAAAGCTCTTTGTATGAGTCTAACAAACAAACTGACCAAATTTTTAAGGCCTCTCATGGAAGTGACACAAATGCACAGAAATGGGAATAAATGACTAAATGGGAAAGCAACATTTCTACCCATTGCTGTAATAATTTAGATGGAAAAGGACACATCATTAAAAGAGAAGTGGTGATAAAAGCATATCACTAGACCGCTAAGTTTGCCTTGTACTTTGCTGTAAAAGCTAGGGGTCATCAGTCTGAGTGTTCTGAAAGCTTCTCTGTTCAGCAGGACTCAAAAAAACAATTCCTATTTTGTTATGAGTCAAGCCAACAAAATGTTTTTAATGGGCTTTCAGGCTTGATTTTGGAAATATCATAGTGTCACTTATGGTAAAACTAGAACAAATAATAAATCTGTCTTGAGCATAGCCATCTCAGCGCCATTACACCACAGCAATGCCATTAGAAGCAAACTGGTTTTCCTGTCCTCTCTATCTATTAAATTATCTTCCAGAGTGATAGCATTCTTACCAGGAAAATTTGCCAAGCATGTCTAAAGATGATTAACTATATATTACATCAATTTCTCCATCTATTGCCTTTTGTATATGTCTTGAGCATCACATCCAAAAAAGTAATTCATTACCCCCGTTTGCTAAAAAATTATCCTCTGTGTCTGAAGGAGGCTAGTGTTTAGCTTGCATCTCGGTTAGTATAATGGTAGTTGGGAGATTACGGACTCCAAATTGAAAGAAATTCATATTTTCAAGAAACTGTGGCATGTGAGGTAATTTGCTGCGCTGGGGTTTTGAAGTGGGTTTTTTTTTATCTACCTTCCACAAAGGAAGCATACTGAAATAACCCACATAAACTCCTTATCCTCAGGGCACTTAATGTCAGCTGTCATTGAAGAAAATGTTTGAATAAAGAACAGTGGACACAGTTTAGCATGGGTTGGAAAACTCTGAATCTCTTTCATATAATTTTGGTGACTGAATATGACATGATGCTGAAGACCAAAGTAGTATTCCCTGGACTGCAGCTTACCCTCCATAAACTCATTTGAACTCAGGGACTTTGAGAGCTAAGCTACCAGAAAGGTGTAGCTACAGCAGGCAAGCAGCCTGAGATTATTCCTGAAATCTGAGGTCAGTCTGTTACAATTACATGGCTGACTCAGATCACAGTTTCCTGACACGATAAAGCATAAACTATCCTTCTTTTTGCAAAATGGCTATGGACTGCCACTAGGGCCTCACAGTAGATATTTCTGCAGCTGAAATATATGTACTGACTGAATAAAAGGGGAGGATGGAGAGCAGAGAAAGGGACCTGAACAAGCTGAGACAGCTGGCAAAACTGCTGCTGTAAAGGAGAACAAGGTGAACACCTGCAAACTCCTGCATCATGGCATGTTTCATCCTCTTGAGCAAGGACTGGAAACTGTCCTCTATGTTTGCCCAGGAGTAATCCTGGCTCATTTAGGATACACAGTGTATCCAAACTATTCCTTGTCTCTTTGATAGCAATAATCACTTTGTTTCTGCTTGTTCTATAGCAATATGACATCTCAGTGCTCAGTATCAAGCTTCTTGACTGTCAAGCGAATTAGTAAAAAATCTGAGTCCTATACTAAACCCTTGTTTTTCATAGGAGTAAAAAGCACAACGGCTATCCATTCTGTGTTAAGAACTTTGCCCTTCATTCCCCTGATTATAAAAAGAAAAGAGGAAAAAAAACACCCAAACTTTAACTGTATCCAGTGTGAAATATACTCAGTTCTGCCTGGGAACATTTGGAGCATTCAAGAAAACCTGGTGTTTTAAAGCCTTACTTGGTGATTTCCTGTATAACCTCACAGAATATGCCACCAAACCCTTGTGCACTTGCTTTTATGTTCATATGCCCAATTACAGGAAACCAAAACTCCTCTTCCTTTGAGGGTAATTTGGGAACCTGACACATATCTCAGGTATTTGGAATCTGATGACAATTCTATGCAAGTGCCTGTTGTCTTTGCAAAAGTCAAGATGGAGTTAAATATATCTGGCCGACTTTATTGGATCACTGGTTAAAATGATTTGATGTACACTACACTAGAATATGTCTCTTCTCCAACAGCTCATGTAAAGCTTTCGCTGACTGTTCACTTTCTCATTTTAAAATACCAGTTTATATACCTTCTCCAGTCTAAGAGTAAAGGGATCGTAAATGATGACTAATACTTCCTAGATGTATTTATGTTCAGCAACCCTAGAAAGCAGATATGCAAATAATAGATACCTGTCTTGTGAAAGAAGTACCAGGATAACTTCATAATCTTTGAAGTAGAACTTTTCAAGCAGCAGTCACTGTATATCACTCAGTTTTGCATCCCTGATCCATTCAGTTGTCCAGACAGGAAACCTTCTACACAGTTCATGTGCTGTACTAAACACCTTGTATACAAATACCTTAAGTACAGTAAACTTGATTGTGGTCACTAGATCGCTTTATGAATGGGCACGAATAATTATTGTTATAATATATAAGTTTTCTTTTTGCACAAGTTTACCTTAAACATCAGATATTATAATTATTATAATGTATTAGATATTATTATATTTCTCTGCATACTTCTTGACTATTTGACACTACCTGACTGAGTGAAGTTCTAGCTTTTCCTCTCCATTATGCTCAGAGCTCCATTCCTTCAGTTCAATCTACTTGTCTACTGGTGTACTCAAAAGGAATTGAGCTAATTAGCAGAGGTAGCCTAGATGTCTATTACAGAAGAGATTAAATTGTCAAAAAGTTTGAAATACTCTTTTTTTCTTGTTGTGAGGTACTCAGAATAACTAACTTACTTCTAGCTGCCATGTATTTGCCTTTGGGCATAGCATTGGCATTTGAGTACAGTTGTTTTTGTAAGTGGAAAACCTTTGTTAAACTAGAAGCTTTTGTTAGTATTTATTCTAAGTTAAATACATAACATCCTATGACGGAACTCTGCTTTCTGCTGTAAAATAACCAGATATACCCAACTGAATCAGTAGTGGTCAGTTAATTACAGACAAATTTGAGGTGTTTGTTCCCATCATAAGAAGCAAGCAAACATGATTTGAGTGCAAGAAGAATTCTCAATGTATTCACTAAGTATCAGTTTGGGTTTTTTCCTAACCAACTATTTATGAATTCTATAACTTGAGCTCTGCTTTCTCCTCTGAACTGTTTTCCCATTGTTAGTCATACCACAGCAGTTTTCACAATTCATGTGGAAGTACTCGGGGCTTTTTTTCAGCAATACTGCTTGAAAACAAGATAAATCGGATTCCAGAGGAGAATGCAACTTTTAAATCTAGAAAATTAGTCTTTTATAGCCAAGTAGGAAATTGATACTATCATAAAAGTATTGTGTTCTACTTCTAATGTGCCAGCTTCTCTAGGAGCGAGTTGACACAGAGTTCTGAATGATTCCAGTCTACAGCCAGAAAGATTTGGCCTGTCCCATGAGCATATTTAGCATTTTCAAAACTTCCTGCCCTGAACAGTGAAAAGAAATCTCTCAAATGTAACCATCCTTCAGACATAGGAAAACATGAAAATTAGGTTGGATTAATTAAAACAAGGATTTGCTTATTCCTTTATTTCAATTCCCAATATAAATTAATTCATTTTAAACCAAAGATTTCTTTAAATGAAAAATTGGCCTCCAATGATCTGAACCAAACTGAAACAGAACAAAACAAAACTAAACCACTTCAGTGAGATACTTTGGCAACTTCCAAACTTGCTATAAAAGATTTTTATTTTTAAGAGAATGTCTGTCAAAAACAATTGTTTCAGCAGTTAGTTTTGATTTTGACAAACATAGATTTTCTAATGAATATTTAATTGAAAAATTCCTTACTGTGCCTGTTCTAGATTGACATGGGACTTGGCTAGCAGTCGGGCACTGTGCAAAAGAAATACGAGAGTTGTGTAGCCCAAGGAAGAAAAGTAAGCTGGGGAGTGACAGCGTAAAAATTAAGGTGATGTTATATAAGGCAACTTCCTTCTCAAAAAAATCTCATACTGAGCAGAAAGCATTGCTGATTTTGTTTGCTTTGACAGCAAGGGGAACTACCATGGCCAAACTGGGATTACTTAATGCCCTGCCTATTTCCCTGCCCTGGAAAGCATCTGCATATATCAATATGTCCTCTGCAGGGCATAGCAGTAGTATATCAACACGCACAATGACAGTTAAAATGTTGAAATTTCACAGGAAACAGGTGTCAGTATCCCATTTTGATGAAAAAAAGATTAAAACGTAGATTTCCCTTTACTCCATGGAATAGCCTTTATGGCACTGATGCCCAGTGAAAATCTTATGTTCTGCTAATTGCAGGGCTACAGAAAGCTGTGTACATGCCCACAGCTGCAGAGCTTCATGTTCCTCTGGAAATACCTTAACTGAATAATTACCTTCCCAATTACAAATTAACCCTGTTTATAAAGCATCTCCCAATTTTTAGGCTTAATTTTCAACAACAGCAACAAAAAAAAAGTGGTTCTTTGCTGCTGTTGCACCTCCCACTAGATTTATTACTGCTGCTACTACCACAAGCTGCCTCTCTAGCAGAGGCGGTGGAGATGTGTGCTGAGACAGACAGCAGTGGTTCTTGCAGCAAGAGCTATACCTGTGGAGGTGGAAAAAGTGCAACGATAAGAGCAGTGTCAAAAGAGTTGGGTACATGTGGGATGAGTTGGAATTTCTGCACTCCTAGGGAGAGGAAATGAGATGCTGGAGAGATTTCAAAACCTTTTTATTCCTCCAAATCAAGTCCTCTTTCTTTTTTTTTTTTTTCTTTCCTGCTAAAGCACAGCAGGAGAATAGTGATTACAGTCTCCCTGTGCAATTCCATCTTTCTAGCCACAGTCATTTGGGGGGCAGATATAATTAATCTTTTTCTTGTGCACTTGAGAATGCCTTGGGATACTCTCCAAGTCTCATCTTCAGCAGACACCTTTTTTCCCTGGGGAAGAATTTATTCACTGCCACAAATCACTTACTTTGAACATCCTAATCGATATGTTTCAAGAGCATTTGAATAAATTATGCTTGTAAGCTTTACTGAATAATTCTCATTTAGAAGAAAACAAAGTCTCCTTGAGAGGGTGTGCATCATGTATAATTTTGGAGCAGAACTGACAAAATGGACAGACATATTTAGATACCTGCTTCACTATAGCACCTACTCTTCAGTGTGAATTTTAGGGAACAATAAAACAAAAAGGTAGAAATATTCAGGTTTTTAGTGTAATGGCAGAGGTTGCTCTTTCAACCATAGCAACAAAAATAGTCATATTTGCATAGGCATCACTGACATAAAAGCCCTGGGTGTACCAAGAGGATAACACATCTCTTCCTCAGCCTCAGTAGGTAAATGAGCACAATGGGTGTTACTACCCTCCTTTCCTGAGCCCTTGAGAACAGAAAGAGGTTATGAATGTCAAGAGTACCTTATAACAATGTCCATAAATTGATTAAAATTCTAACTTACCTCATCTTATGCAAACAAATATCTTAAGGCCAAATGTCCAGAGGATGGGGCCAGGCTCTTTTCATTGGTGCCCAGTGACAGGACAAAGGGCAACAGGCACAAAATGAAACACAGTAAGTTCCACCTAACCATGAACAAGAACTTTATTGTGAGCGTGACCAAGCATAGAAATAGACTACTCAGAGAGTTTGTGGAGTCTCCTTCTCTGGAGACACTCATTGCAACCTGCTTAGGTGAACTTGCTTGAGCAGGGGGGTTGGACTAGATGAACTCCAGAAGTCCCTTCCAACTCCAATCATTCTGTGATTCTGTGCTTCTGTGTATGTGCCAGTAGGAATGGGAAGGGGAAGAATGAGGGGGCTGTAGTGACACAAAATTACTTTACTGAGCTCCAGTTTGACTTAATTCAGCCTACCAAAAGGCTGACTGAAATGAAATCTACAATCTTGAACTGAGTAGTAGTCAGGGACACAGAAGCAGTCATTAGAAGTGCCGAGTGATGGCATTCTTGATTAGTTCAAGAACACCCAGGCTCGTCACACCTCTGCAAAGGAAGGACGCCTACAATAGAGTCAATGGAGTAGTCACGTCTACCACAAAACAGGAAGATCAGAATTTGGTCTTTTGTCACTAAAGTGTCAATTAATACAAGTAATAGTTTCGATACAGGTAATTAAAATAAAGAGTGATGTGAATAGGAAAGGACCCACTCCAGTAAAATTGTTCTTCTGAATGTATTTGAATTTGAAAAACCCACAAAGCTGATGGAAGTGCCAATGGACTTTTTCAGCCTCTCTTTTGGCTCTAAAACAAAAATTAATTTGAGCAAAAACAAGGATATCAATCCAATGAAAATCTGACTTACTTAAATATTGTGTTAATTTCAAATTATTGAAATAACTCTGCAAAACTTCTGAACTTTGATTTAAAAATACCAAAGCATCATTAAAACAACAGTCAAAGTATTTCAGTCATTACATGCAGAATAGCACCTTTCCATTGCTTCAAGATCTTCTCTACCCGCTGTTCTCTATGATGCACTTCCAGTAATGGAACTTCAGTGATACATTGTGAGGTTTAGGCAGTGAGGGAAAACAGTGCCTCAGAGGAGATGAATCTAGTGAATGCTCCCAGCATTCAGGAAATTGATGAATCATGGCAACAGTGACAGAAACAGTCTAGTATGGAACTGAAAAAATCTGAAAGGAGGTAAGGAGAGGGGAGAATTCCCCCAACCAGAAACTTAGAACATAACCAGCAAAATCTTTCCATCACTACCACACCCCTGGTAACCTGTAATGTTGCAAAAATGCTGCTTTCCAGTAGTCACAGGGAAGCTTTGATTAGTCCTTGGCAGAACCACACTAAATGTTGGTCAGTAATTTGCAGCAAGACACAATTGTTGGCTTCTGCAGAATATTTTGTAATTTTAAAACTCTCTGACTTTGAAATATCTCTAGAAAGGCTTGATATATGTGCTATGAGCAGCACCATTTAATTTGAGTCTACTTTTCTGGGAAAAAGGTGCAGTCATAGTTGTGAATATTATTGAACAATTGGTAAATGTTTCAGAATAGAGCAGGTTATTTGGAAGTTTTGTTTATGGATAAATAAATAAAAAGTAAGATACCTGATGACTTCACAAAAACCTGAATAGGAGTGTCCAGCAACATCATCTGCATAATTTTTCATAAGCCATTTTTTGGTTCAACTGAATTAGGTTTCCTGTCAGAGCACATGGATTACACAACTTCTAGGTTCTCATGACTTTCACTGACTATGTTCAAATTATCTGTAATGATTAATTAACTTGAAAAGAATTGCCTGACAACGTGCCTTTAATCACTTCCTGCCTGTGTCTGAAAGCATTACCTTGACATGGGAGTGAAGGGTGACAGATGTATTTACATAAAAATAGGAAAAAAATCTCCCTCGTGTTGCCATGTTCCTCCCTTCTACAGTAAGAATTGCTTATGGAGTTATCTCAGCCTGTTCTAGGGGACCTTATTCCTGTAGTTCCCTCTAATGAATGACATCCTTAGGTGAGCTGGAACCACGGATGGAGCTGCATGTTGGATTTGGAGGAGGGAGGACGCTCAAGGACCTCACAAGGGATGCCAACCCATAGCCTGGCACCTGTCCAGAGCTGACAAAAGTAGTAATGAAAACTGTTACTCCGGCTTTAGGTGGAGAAAGGACCAGATCATCCTCCACCGAGTGCTGGAAGTCTGGAAATGGGAAAGGCTAATAGAGAAGTTTCAGACATTCTTTCATTTTAGCAGTAGTCAGTGCTATTTGAAAAGGAAGGTGGACAGGAGCAGTAGTGTTTCTGAAAGTAGATGGTACTGAAGAATCTGTTGGGTTTTGTTATTTTTGGTAACTCAAGGAGAGGTACTTAACAACCTATGCTATGTTCACACTAGGAGCAATGTACAAAAATGAGCCCCAGAAATGACATGTTTTATAACAGGATATTACATGCAAGTAAAAATGGAGTTAATGACTGGTCTCTGTTTCAAAGGTAATCTTGGGAAAATTAATTTAGATACAAAACCACACTAGGACTGCAATTTGAGGCAAGGCCCTTGGCCTACTGAAAGATCCATAATTAACTCTTATCAATATGTTAATTGATAGGCAAAGGAAGTGCCTCTGCCTGAAGTTTTGAATGTTAAACAAGACTTTGATACTGTGGAAAACAAGGACAAATATAAAACACATTTAGAAACAGACCTGAAGTAGAACAACATTCAGAACTCAAAGTCCACCATGTGCAGCAACCTACAAACAACATCAGCATGGCTGCCCAGTGTGGAAAAAACAAAGGAATTGTGTTGGAATTTGCCCTTAAAAGACTTAGCAAATTTTAGGAAATTCGATGAACAGGAGAATGCTTCCTTACAGTCCAAAACAGTCCTGGAATGCATTATTAACTGCAAGTATGTGGAATGCTCAGTTACCCAATGTTGAATGCTGATGCACAGTTAGTACAGTGCTGGAAGTGATGACAGTATCTGAGAAAGAAAAGCAACAGATAGCAACAAGTAACCACAAATAGGGTTTTCCGACTGACTTTTGCCCCACAAGAGGACAGCTAAATAACAAACAGAAAAGAAAACTGCAGTATGCCTGGGTAAAGTATTCCTGTTAGAGCTAATATCTGTTGTATCTTTCCTTTTTGTCTGTAAGCTGTTTTCCTTTCAGAATAGGCTTCAGGTGACCTCCAGTGGAATGGTATTCTAGAAACCTCTGACTCCACATGCACATACACATGCGCCTGCTATATCGGCCTCATTTGTTCCACATCTGTGAGCTCCTCTGTGCAGCGCAGGGCAATTCTTATCCATCAGTGTCTCCAAGCATAACTGAGTAACTAACAGGATCTTTTTGTTCTCCTTGTCTGTAATGTGAAATAAAGCCACTCTAAGAGATGTGCATCAGAAGGACTGCCAGACTAGCATTAGGCATGCTGACTTGTGTGGAGTGTGCTGGGAAGAAATGCTGAGTTTTTATTTAGTTGTGCATTCACTGAATGTACCAAAAGTTTGCAAGAGGCATGAGTCAAATATAAAATGTAACAGGAAAGCACCATTTAATTTGAGCACTCTTGAAACAAAGCAGTGATCTCTTTTGAGAAATACTGTGTTTAACGTCCCCCTATAAAGCCTTTGCTCTTATTTACTGTTGCTCTCAGTTGCACGCTATTCAGGTATCAAAAAGGAAGGATATGAAGTAGATCTCTGAGGCTACACAGTTGTGTTAAATATTCGTCTTTTTCCTCAAAGGATAAGGATTTATTTAACTGTAGCAAAGGTAATGTTTTTTGCTTCGTGGGAGAGGTAGAATGTCAGAGGAATCTCTGATCCACATCGTGAAACCTTAGAAACCACTAGTTTGAAGCAACATTTTCTCATGCTTAAAACACAGATATCTTTGCAGTAAATAAAAATATTTCCATGCAGATTTCTGCAATTTGTGCACTTTTTAAAAGATTCTGTCTCCAAAATCTCTTATACGTAAGTTTTAAGAGTATGTTCAGAGACGTTCACCTTCTTTAGGCTGAGAGCCTCATCTTCACTTTGCTTCAAATTAGAGAAGCTTTTAAGAGATGTTTCGGTGAACAAAACGTATTACCATTACTGGATGTTTTTGCAAGTCCTGTCATACAGAACATGTTGTATTTTTCATAAGATGAAAGATAGGCCTCGGTCCATAACAAGCTCAGCTTGCTAGTAGCATTGTGCCCTAATTTCCAGTTTGCTCACTCAAAAAAAAACTTCATTATTCTTTTACTGTAAAGGGGTTTTGAAGAAAAGATACTAGACATAGCTAGGGTAGAGATTTTAAAGCAACGGATTCCATATTATATATAAGTATTATAGAACAACATATTCTACCTTATGCCTCAATAGAATCAGCTGAGGCAAATAAAAACAGAACATAAGAATTTTGACCTGAAATGAGAGCTAGATAAGGCCCTTCAGCTGGAATAATTTGATTTTTTTATATCTTTGGGCACTAAAAACAAACAAACAAACAGAAAACCCTCTAAAGAAACCTTGTTTATGATTGTTGCCTTTTTAAAAAAAGAGACTGAAGTAGTTTGTGATACTAAATGTCCTCCTTAGCCTGGTGCAAGGCTTCAACTATATTTTCTAGTTTTATTGCATAACTTGTTTCTACTCCACAAAGTGTGTGATGAAGCTGCACAATTGACAGGACTGGATCTAGCGTAAATAGTCCTAACATAAAAAAAAAAAGAAACCAAAACACGGAGGGGTCCAGCTCTGGTAGACTCAATATAGCTGGGCTAGAAAGCAAGCACTATTCTTCTCCTTTTACACCCTTTCCCAGCAACATCCTTCCCCCCTTGCCTCAATGACTGAAGATAGCTTCTGGATCACAGCTGTGGCTGGAGCACCAGGAATTTATTGTTCAGTGGTAGGATATCCAGCCAGGCCATACTGCTCAAAGCTCTTCACATTCTAGTTTCTGACTTTTCCTTAAGGTTTCCTAAGATGATGATGATGCTCGTGAGACCTTGCTTGTCTGCCTGTCACTATCCACTAACTTCATGTATGTCATTCAATAGTAACCAAATGAGAGGTCAAACTTTCAAAGGAAATTTCAAAGGCAGAAAATTAACCCAAGTGCCTGGGAAAAAGTCCAACAGATTGAAGAAGAAGAGAGGTCCTGAAACTCTTGTGGACAGAATCACAGAATCATAGAATCATCACAGAATGGGTAAGGTTGGAAAGCAGAACAACGAGTCATCTGGTCCAACCTTCTTGCTCAAGCAGGGACATCCTAGGGCACATGGCACAGGATTGCATCCACACATTCTTGAATATGTCCAGCGAAGGAGACTCCACAACCTCTCCGGGCAATCTCTGCCAGTGTGTAGTCACCTGCATAGTAAAGAAGTTCTTCCTTATACTGAGTTGGAACTTCCTGGGTATCTGTTTCTACGCATTGCCTCTTGTCCTATTGTTTGGCATCATGGAGAAGAGCCTGGCTCCATCCTCCCTTCAGATACTTACAAACATTGATGAGGTTCCCTCTCAGTTGTCTCTTCTTGAGGCTGAACAGGCCCAGCCTGTTCAGATTTGATCTACAAGCTTAACGTTTCTTGGCCAACAGACTTGGCATAAACCTCTGCTGCTGGAAGAGTTGCTGTGGCTGAGAAGGTCCTCAGAAGGAATCGGTGTGTGAGGTCTCAGTACTACCAGGCCTTGTACCCAAGCTTGTTCCCAAACTTACCTTGCTCCCCATCCTCTTACAGATCTCACAGCTAGGTCCTACTTTCAAAAGAGAGCCTGGAATAGGATTCAGTGTCCAAGTCATGATACAGCTGAATGTCTGGAAAAGGGCAAATTGTAAGGAAGGTGGAGTTGCAGATAGCTGGATGGGCCAGATGTACCATGCCCATAGTTCTTTTTAATCCTCTTATGCTGTCCTTAAACATACAGTTAACAACCTGTCTGGAGTTCTTGCATAGTACTTTTAAATCAGAACATTATCTTGTCCTCTTATTATTATAGACATAGTTTTTCTAAAATTCAGCAAAAAAACACCTACCTAAGTATATTTCATTGATTAAATATATATATATTTATAATATATATAAATATATTTATATATATAATATATATTTATAAATATATATATATCTTTCTGCAAAGCTCTGTAGTTTGGGTTGGTTGTTTTTTTTTAAAATTATGAAATATTGGATAAAAGAATGCCTATGGATTTTCCTCTTGGAGTCTGTCATCTGTGTGGCAGTAAATAAAGACATTAGGCTGTACTGCCAGTAAGCAGAACTTTTACTGGAAAAGAGTGCTAGACCAGACATTCACATCAAGCTTCTCTCACCAATGTGATGACAGTGTTTCAAGAGGCCTTGTCTGCTGATCTTCAGGGATCTATTTCTCTAAATTAAGTCAGTTTACTCTATCCCATTGCATACTGAAGTGGAAAAGCTACTTAACAGTAACATAGCTGTAAATCTGTGCTAATGCTCAGCATAAGAGTAGAGAGCTTGTAAATGTATGACTCTGACTAGACATGACACTTTCATACCAAAATTTGCATGTTTCCAGAGATTTCAAAGGTTTTAAGTTTTCACAGAATGTTTTCAGTCCTTTGTGTTTTACAAGATTTTTATTTTTTTTTACCTTGGTGCAATAAATAGACTTGGATTATGAAAAAAATCATTAACTTTATATTATGAGAGAGTAGTTTTAAGTTCCATCCTTTAAATTTTATAAAAGTGAAGTGATAAAAATAGACATTTTATGCAAGACTGTAAGACTTTTATGTAAGACTTATAAGTGTGTTTGGATGCATTTTCTTCTTTTTTGGGCAGCAAATAATTCACAATTCTTTCTCCTTTCTTAAGTTTTGAAAAAATTCAGTAGAGCTACAGCCTTCCCTGAGCACATATTGCATCAAGTATATACCATCATACAAAGAAAATGAGAAACAAATTAACTTCTGGAATATTACATACTGTTGTTGTCTGTCCTCCAAAGTAAAATATGCTTTCCAAGAAGGGAAAATGATCCATTCTTTCTATGCAGATTTTTATTTAGCATTTGTAGATGTTATAGAAGAGTTAACTCACATGCTTCATAGGGTTAAAAAGAAAAAAAAAAAAGGAAGGAAGAAAAACTGTTATATTGTTTTTTACTATGTAAGTTTTCCATACTGCAATAACTGTCAGATTCTGCAGGAAGACATAATTTGCTCTTTTCTGTTGGTGAATATGAAAATACACACACAGTTTGCTATAAAAATTTGTTTACTGGGATGGTTGGCAAGTTATTTTATTAAAACTGACACATTAAAAAATTACCACGGGAAGAGAAAAGAGAGGAGAAGAAATCATAATTGGTTTTGTTTTATTTCTCTGAACCTCCATACACATCCCTTCCAAAACACAACATGCTAACTAGTTTTAGGGACTTCTGCTAGTTTCAGAACATCTCAAGCCCTCTGCCTCAGTGTAGTATTTTGAGAATCTCTGTGCATTGAGAGATACCACTTTGATTGTTAGGCATTTTCTGTATAATTTAGACATTTTATGGCTTTCTTTTGTTCATGCTTGCATCATACATCTGTGTTTAGGGGAGAGAGACTGTGTTACAGGTGTCCACTATCTGACGTTATAAAGTGACATCAACAGACACATAAATTTGTACTAGTTGGAAAGTGACCTGTGAGTAGCTTTGGAGAAACCCATTCTTTCAGGCAAGCTAACAAACAAGACAGTGACAATCCCGGCAGCTGAGGTAGGTGCTCAAGTGCTGAGGCACACAAAGGAAGCCGCAGCTTTGTACGTGGGAATCCTTCCAGCAAGGGAAGGGATGAAACCAGGACAAGGGAAAGGAAACCTGCTTTCTCTCACTGAAAAGACAGTAAGTTCTCGAAAGCTCTTGTAATGGCAGAGGGACTTAATGTGGAAGTCTGATTTTTCTTTCTCTCCACAAATCTCTTTTTATTTCCTGTGCTGCCTAGTGGTATTGACAGATGAGTTGTAGTGAGTCTTGTTGCAGCAGCATTAGACACATATCTACCTGCTGTATTGCTCTGCAGGTTATCAGTTTCACAGCAGAGCTATTAGACATCTTAGCCGGGGAAAGAAAGTGACTTCAGGAGAGGGAAGGAAAGGAGGCAATGGAAAAGGAACCGAGCTAGGACACTGGTGCAAATCAGGAGGAGGCAGATGGCCCCATGAAAGCCTGTCACTCTGCTATCAGCTGAGTGCATTCTGTACCACCGCACTGGGTTTTTACAGGTGAGTACAAACAAAAGCTCAAAGAGCACAGTGTCATCTTTTAAAAATCCCATGGTGTTTTTTTTCTGCAGTCAGAGAACCTTAGAAGTCAACAGCTTCAGGGTCTAGACCAGTAGCTTCCACTGCACAGAGATGCCTCATATTTTCATGAGATCTAGGTAGAATTTTTATATATTTGATCAACATAAATGTTGTTGCTAAATATTTGCATTGTTAACATATAAATATACTTCAAGGCACACAGTAGTTCAAAAACTGTGTGCCTGTTCTCTATATCAAAAAAGCCTCCCATTAAAAGTTGCAAGCTTTTCAAGACACATAGCTTGCCATTGCTTTGACATCCACTCTAATTTCTTGCTCCAAAATGTTTCTAACCCAAGATTTAGTGAGATAAATTCACTTCTTTTGTATTCCCTCCATATTTGTTTGTTGTCTTTCAATTTTACTGCTCTTGTCAGCTGCCTTTTTTATTTCATGCCAGTTTTTCCTTGTAACTTGCTGAGTAGTAGAAAGAAAGAAAAGAGCCCTTGATAGCTCCTTGCAGTGACTGTCCTGTGCTGGTGACTGTGATCAGTGGCTCCCAGCTCTCTCTGCACTGGTAAAGCCCCAGGCAAATCTCAAAACCATCAATAAGAGACAAAGAGCCTGGGGAGGGGAGAGTACCAATTAAAGGATGTAACAAAACCTTGAGGAAGCATGTGGCCGCAGTGCTCACTCCAGCACATCCCCAAACCATTCTGCTACTGAAGAAAAGAGCCACATTCATTTTATAAGTGGGAAACTCTCACATGTGATAGGGCATGAGGGACGTGAAGCTTGGTAGCAGCAGATGGAAATGTGTTGCTGCATGGGATATGCAGGTAAACAAAACAGCATTAAACACAGAACAAGCACGTACAGCAAAAGCTTCAGACCACTAGAAATGCAGGATTTCAGACAGCACACCTTTTCCAAGCACAGGAACAATAGCTGATTCTAATAACATATGCTGGCATGGTGGAAAAGAGCACAGGGTAGAACTGGTCTCCTCTCCCTTCCTCAGACCAGCAAGCATTAGCACTAACTAGAGGAGCTTGCTAGAAGCTTAACAGAAGTAATATAGCTTGCGGGAGGGAGGTGGAGCTTCATTACTGGTAGGTATACATCCAGTCTGGCCACTCTCTGCCAAGGGCAAATATTCCTTTAGTTCTACAGTCATAAAGTTCATAGAAACTGTAATGTGAACAGAAAATGGTCACCTGGGCAATTCCTGCCCCTGTGTGTCATATCGGAAGCAACCCATCTGTGTGTACTGCTTGGATTCACCTTCTCCCACTATTCCAAGCCATCCAGAAAGACCTTAAGGCTGTTTCTACCTCATTTCACCTTCTGCTCCTCTCCCTCTCAGATATACCATGTTAACCAAATACCTTCTCCCCACCATACAATGTCTTGATTTTGTTTATTATACTTTTTTTTTTTCACTTGTGAGGATGGCTGAGGAAAGGAGGGCTGACACACATAGAGATCATGTCAGAGGATACCTCAGAAGTCCATCAGTGTAACTAAAATCAGCATGACTACCAGTTATTTCAAAAAGTCTATATTAACGAAACCTTTTTGAAGCTGCTTCTGTTCAAATTTGAGCCTTCCATTTCAAAAAGGAATCTGAAAAAATTAAAGAGCCTTGGAAGTAGAGGATGCAAGTCTTCATTTTACAGAGAAAATGTAGATTCTGTCATTTCAGAGACTAGAAGTATGTTCAATGTGGTTTCAGAAAAGCTCTTCTCATACTAAAACAATTAATGCCTTCCTTTGTCTTTCAGCCCATAGCAGCACGTGCACCTTAAACAAAAGTAGTGTCCATTTATTTGATTAAATGCTGCCATTTCTGCAGATGATAATTTTCCAGAATGGTCTTATCTGCTGAAAAAGTAGTTAAAAAACACTAAAGCTTGTTTGATACTTGGATTGCACTTGCAAATCTCTTTGCCCTCTGTTGCTACAAGTTTTTGTGCTAGGCCTAGTATTTTTTTTCTTAAATTTCTGCTGAAATTTGTACAGAATCTGTGCAGTTAACATGACCCCCAAATGACATCTGGCTTTTTACATAGAGAAATGGCTTTGAGCACAGGAAAACTTAGTCAAAAAATACAGTGGTCATGCCTGCAGTAAAGCTCTCTGTGTTCTCAAGTGTCTTCTTAGTGTCCTCTTTATGAGTAATGTCAGAGACTTTAACAAAACACTTCTTTCCAGCAATATATCAAGGTATTTCCTCACTGTGAGGAAAGTATCTTTTCAGGTTTCTAAAGTGTACTGGCTTCATGTGTCTTAAGTCAGTGGAAACCATCCTAGCCACAATGAATAGGTGTATGGATGTAGTGTAAAGCAGGATTCTCAGATGTTTTTCAAACATATACCAATAAAAACAATATGCTTAAAATAAAACAGATAGAAGGTTTCCTGATGAGTTTGACATTTTGCTTTTTATAAAATGTGCCTGAAGACTGTAAATTGCTCTTAATCATAATTTTAGTGCAGCTTCTTAAAAACCACATGCAGCCATCTCAAACTTTTCAATAATGCATTACTGTCAGGCTTAATGTTTTGTTACTGAGCAGTAATGTCTGATTCATAAGTACAAATTCATATCTATGTGATGATGCAAAGATTTAAGCAAGGCTTCCTCAGGATACCAAGTTCACCATAAAATAATAAAAAGAAATCTCAGATGTCCTTTATGAGTACAGAATCTGTCTGGTACACTCATAAAAAGAATATTACTGTAGAAAAGGAAGAATTTTATAGTGTTCAGCCAAATTGCACAATTTCAATTTAAATGAATATTTGCATAGCAGTGTTCTACCCTAAATAAAACACTTAAAGTCTCCTTTCTACCACTTATCCACAAAATTTCTTTCTCTTTCAATCCTGTCCTATAGTGAATAGAATGTCCACTTTATGACCTTCTCAGAGCTTGCTTTGAAAGACTTTAGAAAGAGTCAAACATCTCCAGATCAAAAGACCTGACAAGGTAAAGGTGTTTGTAGGGTAGCAGTGGTGTACATCTTGAAGCTTTTTTGCTGAGTTGCAGTAACTAATGGAAGAGCAAGATGTTTTGCTATAGATGTTCAAGCCTTCAGTTCTCCAGAAGCAAAATTCAGTAGGTGCAATAACGTGTTCTATGAGCCAACAAGTATTCAAACCCTACAGTTTCAAAAGTTACTACCAAAAGGTGGCTGCCATTTATACAAGAATGACAGCAGGGAGGCTGTGCGGTCTCTTGGACCCTGCAAGCTACTTAAGAGGAATTCCCTCCACAGTTCTGACACCTTGGTAATCAGTATGGGACCATCAGAGCTAAAATCAATGGTTCATACAGCTGTATGTGGATAGCTACACTTTTAAAATTAAAAACTATAATATATGCATGCCCTTTCTGGGCTGAACTCAGCATGTAGAACACAGAATCTGTGCACTGGCGTGTACAGCACATCAACATGGGTTATGTATACAATATGAAGTTCTAGTTACAAATACATGTGTCAGCTTCTGTCTTGATTCAGACCTTCGTATTCTTCACAATTTTTTGAACTTAGACATGGTGCAAAATAAAGTTTTCGGAGAACCCAGAAAAGCAAATTTTTTAAAATTTGGAGCTGTAATTCACATTCTGACATGACTACTGTTAACCAGAATAGTTTTTAGAAATTGCCTTGTGCATTGATCTTGCCTCCCAAAACACAAATACTTAAAAATGCAAACATTTCAGACTTCCCATATTGTTTCAATTAATTGAAATTTTCCATGTAGACTATATTTAAATCAATTAAGGTGCAGTTAAAGTTCCATTGTTGCCAATAGCTTCTAATTGTTCTGTAATAGTCTACAGATACATTGAAATAAGTAAATGGAGTCCAAGGTAACTCAATTATGCTTCTTCTGGTAGACTTCTTTTTCTCTGTTACTGTATCCAAATTTATTTGTGAAACACGGGATGTTTCAGGACTCGGTGGCAAAAAAAGAATGTACCCATGTCAAGGTTTCTCTTGTGTAGAGTGACTGGTATGAATGCCATTGCTCTATGACAGCTGTATAAGTGGTCAGCAGCCCTTAAGAGGGTGCCCGTGTTCCTCCTGTTTTGATTTCACTACTCACTCAGCATTGCAAGAGGTGTATGGAAATCTTTTTAGCTCAGAGACATTTGTTAAAATCTTGTGGTCTGCCTTCATTTAGCTTGTGGTACCTTTTAAACACTCCTCCAGATGAATGAAGACAGCACAAATAAAAATCGATGTTATGTTAGGGCTATCTTTTCATTGCATGGGCAGCACATGCATCTGTGAGATTATTCAACTGGCAGCTGTATCCAGAATGTGTTGCATGGTTCTGTTAGTCTAGCATGTCTATTCTTAAAAAAAACTATTGATTTAAAACATACAGGATATCCCATGATGGATTTAAAACAGATAGCATATCACAGATCATTAGACATATCATACTGTGGCATTCTCTGAGGGTTTTTGCTTAGTCTTTCAGGTTAAAAATTCAATAAGGCATCCAACTACTTTGAAAAATGAAAGGAAACTAAAATCCAAGCAACCAATCAAATTCTTATAAAGATCACTCCAATTATACTCAAGAAACTCACTAAAAAATTTCAAGGAATTGTTAATGTAACTGTTCTTATAAATGTTGAGATTTTCCAAATATGTGGGAAATCTAAAATGGTAGTTGAAAGTCTTGAATGAACAATATACAAAGCTTTTCTCGCATACATTTCAGTTCTTACAATGAAGCCTAGATGGTGTCTTAAATGTATAGTGTCTACCTTAATGCTTAAAGTTTGAAGGCTTTCAAAATCCTTAAGTTTAAAAAAAATTCTTGTTTGGAATCCATGTACCAAGTGAATGCCAGTTAAGACAGTGAAAACATCAAGTATGGTTAAGAGATTTATAGGGTCACATCTGGGACTGAAATAAGCTGGTATAAGATATGAATTTATGTAAGCTACACAGTTGAGGTTTTGGTCCTTTATTATCAAAGTCAAAAGAAGTAAAGCAATGCAAAAGAACTGATGTGATAAATCACCAAAAAAAGGCTAAGTTTCTTGCCTGCAGAGCAAATCACCCTCTCTATCCTTAAGTCATTGACTGCACCTTTCTGATGCAAGGTGATCTTTCTTGCCTATTGCAGAAGTTTGAAAAAAGACAGATTGCTCTAGCTGATTCTGCACCAATTCTGTCCTGAAATCTAAGCCATTATGTGTCCTACCTGCGACAAAAGACAAGATGTTACTTCCTTGTTGTGTAAAGTGGTGTGTGTTTATCTGCACCCTTATATGATCTCTCTGTTTCAAAACTGACATTAGATAATGGTTCCAGAAGATACAGTAAAAAAAAATTCGCAATGCCTAGTGTAGTTTTGCTGACTTCATAGTGCATGAGCTTATCCAGAGAATGCCTTCATAACCCTGAGAGGGGAACAAAAATGCTTGCAGGAGGGTCATATGCAAGGGGAAGCTCCAAAACGAGCAGAGGGAGCTGGATGGGACAGTGCCAACAGTTCAGATAATTTGCAGTACTGTAGCACTGGTTTTTGAGGCCAGGGGGAAAAAGGGAAAAAGGAAAAAAAAAAAAAAGCTTGCTCTGGCTTCGTTAGAAGATAGGCATCAAATGAAATGATTGAAATGATGTAGCTGGTGTTTTTTGCCATGTCCAACACTTTGGGAATTTCTGAGGAAAACACTCTAAAACCTAGATAAAACCTAACACAAATCCTGAAGGAGGTGGAGAGTCAGGGACATTCAACCATTCAGAAATTACCTTCTTTTCATCTTTAGAGGTATTCTGTGGAATTTGGACAGACTGTAGTCTGTATTCAGTAGGGCTGCTGAGGTATAAATATAATAAACCAAATGATTCTTCTGTCAGTTACTCCTTTTGAACACTCTTCCCAAGACAGTGCTCTGTGCACAAGGGTGTTTCAGTAATAATTACCCCTGAGAACCCAGTGGAATAAGTGGTAATTGTCTAAACACAGAAATAGATCCTTGTGCCATCGGTTCCAAAACTGACAGGAAGCCTTATTCCAAATGCCTAAGGATTTTTTTAGTTATCATATTCTTCTAGCACTGCAAGATTGAAGATACACACAGGGTTACACAGACTTTCTTGCTCTGCAGCTTATAAGAACCACCTGTCTCATAACTGGTGAAATAAACAGTTGCTGTACCCTTGGGTTCCTTTCCTCAGCTGCAGAGTAGGAGCAGATGTTCTGCAAAATGAAGTCCTTTGTGATTATGTGATTGCTCAAAGGGCCACAATACCTACCCACCCCCAAGAGAATGAGTCAGTTGAGCAAGCTGGAATACTATTCCTATTTCCTATCAGCACAAATAGAAATCATAACACTGTTAGTAAACCATGGCACCAAATGGAGGCAAAGAACCAGATGCAAAACTGGCAGAAGAAACTGATACCTGTGATGTGATGATCTGAGAGATCATATATAGAGTACCAAGGAAAAGAACTGTTCCACTGGACAAAGGCCCACCTTTACCACCTGGTACTTTTGCCAAGCTAGAGGGTGTCAGGAAGAATGAACATGTTGAAAAAGCTGGAAGGCAGTCTGAAATCTTGGAGACAAAATGTACTATTCATACTACCCTAGAAGGTCTACTCAGTATCAGTTCACAACATTCTACTCCTTCACAATTATGTACTAACTTTCACACTTAAGTACAGAAAAATAATCATCTCATCAGATTTACTGGCTGAATTAAAGGTTCTAAATTTCTTTTTTGTGCCTTGGACCAAGGCACCAAATATAAACCCTCTGTCTCTAAATATAGCCAAGAATTAAGATATTCCTGCTTCTGCATTCTAAATAATCTAATGGAATCAATTACTGTTTTGCGTAAATGACATCTGGTATTTGCAAATAAAACATGAAACATGAAATCCAACCAAAATAAGCATGAAACTAAAGCTTCCACCCATACTATTTCATCCTTGGTAAATGTATTATAGCTTTGCATCATGGAGTGGATTTTTCATATTTTTTACAGGCTTCAGCTTAAAAGCTCTCTGAGAGAATGTAACACAAGCAGAAGAACAGGGCTGATAAGTTTGACTTCAGCCAGTGGTTAAGCCAGTGGAGTGAGCAATGGTCATGAATTTACTGAGAACACTGTCCCATTGCTTGGATTTTCAGCCTCATGCTTTTATTGATTAGTGCACCAGTCATGCCAAGCGAAATCACTGTTTGCGTTGTGAGATACAGCGAGGTTTAGAAGGAACACCAATATCAGCTGTGGAAAGAACAGAATCTGAGATGGATTAAATACAATTTTTTTCCACTGTGCCAGTTAAGATCTTTCCCTATTGTGCTTGGAAGCTAAGTCCCAGTACACAGTATCCATGTTTACAATTAATTTCAAAATATACCCTGTTGCAGCACTTCGCTGGCATTGTAATTAATGCTTTATCGTGCATATTATACTAGGGCCAGAATGCAAACTCTCCTTGAATGTACATACAGGATTTTGGGGAGTTGTTCACTCTTCCTTCCTTTCTTAAGAAAAAAAATCTTTTACTATGAGGGTGGTGAGGCACTGGAGCAGGTTGCCCAGAGAAGTTGTGGATGTCCTGGTGGTATTCAAAGCCAGGCTGGATGGGCATTGAGAAATCTCATCTAGTGAAAGGTGTCCCTGTCCATGTCAGAGGGATTGGAACTAGACGATCATTAAAATCCCTTCTAACCCAGAACATTCTGTGATTCTGTGACTCTAGGATTCTGTTATTTATGTATTTATTTATTCAAATACAACCTAAATATATAAATATAACTGTACATGCAATCAAGGACTGCCTGCTTCCTACTCTAAATAATTGACAGTCAGAAAAGGATGGATTCTGTGCCTCCCCATACTCCAGAGCACTCAGGACATTGCAAAACAAGCAGTCCAACTCTAGATACTGGCTAGCCTGAGGGCTCTCAGCATCCTTGGTGAAAGCTATTTGTCCTGAAATGTTTTACAATTAAAAGCCATGTTTCCTCACAACTCTGTGTCCTGCCAGAGTTGCAAACCTGTAAAAGAGTTGACTATGACAGTGCATACCAAAAGATGAACTCTGGAGAATTTTCAGTGGTTGCTGGGCAGGATTGAGGATCTGAACCATTCGTGTGAAAACCCACTTCTGATTCTGCCTCCCTCTGCCATGTGCTGTGCATTGGGAATTGCAGTTGCAGATTTTACCTTTCTGCAGCTGCACAACTCTCATCCGTTTCACCATCATATGCTGACAATGTGAGCAGGAATGAAGAAAGTTCTCTCCTTGCCTGTCTGATGTTCTGTTTCTTCCCTTACTCTCATCCAAGAGTTCACATCGTTCCAAGGTGAACAGGACAGGGACTTGAAGCCAGTTAAAACTTATTTTTTTTTCTTTCTCCTCTTGATTAAATTTAAATCATGCCTACTCTTTTATCCAATTCACCAAGTACCTTCACAAATGCTACTGCCAACATAGAGAAGGGGACAGCTCAGGTGAGGGAATCAGTGACTGCAGGAGAAAAGGGAGAGAGGCATTTCTTTCAGTGGCAGCAGCAGCATCTTGTGGTATCTTAAAGTTGTTGTGAAACTGCAGGAAAGTCACTGTCATCGTCATGTCTGAATGGGTAACCTTCATCCTGGCCCCTTTATTTATAGCGCAACAGATTCTAGCCATAACACATTTTTTATACCTGGCTAAAACTTTGTAAAAAATGCTTGACTTCAGGTATACAGGTGGAGTGAATGGGATTACAGCCTAACAAAAACCTAAATATGGATAATTTGACTGGCTTCTGAAGCTAATATTTTATTTTTTTTGTTATACAATGTTTTTAGAATCTCTGTCTTATTTAAAAGAAACAAATGCTCCTTGTGAAAATATCTGGCTTTAATTCCTTTAACCATAGTCATTGTACTTGCTGAATTAAATACCATTCACAGCATGACACAGCTATCTATGAAATAATTAAACTGCATCATGCACGGTCAGCAGAAGTTCAGCACTGTAATTTGGAGAAAGTGACTTCATACTGTCACTCTCTGAGCTACGTATTATGCTGCAACTCATTTTCCTTCCTTCCTATCTGTTGTAAAAATATGGGCAGTTTTCCAGTTATGTCACAGTATCCCTTGTTAACAACACAGGTTTATATTTGATTAAAAAAAGATGTGGGGGTTTTTTTGTTTGTCATTTTAATCTGCACGAGCAGCTATAAACCATAAGAAAATATCAATATCATAAGCAGGTGCACCCACTGTGGGCAGTTAAATGGTTCTTCATCATTGTTTGATTTGACCAAACACTCCAAAAATTACTTGATTCTAGTCAGTGACACTGTACATGGAAAAGGTAGTAATTTCAGAACTAAGCTGAAATAACCACCAACCTTGAGTTTTGGAGCATGAGTTCTAGTTCTGAAGCTTAGTATCCTTGCTTCATGTTGTTGTGTGTAAGCTGTCTAGAAGGACACTATTAAAGAATAAAATCTTCAGGAGTTTTAGTAACTGTATAAATGCAATGTCCCACAGCTTCTGCTTGAATGCATGTAGGTGGAGTGGCACATCTCTTGTTCATCTGTGCATGGTGTACCCAGCTGGCAAATCAACCAGAGTTTGCCTTTCCCCAGCACTCCAGGCTGTAGCAGGATGCCCTGGTGGTTTGGAGCACAGCAGAAGCTGCTCACACCAGACCATCTTCTGCCCTGTTTTAAACCAGGCTTCTCCCCACAGTAGTCTGTTAGTACTTTTTCAAAGGCAAAAGTACTACATTTATTCTAATTTATATGTGTTTGTACTAGCCATTACTCCGTGAAATTTGCAGTTGTTGTACAAAGATTTGAACCATTAGAAGGACCCTGACATCTAAACCTTCCTAAGTAACATAAATTGGCAATAAATATTTAACTTCTTTCGAAAACGAGATAATGCATGGTATGCTACTTCCAGCTGCATGTTTCAAGCCACTGGAAAGAAAAATATCTTGGCCTAATAAAACCTTGGGAGAACTGACAATGAGCAAGAGAAAAATCTGTGACTAGAAAATAGTGTCAAAGTTGGAAAAGTATTTTAAAAATACATATTTATTATTCATTTTATTTACAAAGAAGTAGAAAGCCTCTCAGTTATGACACTTATAGCAAACTTGGCTATTAGAAGACAGCTATTAGTGCCTATATAAATATCACTTACACCGATTTCATTGGTCCAGCATAGACTAAGGAAGTCAAAAAGTGAAAATGATCAGTTTCCAGCTCATGTTTAAAGTGAATAATCACCCCACTGTGTTTTCAGTACAACGGAAAGAGCTGTGATAGTCTTATGGTAAGGAACAACTCAGTCTCTCCCAAGCACTGCACAAGCTGTGTGGCTTGCTGTTCAAAACAGTGATAATAAACAGTCCTTTGAGCCCAGCCAAAGCGATAAGAATAGGCGTGACTCAACAGCACAGCGGCGTAAGTGTGTCACTAAAATGTGGTCTTCTGGAAACTGCTTTTAACACAATAGAACTATTACTTGGCCAGCTCAGTGGATGGTCACATGGTTTTGTTGCCATGAGCTCTGAGAATCACTTGAATCAGAGATTGCTGTAGAAATGTGAATGTACTTTATGATGGTCTGTAGTAATTCTGTGCATCTTTTATGTCTGTGTTCTTATAGCCACTTGGGCACTGAAGTAGCTGAAATGAGAAAGAGGCAGCAGTCACAAAATGAAGGAACATCAGCTGTGTCTCAAGCCCCTGGAAACCAAAGGCCCAACAACACATGTTGCTTTTGTTGGTGCTGTTGCTGCAGCTGTTCATGGTATGTCCTGTAGTACATTTGGTTCCATATCCACCACAGGTAAACAATGAGAATGGAAAATGTCAAGCACTGGGAACATGCAAATTTCTGGGAGAGGATGCACAATTTATCTTTTCACTTAGAATTTTATTTAAAAATTCCCAGGTTTGGTTGAACAACATATGAGGGGGAAGAGGAGAGAATAGTAAGTTCAAGCTATATTTACCCTACTTAAACCATAACTGAATGAGGAAATTTCAGTTGTAAAGCTCCTATGTGTGAATGAGAGACTTGATACTGAACATTTTTCCTGCTTGTACTTTTGATATTGCTGTTCGCTGCATTCATGAGGATTAAAGGGAGATGGTCATAAATGTGAATATGTGGTGTCCTGTTATACTACTTAGTTGTTGAATAATATATATTTGGTAAATCTGTAAACATAAGCCTTACATTCCACTTTAAGGTGTGGCATAACTTCAGTGGAAAAAAAGGCTCAGAAATTGTGGCTGCTTGTCCCTTCCTAAACAAAGAGTTCACTTGGAAAGTAAAAAATTAAAAGTCAGTTTCAGAGGTAGCTTTAAATTCTCAGTGTCTTGAGAAGCATCAGGTCTTTATTTCCTATTTTTATGAACACAGTATTGAAATACAAGTAACTGACATGCAGTACTGTTCAGGGCCTGTGCATCCTATTACCGATGCAGTTCAGTTTTTTTGGAGTGCCTGTTCCTCTGTGTATCTCTTATTTTCACTTGAATCAGCCGTCTGACCCCAGTCTAAAATCTGAGGCTATTTGCCCCAATATATTTAAAAATGCATACCAACATATATGCACAAGATACCAAATGGGATAGCTTTTTTCCAAGATGCCACATCCTGAAAGCAGTAGCAGGGTTTTCCTGCCGTGGCTGTTACTTCCAGTTTCACCCAGAGGCAGAGGATATTTGAAGCAAGGATTAGCAAGAGCACTTTTCTCTCTGCTCTGGAACAAGGGCATGATGTAAGATTAACTATATTTCTATAGGCCAGCAGTTTATTTAGCTCTTGAGGAAGTGAACCTTTATTGGATGCCACAAGGAACAGATGAAACAAGTAGACATGCACCTCCTCAACCTGCCCACAGCAAAACTTCTCACAACTTCTGGCAATCTGCAACTTAGGGAATTTCTGGGCCAGAATTGATTTCTGTGTGGTTTATAGCCATTGATGGAATTTTCTTTCATTAATTGTCAAACCATTTTCAGAAGCGACTTCCTGAAATAATTTAAACTTTTGGCATCCACAGTTTCCTGTAGGAATAAAACAGGCCTGTGAACTCCATGAAATATTACTCACTTTGATTTGTTTAACCTACTAGATACTAATTTTATTTGATATCTCTTTGTTCTTAAGATTGTGAAGAACAGTGACTAATTGTTCCCAGGACAGTCAAGATTTTATAGAGCTCTCTCATGTCTCGCTTCACAGCTGCTCTATTTTAATGTCTATGATACAGAAACTGACCCAGACCATGGTTTATTCTTATCTGTCCTATCTACCCACCTACCTTGTGTCTCTCTATGTACCTTTCCTATTCCACTGTTTTCTGTTTGAGATGTGTGAATAGATCTGTTGCAGTTGTCAAAACATGGGTGCACCATGTTTTATGTTTGCTCTTGACTTTTATTACTAATTCCTAGCACTCTGCTTGCTTTTTAACAACTCCTGAGATAATGTTTTCATAGAATTATCCACCCTGACTGCAACATCTCTTTCCTGAATGGAAATAAAGCCCATTATTGTGCATGTACAGCTAGAGTTGGCTTTTGCCTTGCATATTAGAATATAAACAGCCATAAAAGTATCAGTCTAATTTCTAAAACTTAAAGACAACTGGTTTTATTTTTAAGCGTGCTGTAGCTCAAGAAATCTTATTTGACAGCTATACTCTATTTTGAAGCTTAATGAGCTTTGTGACCTTTGGAGTGCCTCCGCTCCTTAGAATGGAGAACTGCTTATGCATAATAAATCTAAATTAGAGCAATTACTGATTTAAAACATAGGATGTATCTTCATCTGCTTTAGTAAGTGTTTTTGCTGTCTTCCAGGGTTTTTCAGAGCTTGAGCTTGTTGGTGTTTTTTGGAATTTTTGGGGTTTTTTTGGGTTTTTTTTGTAAAGTAGATTAAACTGAGCATGGAGAAATGCTGTCAATTTAACGTAGTTTTTGGGATTAAGTCAAATAACAGGTCAAAGTGGATAGCTCCATCACTTGTGTTTACTAAAATCAAAAAGCTAGAAAACATGATGCAGTAAGTCTTTTCCAGCTCTATCTTCTATGATCTGGTAGTGAAAATTCCATTAGAGAGGAAATGGAACAAAACTTTGAAAAAGCAGTATAAAATGTTTCATCATCTCAGTTAAAATGAAGTGCTTGGCTGTGGTGCCAAATTAATTTTGTATATTTGAACTATCCAGGTAGAGTATGGATTACTGTTCTTGCCTCAGTTGCATACACTAAAATAGTAAGAAATCCTAATCAACAACTGTAACAGGTTCTCTGGACCTAATGTAATTAATGCTTTACCTAGTTCCACAGGCCTTTGTAATTGAATAACATGAATTTCTCAAGAGATAGCTGTCTGGAACTGTTGCTGGATTCACTAATGGTGAAGACAATGCTATAACTGTCAATATCAGGATTAGAAGAATTTTATTCTGTTTTTCCACCTGTGTGTTATTGAAGATGGCTTTTATTTGCCTCTTATTGTCTCATCTACTTCACCATTCTTAGAAAGGGGAGAGTATGTGCAGGGTTAGGAAGAAATTTTCATTTTTTCCTGTTTGAAGAGTTAGTTCAATAATTCATATATCCAAACAAATCACTAGAATTCTCAAAATATCTTTTGTGAATCATGTGATGTTTGTTTTCTTCTTTCCTACCCCATGTTTAAATCACAATAGGCATCAAGTCTTCTGTTTGCACAAGAGCATAGGCAAATATTCACACCTTTGTTTGGGGAAATAGTATCTTGCCTAATAAAGATTTGTTAACAGCAAAAAGTTAGACTGCTCTACTGTCATGGGATTACCCGGGTAGGTATCTCAGCCTCACACAGATGCTTACTCACTCCTCACCAGCAGGATGGGGAAGAGAATCAGAAAGGTGAAAGTGGCAAAACTCTTTTGTGGAGATAAAGAGCTTAACTGTAAAGCAAATCTGTGGGCACAAGTAAAGCAAAACTAGAAATTCATTTATTGCTTCCCATCAGCAGGCAGGTGCTCAGCCACCTCCAGGAAAGTAAGGCTCCATCACGTTACAGTGACTTGGGAATACAGATGCTACAACTCTGCACCTCTACCTTCCTTTTACATCCCCAGCTTTTATTGCTGAGCACAGTATATGGCATGGAATATCCCTTTGGTCAGCTGTGCTCAGCTGTCCCAGTGTGTCTCCTCCCAGCAACTTGTGTACCCCCAACCCACTTACTGGCAAGACAGTGTGAGAAACTGAGAAATCCTTGATGCTGTACAAGTGCTGCTCAGCAGCAGCTAAAGCATTCATGCATTATCAACACTGTTTTGGTCACAAAGCCAAAACATAGTACCGTATGGATTGCTGTGAAGGAAATTAACTCCATCCCAGTCAGACCTGGTACATCTATTGGTGCTGATAATTGTCAGGGCACCAGATTACTCAGTTTACAAGGAAAAAGCAACAGTAATTACCAAGGTTTGCTCAGACTGGCAAAGGTGGAGATAAACAGGGTTATTAAGACAGACATTTTATTTTAATAGGTATGCTCAAGATGTTTCCCAACTAGCTTAAGTTCTGAACTTGTTTCTGAGCATCAATAGTGAAGGAAGCAGTCCTTCTCAGTGGAGAAAATAAAGTGCTTCAGAAGTTCCCAACAGGAAAACCTTGTCCACTTACAGCAGAAGCAGATGATGTATCCCTGTGGAGATCTTCTATAGGACCCTCCTCTCTTCCCTGACCAGATACAGACTTCAGGAACTCTGCCTCATTAAAGCAGCTAACAGATAAGTACCAGTCAGGTCCCCAAGGTCCTGGACTGAATCCCATCCCATGTCTTAAGCTTCTGCAATACTCCATTCCAATAGAGACCAAAAGAGAGTGCTTCCATACTAGGTGTAATTTCAATGACTTGGGTAGCCTGAGAGTTGCAAAATTTGCAGTGAGACTCCTAACATGACAGTCTGTAATTTCCTCAATTACACTTTCTCTAGAGAGTTGCTCCAGAGAGTATTTACAGCTGTGACTTTACAGTTTTGAGCTCAGCTTGGCGAGCTAAGAGGAGTAAGCGTGCTATTTCACCTCCCCAACCTTATTTAGCAATCCATTACTCCAGCTTCCTGAGCAGACATGAAACCAGTCATTCTCTTGCAAACACTTATAAATCACAATCAAAAAAACTCTCCAGATGCTAGCACAGGGAGGTTAGCTTTTCTGCCAATTCTATTTTGCTTCCTTCTTTGTCTCCTACCCAGAGCAGGAGACATATCTTTTTATCCTTTCTTCCTTTCATAAGGTGCTCAGTGAATTTGAAGACTGTGAGACACTAATGCCCAATAATCTCTCCTTTTACTGTACTCAGAAGGCTCAGAGGGCATCTAACATCTACCCTGTGAGAGACCTTAGCAGTATGGCGGTCTGGGGGACATGAAAAGGCTTCCAGGGGCCACATGAAGATGATCACTTAACTTCCCTTGTAGCTTGATTCAAATGGTGAGCCTTTACCTGAAAGGGAACCATTAAAACAACTGCTGAAGACTGTGGAAGAGAGTTTCCCATACACAAGAGATTCTAGGGACGATAGGGTATTTTCCATCTTGGCAGTAAACAAGAGTTACTCTTGGCAAGAAACCTCTTTCCTCCAGTTCTTATAACTTGTCTATGACTGCTGTGAGTTATGTCTGAAACTTCTTCCTGATGACCTCATTACACAAATATTTTTCTGTATTACAGGGAACATTTGCCTTGCATGGGTTTCACGATTTACTTGGGCCTACAAGAGAATGTTTCTGTCACTTGTGCCATGAATATGAGATGACAGAAACAGTTCTAAGAAAAGTTTTAAATTACATTTATATTTTTTCTTTACAAGGTTATCCTCCTAACAAACAGAGTGTGCATGGGGAAGAAAACAAACAAACAAACAAAAAGAAAACCACACAAAAAAAACCCAAACCAAACCCACAGCACTTTTTATATTTGCACTTCCTACCTCTCTAGAATTTTGAGAGGAATCAATTTTTCCCAGCATATTCAATATTAGTTTGCTATCAAAAAACTATCTAAGCTTTGCGTGAGTCTACACGAGGTAATCTCAGGGGTCCGTAATCATGGCTGCTTTATTTAATAAAACTATGGTAGAAAGTTTGGAGGAGAGAGAAGCAAAGAAAGGGTAAAAAAACAAAAAATGGAAACAAATAACAATTTAATGCAGTAAATTATAGCCATATGTTCTGAAATATGTGGAAAACAAAATATATATCCTTCTTCCCATGTCTGTCAGCAGCAGAACTTTTAGACTAGGAGCAGATTAGAGGTGGGCTGGTACAAAAAAGACACAGGGTGCAGAATTTTGTTAAGACCTTTAACAAGAAAAAAAATTCCTTGTCTTTGAAACAAATTTTGAAAATCATATTTTGGCTTTTAATTTATTTTTAATTCTTCTTTTCCTCCTTGAACATGTAGGAAACAGATGCACTCGATTCTCTATGTTTTACCTTTTCAAAACATCACATCTGAGAAAAAGCAAGTATGGAAAAGTGCATCAGGAATTTTGCTCTAGTGCATAATACAGATTTGCATGCTACTGTACTCCGTTTTGATGAAATAGAAGGTGATATTTTTGCAAATATTTAATGGGAAAAGACGTTCCATTCTGAGCCTTTTTGTACTTTAAAAATTCATAGGACATCTTTACATTTTTATAATTTGCTGTTTCAGAGGTCAAAAATGAGAGCATTCCCTCCCTTTCCTGGACAATAATCTATTCTGAGGGATAGTAGGCTTAGCTAGCATGGGAACTCATGCTTTTTGTGTCTATGGGACAGTATCATCTGCATCATCACAGTGTGATAGACAACACTGGTGCATTCTTAGGAAAGGAGCACCAGTTCTGCTGGTTGGTATTTAAAGCTTGATAAAATCCATTCTCTGACCTGTCACACAAACTACTGACTGTGATATTCCTAAAAATTGGTCTTAAATCACCTTGTCTTTAAGTCCACATATCCTCAGTGCTGAGGCCATGAGAGAAAACTGGCAGACACTCCTGTTGTCAATGGAATGCACCATGGGGTGAGTGTGGGCTAGGGATTTAAATACTCGGTCTTCAGAAATGGACCTCTCAAGGTTCCCTGAGCTACTGAAATTAAAATAAATAAATAAATAAATTCTGAGCTTTTGGAAAAGTAAGCAGATGACACTCTAAAAAAACCCAGCTTCTCAAGTATTTTTTCATACTTTTCTAAATTAATAGTACTTATTAAATAATATCCAAGTAAAGCATTTCCTTTCCCTTTAAAGCAAAAGAAATGGATGATCTCTAAAATTAAAAAAAAAAAAAAAATGGAGCAGAGAGGCATGTCTTCCTAACGGGTATGATATTTGATAGGCTCATTCTTCTTTACAAGTAAGACAGGGCAAGTAATTTTGTTGGCAATTTATGGAAGTTTAGGTCCTCGGGGCAGGCTGGGGACAGGTGGCTCTGTGCTTGCTTGTTTACACAGCTCTCCAAGGGCATCACAGCCTGAATTTCCAACCTCTGGGCTTGTGCTCTTCTGTGACACTGGGCCAGATTGTCAGTGTTAGCCTAATAATTCCTGAAAGTCTGCTCTCTTCTTGAGCTAGAACACAAAAACCCCTCATAGGCGATTCAATATAGAGCTTATCCCGAAGCTCTACAAGTGGGGAGTAAGGGCAGCTTTGACCACTTCCTGCACCTCCCTGTGAAGCAGATGGGAAATACTACCTTTCCAAAGAGTGGAGCACATTTCTTCTACATAAATGATGCCACAAGGTGTAAAGGTATGTTAGATGAACTCACAGGTATACTAACTGCTGCTAACTAATAATTTTTGCTGCATTTGCTTCTGAAGAGTAAGATGCAAATGCAGGAAGACGTTATGGACAAACCAAAAGGACTTTAGAAATAAAATTTGCAGAAAACAAAATGTAATATAGAAACAACTTAATGTTGACCTGTGAAATCTCATGAGAGCCTTCCTTGGCCACTGTGGAGCCCTGTTCTAAGTTAAGCAAATATATCTCGCCTCCCCTCAGACAAGAAATCCCTATATCCAAGCTCATGAACCACCTTTTTTCTTCCTCCTTTCTTCTTCTCAGCTCCCTGTCACCTACCTCCAAATTCCCTGTGGAAACACAAGCTCTTGCACAGCCTTAAAACAGGGGCAGGAACTATGAGCCACCAGCTCCCACAGCAGCAAGGGGTTTCCACAGGTCATTTGCCACATAGACATGGCTTTGGTGCAGGCCATTGCCTTGTGAGACATGCAGAGTAAATAAAAATCATGTCATTCTCTAGGAGAAAGCCGTGAGCTACACACTGCATTTATTTTGGCAAGTGATGCAAAGGGGCAGTCACTAAGGCACTGCTGGTCTACCATGAACTCATGGTGAAAGCAGAGAGATACACAAGACACTACACAGATGTTCAGCATATATAAATAATTTTAAATTAATTTCCAACCAAGAACTCTGGTTTGAAAAAACCTCTAACACTGTAAACTGAGTTTAACTCCATGTAAACTGATAAATGTTTCTATTTTCATAGGTATGAGGTAAGCTTGTTCCTCCCCATAATAAAATAATAAAAATAGAAGGCTAATGCAAAGAGTGGAGCAATAGCTTCTTATGCAGCTGGTCTGTTAACTTTGATCCCAAGCCAGTGGTAGAATCCTCATTAACATCAAAACCAGGCCTGGGCTTTCTGGGCTAAGCTTTCCTAGTATCTAGATTTTATTCTTAATAATTTGAACTTTGAAAGTTCATTTCATTTTGAGGAACAGATGGAGGCTCATGTGTTTACTGACATTTTTACCCATCCATGATAACACAATCAGAGAATGAGTAGATTGTAAACATAATAGATTAGCAAACTTTAAATAAATGTTTCTAAAGATTAACAAATAAAATGTATATGTGTAATACTACTAAGATCTGAAACCCTCATCAGCCTAACTGCAGAAAATAGTCCTATTTCAACAAACAGTTCTGTAAAGAAAATTACAGGGATAAAAATCAGAACTGCAATCCTCCTAAACTGAAGTATAAATACATGCTCAGAGGGGATTTGGGATTACCCAAGGCTCGTTCTAATTCAGCAGTGCAAAAGATACTGACAGTAGCTCCTTAGAAGGAGATAGCAGACTAAATCTAGTTAACTTTAGAAAATGATCTTCATTCTGTCCTGGCACAGCACACAAGAGTGTATTCAGGGACAGCTGCTCTTGAGGAGACTAGAGGGAGAGAAAGCAGCAGCAGAATCACTTCCACTGGGGAAAAGCAGCTTGATGCCTCCTCTGAGGCTATTTAAGAGATGGATTGCTTCAGAGCATCAGCATCTTGGCTCTTCCTCACCCCTCATACCCATTTCCCACCTGCATCTGCCAAAATGCGATTCAGCTTGGTGTCTGTGGAACAGTGGCTGAAGGAAGATTCATAATGTCATGACAGATTTTCTGTCACCAGGGCACAGCTTGACTGTTGCTGTGGAAAAAAAGAAAAAAAAAAACAAAAACACAAAACCCAGGAGTGCTGGGAAGGCCTGAGTCCAGCTTGTGCTGTGATTTTCAGATATTAGGAGTTTAGAGCCCTTGAAATATCCCCTGACAGGGTTTGGGCTGTTTTTTAGTTTCTTTATTGCAAATTTGTAATTAGATATTTACACAAAGATGCATTAACTCAGGAATCCACGGAAAACCACAGAAATAGAGAAGTATGCGAAAGGCCAAAATGGGTCTGAGATCAAAATATAAGCTGAAGCAAGGCATGTTGATAGATGCTGACATTTTAAAGGCACTAAGGTGGCATTGCAAATCCTCTGAACTTTATTCATTGTGGAATAACAAAAACTTAAGTGTTTAACATGCAAAAACAACAAAAGAATATCCTTATCCAAATTAAACATGCTGGCTATGTCTATCCAGTAAACTAAGCAGGGACAGGGTCTAACATGGGTTGCAGTCAGCCTGTACAGTTAAATTGTTAGTAAGATGGCAGGGATTTGGCCAGTACCAAAGTGCACAGTCTCAGGCAGTGGCCTGTTGCAGGTGCAGAAACCCTGAGTTTTGGGGATGGGCTTTAATGGACTGGCTACATGGTGCCAGTCAGCCTCAGGACCAGAGAACTCTCCCAGACCAATAATAAATGCAGTCTGTAGTCCCAAATCAGAAGACAAAAAAATTAGGTTACTAAAATCTGTTAGCAGTAGAATTTCCATCTTATATAGGTTTATTTTTTAACCATGTATAATTCAAAAACAGTTTAAAATGTCAGTTATAACAGGAATAAATGTCTAGCACATTTTTTTCAGAGAAAAAAATGAGAGAGTGTTTCATGGAACTGAGTCTGGACCACTAGTAGATAACACTTTATAAGATGGAAACCCTCTCACTAAAAAAGTGGGTCAGACATTCATTATATGAGGCAGAAAGGCAAAGGAGGTGTGAGTCTTGTCTAGTCACCCCTAATAATTCCACAGCACATATATTTGTCTAGATGGCGACCAATTCTTTTGAAGTACCTGACTGAGGGCCTGATACTGGCAAATGCTGAGCATCCATTATGAAGGAATGGATATCTGCAGTTCTTGTTGACATCCGTGTTGAAAGTGCTTCCCAGCTTAGGACCTTGTCTGACAGAAGATCTGGAAATGAGTATCAACAAAGCAGATGTCTGTAATATACACAGACTGGCAGAGAGGTTCTCAAAGCTATTTCTTATCTGGATGGATGTTAAGTGGAATATCTCCCATCTTACTTGATTGTCATGTGGAAGAAGATGAATTTGTTTGCTGCAGGCTAATTTCACAAAATACAGTGTTCATAAACATCATGTTAGGAATTATCATTTACAAATTCCTAAAGCTCTGTTTAACTAGAGTACTTTACAGCATCTTATGAAAAGGGAAAATGTGAATTTAGTATGAATGTCTTCAGGCATCTTTCCATTTGGAAACTTGCATCCAATTCTATGGAATCAAAGGAGTGACTCTGTGCAGGCTCAATTCTTTATTGTTGTTGCTATTTTAATATCTGGAAACCAATAAAAATAATTAAAGAAAAAGCCATTACAGAAACTGAGACTAGGCTCATTTATCAGAATTAACTGAGACCATTAGGCTTGCTTGCTAGTGATTTGAAGGGCTCTTACTCATCTAGCTACCCTTTCAAGGAATACAATTTCAATTTCTTTGAACACAACAGAACTGCCACTTTTCATTGTCTCAAATATATGAAGGAATTGCTTGCAAAATAGCTGTAGCCAGGAGTAAGGACACTGCAGATTGTATAGTAATTAAATGTATCCATCATGCAAGATGGAATATGAATGGTAATATTATTCTGAAGGAAGGAATGAAGATGACAGCCAGACTAGTGATCTGTTGGGTGACCTGACAAGGGAAATACATCCTCGAGTTGAATATTGCCTAAAGCAGAAACCAGCTCTACAGTAACAAAACAAAGCTAGAGTAACTCTATTAGAAATCATTGGCAAGGAAACTTTGGCAAGCCATGAATTTCTTATCTGTACAGAAATTACATTCCACTTCTTAGAACAAAAATCTCAAAAACAGCCTAGAAAGAACTAAGTTTCCAAATGTTGTAATTGCCTCTGTTGTCACTATCATTATGTAAAAGTAATATAATCTCTTTAAAGTAGAATCCAGCAGAAAGCACATTTTCTTACAGATTTTCAGAAAAGCAAAATACATGTGAGAAAAAAAGAGCTAGAGCTTGTGAAAGCCAGATTCCTTTAAAACACTAGTTCTTTCCTCTCTTGCACAATTACAACTTTTGCTCAATGCTAGTCTAAGTTTGAGGGAGATACTGTCCTTTATTTCAGAAGTTCAAGTACAGTACACACTGGTAGCTTCCATCTGCCTCTGAATGCCTGCTGAGCTGCAATATCTGTAGCTAGGTAGTTTAAATCAGTTGCACAAGAACAGAGGAAGAAAACAAGTTCAGCAAAGCTGTCCTTTAAAATGCCAGTCTCTTTTCACATAACTTTTAGCCAGCGTTGACCTGGAGACCAGTTCTCTCTTTCACCCTTGAGTCATCCTGAAATGTAAATATAATTGCTTTTTTTTAAGTAGCCCTCCCCCCCTAAGATTCCTCAATTGCAGTCTCTTTTAAATAGAATTGCAGTAAATGTGTTGTTTGTGGCACTAGTGGCCCCTGGAGCTCTGTGTCCAGTTTTGCGGTCTTCATTGCAAGAGTCCTGGATATACTGGAAAGTCTGGCGAAGGGCCCTGAAAATGATTAGGGGACTGGAGCACGTCTCCTATGAGGAAGGGCTGAGAGAGCTGACACTATTTCACCTGGAGAAGAGAAGGCTCAGGAGGTCTTATCACACCTGAATAAAGCAAAGAAGATGGAGCCAGACTCTTCAGTCATGCCCATTCACAGGACCAGAGGCAAGAGGCACAAGCTGTAACATAAGAGATTCCCTCTGAACTTAAGGAAACATTCTTTTAACTGTGAAGATGTTGTGGCTTGGGAGTGGTATTCCTCAGTTTAGTACTTCCGCTAAAAAGAAAACCACAAACCACTCCCCTTCCCCCTACAGTGGGAGATACCAAGGGCAGAGATTATGTGTTGAGATAAGAGCAATTTACTGGAAACAGCAATGAAATAAGAAAACAAACAGTAACAAGAACAATATTAGATACAACAGTGTACAAAAGAGAGGGTGATTTACATGGAAAATGCTCACCAAGCTGAGACAATGAACAGTGGCAGATAGAATCTGTGCGTACCACCCTTGCCCAGACTGGCAACCATACACTTTCTTCCCAGAAGCGAGAGTCCCTTACTTCTGCTCCCTGCCCCACCCCCACCCCCC